>JASWHV010000007.1:105700623-106142092 GCA_030760725.1 Neostapfia colusana
TACGCGAACTGTCCTTCCACTCGGGTAAGCGTCCGACCTTCGTCCCACAATCTTACCGTTCTTTTTGGTGCTCTGAGCCGATATAATGCCGCGATGTTTCATCTAGGGGATCGGAGGTATCGTAAGCCTGCCGAAGCTGCCCGTGGACAAGGCGGAGAGGTAGGGGAGGGCTGCACGTGATGCAGCCCCGAAGAATAAAAAGGACGACCGCAAGGCCAGCCACATTCGCCGCTAGAGGAGAACGGAGGAGCATCAGAGGGTGGTGAGGACCATGAGGGCCGCCAGGGAGGCTACCCCTTCCACACACTCCGAGTCGGCGTCCCCCTCTGCCGGGTCCGCCGACTCCTCAACTCTGACGGGGCGGTGGAGGAGAAGGGCCGGCAGTGATGCCCCGACCGTGAAGAGGGCCCGGACGGGTCAAGGGAGCGAACCTCTTGTGCCTTCCGCACAGACTCATGGAGGTTCACCCAAAGTCAGGCCCTCCTCGACCACAGGCCCAAAGGCCCGGGCAGAGGGCCAAAAGCCCGGTGTACAGGCTCCCACGGCTCAAACCGACACGGGGGGGGGGGGGGGGGGGGGGCTCTGCTGTCGATGGTTCAGTGGCTTGGTCGAAGGGTTGGGCATCTGCTGTCCGTCCTTTGACAACCCTCCCGGCACTGGGTCCCAAGCGGTTGCACCTCCGATCCGCCCTCTATCAAAAAGGTTTGTACCTTAGCTTTCATTTCCAATCATGGTTCGAGGCTTTTCTGTGTTGGTTTCCTAACTTCTTCCCACTGCTTGTCACAAGGTGTATCGGTCGGGCGTCGTGGCCCCGCTAGGTGCTTCACCGCCCGTGTCCTCCACTGTGCTGCCCGTTGAGCCGACCACGCTGTCGTCAGGAGGCGCGGAGCCGACGGTGGGGGTAGTGCCCTCTGTCCTGGCCATCATGGAGCCCCAGCAGGCCTCACCCGTCTTGGCCGGCCTAGGGCCGACCCCAGTCGCCGCAGCTTTGTCTGACGAGGCTTTGGCCACAGCCATGGAGGCCCCGCGTGGAGGGGGTGAGGCCCTTCTCCCCAAGACAGAGTCGGACGCCGCCGGAGCAGAGGTCACCCTTGTGGAGTTGTCCCCCGAAGCGCCACTAGTCCGAGAAGAATCGCGGAGGCTGGTAATGAGGGAGAAGACCATCGTCACGGCTCCTCCGGACCTACCCGCCATCGACCATGCTTCAGAGCTTGAAGCTTCGAGAGATGGGGCATCGATCCTGGTTTCAAAGAGATCAGGGCTTCCTCTAGTGGATCGGTGACCCTCCGGTCCTTTTGACCCAGTGGGGCGAGCGGAGGACGTCCCCCCGGACCCCTTGCTTGCCAAAACCGTGGAACAATCCATTTCTGGTCGATACCGCCTCCTCAACGCGCTCCAGAGGATCAATTGCGGCATGCTTCAAATCAGCGTAAGACCCGTTGTTACTACTTTCTTCGCGGATTGCCCATATATTTGTTTGTAAGCGTGCTTTTGGTCTTGTTTCTTGATAGAGGCTTGCCGATCGGGAGGCTGAGTGGGGGTGGCTCCTTGAGGAGGCCCTCCGCCGTCAAAGGCTCGTAGAGGCCAAGGCGGCAAGGTGGAGGGAGGAGGCCTAGAAGGCCCGGGCCGAGGCCGCGACCACCCGAGAAGAGGCGAATCGTTCTGGTGCTGCGGTTGCCGTGGCCCGGATAGAAGCCTCCCAGCTGCTTCGGGAGAAAGTGGAGGTCGTGGCGGTCGTCAAGGCGAATCTTGCTGGAAAGATTACCAAAGCAGGCGATGCGTTGAGGGCCTCCTGGATTGAAGCTGAGAAGGCCAAGGCTGCCTTAACCCCGGTTGCTCAAGAGCTTGACCTTACGTTCTTTTCTCAGCTGTCCTTCTTTTGCGTGAGTCTTTCTGTTGCTACTAAAACCTTTTTATTCCTCTTCTTGCTTGCAGAGGCGCAGAGCTCCCTTGTCGTGATGAGGGACCTTGTCCAGACTCAGGAGGCGGAGATCACCAGGCTTGTAAGAAGTCAGGAACGCGCTTTGCGAAGCCGTGATCGGACACCGGGGAAGATGCGAGGACTGGTCTCTATACATGGCGAGGCGGCAGCCCAGGTTTTTATCGAGGACGAGGAGCAAAGGATTCTCACAAGGGTCGTGGAGGTTTGCGAAGCTTTGCTAGGGCCCCGGAGTTTGTGACTCAAGTGACACCCAGAGCGGTGGCGTCTCGGCTCGGCGATGCTGGCAAAGTCCTGGGAGCTCTCCGGAAGGGGATTGAGAAACTCTGCACCGTGGGTCAAGCTGCCAACGAGGCAGCACCTAGAAGCTCGTCCGCTCCTCGCTGACGTAGCTCTCTGCCCGGTTGAAGGCGCGCCTCAACGAGGTGGAACCTGACGGGGCCCAGCTTGGGGCGCAGCTGGCCTGGTCGTGGTCGTCTCGCATTACGATGGTGTCGACCTTCTAAACCTTGGGTAAGGCTTCGCTGCTGGTCATTCTGAGGAGGATCTTTAGGCCATCGACGCTGAGTAAAGCCTGCTTCCCTCTCCTTAGCTGCGGCAGTCACTCTTTGTATCTTTCTATTCTTTTTTTTTAACGTAGAAGTTTCAGCCCTTTGCGACTCCCTTTATATATGGAAATGATATATGTTTGCTATATGTGCATCTGTTTTCCTTATTGCGCTTTGCTTTGGTCTAAAGGCGAGCAATGTGCCTTGACTTGAAAGTGTGGGGGAGGCATTCGGAGAGGTCACAACAGATGTTTTAAGGGTTTCGGTCATTCCTCCCTTGGTAGATGGGTAGCCCCCGAGTACCACGTGGCGTCCGAGCTAGTCGATATGCCATGTGGTACTTGAATCACACTATCTGTTCGAGCTTTGACCGTTTGAGGTCAGGAGTTTCAGCCTGCGTGGTGAGACGATGTGCCCGGGATTGAGTCTAGGATAGGGCTCTCCTTTTTTTTGGGGGGGGGGGGGGGAGGAGACCGGATGCCGGATGTCGTGCTTCTCCTTTGCCTGGGGTTGTACATCTCAATCCGCCTCCCCTTGTTTGACGGTGTCCCTCAGTCGATGAGTGTCGGACCGCCGAAGCCCATGAGGCAGCCTGCCGGCTCGGGGAAGGGGTGCTCCTCCTCGGGCTCAACGGTCGCCTGCATGGGCTTTTTGCCTTTGTTGTTCAGGGACCCGACTCTCTTCCCAAAAATTGCTTGATAACGACGCAATCTTTGAGTGTGTGTCTGACCGAGAAGGCGTGATTGGTACGGCTTTTCCAGCAGCTTCTCGAAGTAATTGACCTGCGTCTAGGCCGGCCTTTTGCCTTCGTGACGCTTGGTTGTCAAACCAGGTCCGCTTCCTCCTCTTTTTGATGCTGTCGTTTGTCTACGCAGGCCCTTTTTCTCCTCTCATCCCTCTGACGGGGCATGGCATCCCTCCTTGGGTCGGTCGTCCATGGTGCTCCATGTTCAATGATCGCACCGACCGCCTCTTCTCCCAAGGTATGGTTGGTGACGACGTCAAGTAGTTCCTTGGTGGTCCATGGCTTGATGCAACCAAGCTTGTGCACTAGGGACTTGCAAGTCATTTCGGAGAGGAAGGCTCCGACAACATCCGCATCGACGATGTCGGAGAGTTCATTGTACTTCTTGTAGAAGAGCCTCATGTACTGTCTCAAGGTTTTGTCGGGCTTCTATCGGCGTGCTTTGAGGCCCCATGAGTTTCTAGGGCGCATGTAGGTACCCTAAAAGTTGCGTATGAAGGTATCTTTTATCTCCGCCAAGCTTTAGATATTGTTTGTCGAGAGGTATTCAAGCCAAGCTCGGGCGGAGTTTGCCAAGTAAATGGGAGGTATTGGATGATGAATTGGTTGTCCATCGCCCCACCAGCTCTGCGGGCCAAATGATAGCCTTGTAGCCACACATTGGGTTTCGACTCTCTGTCATACTTGGTGACAATTGTCGGGGCTCGAAAACGTGGCTGGAAGTGTGTGTTACGTATCTTCCTCCCAAAGGCCTGAGGCCCAGGGTCATCGAGGCTCATGCTTCGATCCTCAGCATCGTCGCATCGCCCGTCCTGACGTGGCTGACGTCAGCGCTCGGGGTACTGCCCTGCCGCCCACTCCCTTCCTCTACGAGCCTTGAGGTCCTTCCGTCGGTCAGATAACCACGCATGCTCGTGCGTCGAGCTACGCGAGGGATTAGAAGAGCCTGTCTTCTCGGCCAGGTTTGGTGTGCGGACATGCAGTGTTGCGGCGGTGCTCTGAGCGTGCCCTCCTGCAAGCAAGAGAGCTCTTGGCGTGTTGAGTCGTGGCCCTCTCTAGCAGCGAGCAGAGGCTATGGTATATGTTTCGCACCTCCGACTCTTCTGGCTCTAGAAGATTGTGCACCATGGCTGCTGCGACTGCCACATTTTGACTTGGCTACTCAAAACGTGGCAGATCGTGTGGGCTGGCAACAATGCTTGCCCATACTTGGTGACCGTGCGATGCTTCTAGCGTGGCTCGGTCCGCATTTAGTCGTGCCCTTTCTGCCTCAAGCGCAGCGCGTTGTGCCTCGAGCCATCCAACTAGCTCCTCTGCAGCCATCAACTCCTCCTCATGGTTCTGACGCAATGCTTCCTGGTGCATGGGTGCTGGAGAAAGCGGGGTATCAACAGGTAGAGCGGTTGGGGAGGCGTTGCCAGTTTCCGCAACGTAGCACTCAGGGGAAGAGTAGCAACCTTCGTCGAACTCGGCCTTGGTAGCGTGGTCATAGCTGTCCATAACCTTTAAGAGAGATAATGGAAACACCTCATCGATCACGCCACCGAAGATCTTCTCGGAAGCGTTACTGATGACGTCGGTAGTCGTGTCATCCACAAGCCGTAGAATGTCGTCACCGTTGGCGACGTACTCCAGGCTTCTGAAACAAAATGTTTGGCAAGGTGTGAAGGCGACGTCGGCCTCGAGCCTGTTGTCGGGGCCGATGAAAAACTTGAGGCTGTTGAAACGGAGCTTCTCGTCGATGCAGAGGCTTGAGTTCATGAAAGGCATCACACAGAAGAACAAAAAATGCGAAGCGGCCCCCTACCTTGCGCGCGCTAACTGTCGGTGTTTTTACCACCAGCTAGCAATCAAATGCCTCGTGTTTTATGTCTGTATGGCTAGCTAACAAAGACAAGGATTTATACTAGCTCGGGCAACGTGTCCTACGTCTAGTCTGAGGTGTTCATCGGTCTTGTATTAGCTCAGACGGTTCGAGGAACCACAATTACAAGCGAGGCTGTCCCACGTGCGAAAACGAAGAGAAAGCCCAAGTGTCGAGCGTGTGCATGAGCTGTGTTTGCCGTCCAAGGGGAGGTTCTGAGCCTCCCCTTTTATAGTCAGGATGCCTATACCCGCCGGCTCCTCAAAAATAGGGTGAGGGTTTACATGGAGTGTTAGCACCTAAGGCGACCCAAAGCGGTACAGGGGCGATGAGTACACCTGCTCCCGTCTGGTCTACGTCTACTTTCCGCCCCTGTACACCCGCGCCGAGCGGGATAGGATGGGTGGTGCTGATGGCCTAGTGTCGTGCTTGTCCTGTCGCGTGTAGCCTCCCACTTCGTCTTAAATCCCTTCTGTCATTCCGTCGCATCGGCATTTAAGTCTTCCACATGCTCCAGGTTCGTGCTTCTAGCCCAGATTGCTTTTGTCTCCCGGCCTTGTCAGCTGGGCTTGAAGGTCGATGTTGCTTCCTTCCTTGGTAGTTGGCTGCTTCCTTGGAGTCGAACTTCCTGGTGACGTCATCCTAAGTTTGCAGCGTGGGTCGGGGCCCACGCAGCCATGTGTCTCCACGTGATTTATTTGTCGGCTGCCCCAAGGGTACCCGGGGTATGTTACTCCGTCAGCACTGGATATGTTCGCTTTTTTTCCGTGTTTCTTCTTTTCAACTATTCTACTTGACTCGTGTTAACTTCTATGGATTGAGCCTTGACTATTTTCATCACAACCTACATCGTATCCCTCTTAATAGTACGACGTTCCTATACTCAAGTGAAAATAGAAATTCTAACACTAAATAAGTTTCAACGCCGCCTTATCCTTTTTTCCTTGAGGGATTCACATACATTTTTCATTTTTCATAAATATGCATTCATCCTTGTCAAATGATTAACTCTTTAATTGTTTGTCATTAATCAATCAAAACCCACATGGGGAGGCCTAGATGCACTTTTAATTTGTTATATAATTCTATTCATCACATAAACTATGTCCATATAGTTATTAACCCCGTGCATATATTCTTATTTATGTTGTTTAGTAACTACACGGAAGGATACTACTGAGCCCATCGACACCATCCCTCCGAACACTGACTTTAGTCCTCCACCGCAACTAAGCAAGCCCCGGTTTACATTTAACAACATTTTATAATGTTTTCCCTTTGTATCACCTATGTGTCAAGTAGGATTGTTCATTAAGTCTATGGTGATTGGAAATCCTCTTGCATAACCAGAAAATACCATGAAAGGATTGGGTAGTGATAAGTTCTCGAGTAGCTCATGTAATGCTTAAATATAATATAGACTTCGGTATAATTCTGTCGGTACCCTCAATATGGGGTACCCCCGCGCACAGGGGAAACTGCCTAAGGACCTCGCCCCTCTCCGCGGGGAGAGCCCCGAGGGTGCCACGTGTCCCGTGGGGCCGGAGCTCCCTCTCCTCAGAGGAAAGCTCCGGCGCCCGCCACGTGGCCAACAGAGCCGGACCTCCCCCCTCCGCGGGGAGAGCTCCGAAGGCTCCACGTGTCCAGTGGTTCTACATCCGTAATGACGGCCCGACGCTTCCATCCTTCTCGGGTCAGCCACCCGCCGTATGGGAGCAATGGCAATGGGGGTTGTCGGTACCCTCAATATGGGGTACCCCCGTGCACAGGGGAAACTGCCTAAGGACCTCGCCCTTCTCCGCAGGGAGAGCTCCGAAGACGTCACGTGTCCAGAGGGGCCGGACCTCCCTCTCCTCAGAGGAGAGCTCCGAGCCCGCCACGTGGCCAGTAGAACAGCGTTACCTGCCCCGCGCGGTAGGCAGCAAGAGTAAAGACACGCCATACCTTGTCCGTACAAGGTATTCAAGACCCGCGCCTTCCCAAGGCGCGGAGACGCGGAGCACGCCGGTGTCAGGAGCCGTTGTGCCCAGTCGCATCGTAGTGAAGACTGGCAGGCCGCGTCAGAGGCTCTACACCAATAAACACAGTGACAAGACATCCCCTGCCGCCCCTGTCGTCATCAACCACTACGCCTAGCTTGCGGCGTGGGCAGGGCGGCAAGACGAAGACTCGGAAGCCCTCGCCAGAGACAACTACCGGGGTAACTACAGGATACGGTAGATGGCAGGCAATCTCCCCGGGACCACCTGTCGGGTCCCGGGCCCACCTTGTAAGCCGCCCGAGCCTTGGACTATAAAAGGCTCGGGTAGGCAACGTTGCAAGGGGTTCGACACTTTGCTCAACTCCCTCTAGGGTTTGGCTTGTGGCACACATGCTCAACACTCAAGCAATACAACGAGCATCTCTTCTCACCGTGGACGTAGGGTTTTACGCTTCGGCGGCCTGAACCACGTAAAAAACCTCTGTGTCAACCTTTCTCCTTCCATCGTCCCCAACGCGTAAGCTCTCCGTGAGTGACTAGCCCCTCCGAAAAAAAAACCTCCACGAGGCTGCCCAGTGCAGGCCCGGGGGAAGTGTCGACGGCACACTTCGATAAATTCAATTAGTTGGAATCTACTCGCGAGTATAGGAATTGGGATCACATGGAACGGTCCACAAACATAATACTTTCAAAAGGAAATCGAGACGGTACAGAGGTGTAGGATGCAACAAGACGTGGTCTTGGGTGCGTAGCTCTGCTTATGTCGACAAGGACCGTACGTGTGCTGCCCCGTTGAAGAAGTTTAAATGTACGGAAGGCACGCTGGATATATGAGCCCTAGTAAAACGATGTAACATGTACCTTTTGGCGTCGAGGCATAACCCACCGTATTAAATGAGTAGGTGAGGGCAGCTACGTGTAAATCTGCTAACGGGCAACGTCGAGGACGGATGCTCCATGTAGGGACCTTCTGCTCGGGTCGGTGGGATCGATTTGATGTTTGGGTTGTCTTGTGAGAGGTTGTCCCGTACAACACGGATGGAGCATGGTGTGCAACTCCGAGTGTGGGTGTACGTGACGTTCTATTCGGGGTATCACTACAGGTGTATATCGATTTGAGTCGTCGCTCCTCGTGGTTATTGAGTACTGCTTGTTCACTGCGTCGTGACGTAGTAAATTACTAGTGAATAGTAAAGTTGATATGAATATGATCAAGATAAATGTTGTTTGATAACTTGTGTTATATAGAATTAGTGCTCACTAAAGTTATTCTTTATGAAACCTTAACCTACGGTTAAAATATGAAAGTAAGGATGAACTTTTAGGAAAGTCTTTTCATGCAAAACAACTATCCTAGTTTAGAGTTCATCTTGCATATAGGGTTAATGCTAGTGTGACGGTTAAGACTTGCTGAGCCTTCGTGCTCACAGTTACAAATTAAGTGTTGATTGAAGGTCCCTATGACGTGGAGTATGGGGAAGATGATGGGTGCCCGGACGAGACGTTATCCCCGTCGGGGTATACGGCTGAGTGGGAACCCTGCACACCGTCGTGAAGGCTAGGTGCTGCTAGAGGGAATCATCCTAGGGCTTTATGATTCTATTTTGTTTAGCTTAGGCTTAGAGCCGTGAGCTATAAACAATGACTTTCGCTGTAGATATATTTTGTTGTATATCCTCACACTTTAATATGTAAATTCAAGGTTACTTTATGTAATATAAAGTTCTTTTGAAGTGTGTTGTTGGGTGTCGCATCGCACGACACTATCTAATGCTATTCCTTGAATGTCGAGACCCGTCCTCACATACCCTCTCTGTTTTAAATTGTTATTATGAGGAGAACAAAGATCCAATTTAATTACAAGTTAAAATAATTGTTCTAACGACGTCAATTTAAGAATAAATTGATTATGTCTGAAGCCCTGCATTTGATATCAATCACAACATGACCGCCAATACTACTATATGGTAGATCCTGCTAAAATGCTTATTCCTTTTGAGTCCCATCTTTAATTCGACTACTCAGGTTAAACCAAATGTTGACGAGTCTGTCTTCAAAGGGTCAAAAACTAATTTATAAATGCTCCTTTTAATGACTGCTTAAGAAAAAAAACCAATAATAACAGTGTATCTGTATATGCTTTCCTTATTATACTATTCTGATAAAAAATAGTTCATTGAAAATGTTTCCAACCTTGATCTTCCCTCAAGCCCTACTTTACAGGCTACAAACACATACTAAAAATTAGTCAGTTGTTAGTTCTTCAATATCTGAAATCACCCTTCGTTTTCGGTCTACGTCGTCATGAGTCGATAGGTCTAGACTGAAAGGTTTACAAAATATTTCTTCTATAGTTGATACAAATATAAATTTTGATGTGTATTGGAAATCAAAATATTACATAATTATTGAAAAAAGTTCCAGTGGCTTTTCGTGAAAAAAATTATCCTAGTAGTATCATCATCACCGACGCACTCAACCGTCATTCATCATTTGGTTGGTCGCATGAATATATCCTCCGTCAGTCTGCACTTGAACGAACGATTAACCCGTCAGTGCCGACAGCAGGATCCGCGTGCGCACCATGTGTGACGCGGGTTATTCTACCGCTGCGGCCTAACTACGTACCCGCATCAAATCCGCTTCTCACCCTCTTCTGGCCAACTGGACTCTAAACGTAATTCGTGTCGGCTCGAATCCGCATCGCCGTCTCGTTAACCTAATCCGAAATTTGTCGTAGGAGCTGGATTTCTTTTGGGACGAAGGCCTATCACCCCATGTGGCCAGTGCAGAAACCTTATGAGCAGAACAGGGTTAGCTGCCTTCTTCTGCTGGCTGTCGAATGTCGATGACGCTAGGCTCCCAGTCCCAGGTGGAGGGAAACGGAACGGATCGCGGTGTCTTTCCAGGTTGCCTACAAATTTTTTATTGCAGTAAGACGGTGGTTCAACCCTTTCGCCGCGTCATCTTATTGTTATTATGATCAGCAGCGAGTGGTGGCACATGAAAGGGGAAGTAGTGCGCCGCCGGGTGCCGGGAATTTTCAAATCCGTAGTGTCTCACGGATCAGTGGGTGTAGATACTATACAGCACTGCACAATATCTGGGGGCAGAAATCACGGCAGCCACCGTGCGAGTTGGCTCGGTGCCAAGGACGCGGCGGTCGTTGCGTCAAGGCCCCACGCCGCCAATCACGCAGCCATCCGTGGGTCACTGTGTCGCGGGCCCGGGTCCCCGGGACGGGTAGAAGCGAGCGGGCCCACCACGGTCGACCTTCGGGACGCCCGTCCATGTGCTGGCGTGTCCAACGGAACGAAAAAACAAGCGCGCGGGAGGCGGTGATTCTGACACGCGGGCCCACCCCGAGTAGTAAAACAACCACCGTAATCCCGGGCGGCACCGCTTGGGGACCGTAATCCCGGGCGGCGCCGCTTGGGGCCAAGGAGGTAGTGACGCACGCTTTATCCGGTCACCGGCCGTTCCCCCACCCCTCCTTCTTCGTCCTTCCTTTTCCCCGCTGTCAAAAGCAGCGATCGCACAGGCCGACCAAACTTCTCACGTAAGCTTCGTCAGCCTCACTGACGATTGGGCCCTCAAAGACAGTAGCAAGTACCCGGAACCACCTGTCGGTCACCATTTCTGAAGGTTGACGAGGAACTGCTCCGTCTCCGTCTCCCCCTCGGCCGGTCTCCGCGTACCGTGTACTCCGGTCGAGCCGCGGCGGGGTGGACCCACCGCCGAACCCCGCTGTCACGCTTCCCCGCTTTCCCATCCCATTCCGCCGCCCTCTCACTTTCCATTTAACTCCACCGCTCGACTCGGCTTGCTTATTCTTCCTCCTCGTAGTACTGTGCAGAGCTCTGCTTGCTTTCTGTTACTAGCTCGCTGTGATTGATAGCTTCCCACCCGGAATCATCAACTCCAAGCACCTCGCCGTCTCCACGATTCCGCGTTAGGCAAACCAGCTCCAGCCCCGGAGCGGGCCGGCCGCGATGTCATCGTCGCCGACGGCCGCGCCGGCGCCCACCACGCCGCCGGCGCCTCCGGCAAACGCGACATCCCCGCCGCCGGCAGCGCCCGCTGCCCCGCCACCCTCCTCGCCGCCCCCGCCTGCTCTCGCGGCCCCTCCTCCGTCCGCGCCTTCCCCGCCGGCGCCCGCGCCGCCCTCCTCGTCGCCTCCGGCGCCCGCGCCACCCTCGTCGCCTCCGGCGCCGACCGACGCCCCGGCCCCGTCCTCCTCCCCGGGAACCACCGCCACCCCGGCCCCGCCCTCGGACATGCCGCCCCCGCCCTCCTCCGGCGGACGGTCCCCCTCCACGCCGTCGTCGTCCGGGGGCCGGTCCCCGTCCCTGCCGGGCCACTCGCCCAAGTCCTCCCTCTCGCCGGGCGGCGGCGGCGGTTCCAACGGCCCGTCGACGTCGCTCGTCGTGGGCGTGGCCGTCGGCGGGCTCGTCCTACTGCTGATCATCAGCGCCCTCTGCGTCTGCTGCTTCCGAAAGAAGCGCCGCCGCGCGCCCCCGCCGCCGCAGTACGCCTACCCGCCTCCCCCGCCGCCGTACAAGGGTGAGATCTCTGTTCACACTTCTCCCGAGCCTGCCCGTCGCCTTCTAGATCCAGATCTGGCGTGCAGGTAGCGTGCTGCCTGCCGCGAGCAGCTAGTCACATTGCTGTCGGTTGTAATTCTCCTGGCCCGGGCAATTCTGGTGGCGGTGGATCTTGGCCGCTGGCATGAACATGGGTTAGGTGTGTTTATGTCTGATTCTGCAAGTAGGTCACATGTGAGTGGTGGGTTAAAAGTGTGTTAGTTTTGGTACGTACAGTTGCGACTTTGCATTTCAAGAGAACTGGACCTGCGTTTTTCTTGGTTATTATTTCATAGTCATGATGGTCATGGTTTAGGCACTTATGACAAGGTCCGCTCTATTAATTCATAGTCATGATGGTCATGGTTTAGGCACTTATGACAAGGTCCGCTCTTTTGTAGTTCAGTAAACTACTCTTAAATTACATTACTCACTCCATTCGGGAATTGATGACGTTCGGCACAGAATTTTTGACACACGGACAGTACAAAATTTCCTGGCCGGAGCTTCATCAATTCCTGAGTGAACCACAGTGTATCCACATTTAGTTGCCTTGTTATTTTATTTGTTGAAATAACTCTTATCTTGTTTTTCAAGAATTCCTTTTCGAAGGATATATGCCATTTTCTGATAGTAAATTGGAGGATGCTTACGTTTTCTCACATGATGTTTAATCCTATCGCAGAGGATCCATATGGTGGAACGTACCAGAGTTGGCAGCAAAATGTGCCTCCTCCTCCTCCTCCCCCTGAGCATGTCGTCAAGATGCATCCTTCACCTCCTCCAGCATATGCGAATCGTCCTCCACAGCCACCACCTCCACCTGCTATTATAAACAGCAGTGGCGGGTCTGGTTCCAACTACTCCGGTGGCGAGATCCTACCTCCACCATCTCCTGGTGCAGCCCTTGGTTTCTCCAAGAGCACATTTACGTATGAAGATCTGGTTAGGGCAACTGATGGATTCTCAGATGCTAATCTCCTTGGCCAAGGTGGTTTTGGGTATGTTCACAGAGGATTGCTGCCTAATGGCAAAGAGATTGCTGTAAAGCAATTGAAACTTGGAAGTGGCCAGGGAGAACGTGAGTTCCAGGCTGAGGTTGAGATTATCAGCAGAGTACATCATAAACATCTCGTGTCATTAGTTGGCTATTGCATTTCTGGAAACAAGAGGTTGCTTGTCTATGAGTTTGTCCCCAACAACACATTAGAGTTCCACTTACATGGTATGTTTTCCATCCATGTTTGCTTCATTAATTGTCATCTAAGGCAATACACGTGCTTGATTGTTCTACCTGATTTATATCTGAATCTGATGAGACCATATTACAAAATTTTTATAAGCACAGTGAAATCTGTATTGTTGTAGTAGATAGCCATTTGCAATCCACTACAAACTGCTATGGTAAATAAATTTGAACTGTAATATAAATTGTACAACCAGATTTTCTGGCTCCTTTTCATGAAAGTAACTGTGATGTTTAAGTTTACCCTATAAGTCATGGCAATAAAATTACGTACTTTGTAGGAACTAAGTAAAACCAGCAGTGTCTCCCTGTCATCAGAGAGCCAGGTGCTGCTGGTCCTTTTGGCAGAGTTTTCTCTGCTTTTACTTGGTCTTAATTCCAACACAACGCAGAGTCTGGCTTGCACAAAGGAGAAACACCTTACAAATAGGGCATTGGATCGATTTTTCTGTGTCCAAAGGTTTTATTGACACATGCATGGTAGCAGTTGATCGCTATTTTCACTTCTATCATGTTCTACTATTTCTCGTTTGACATATTTTTACATCCTGCAGGAAAAGATAGACCGACAATGGAGTGGTCCACTAGATTAAAGATTGCTCTGGGTGCTGCAAAGGGTTTGGCATATCTCCATGAAGACTGTGAGTTTACATCCTTACCATCTTTTAAATATGTCCTGGCGAACATAGAAGTGTATCATAGTCAAGTCCTTATACAACATCGTTGCTTGGCAGGCCATCCAAAGATCATCCATCGTGATATAAAGGCATCAAATATTCTTCTTGATTTTAAGTTTGAAGCTAAGGTACATTATGAGTTTCTTTTTCGTTCTTATCGTGATGGTTTATATTAATCTATACTGTAAAAAAGGAAAATGTATTTCTTAAACATTGCTTATATTACATTTCATATGCAATTAACTATTTAGCTCAATGCAAGTTAGTAGACTTCAGTGCTGTGTAAAATCGTTTCTGCTACGTAGTCTCTTTTTGGGTGGCTGTGAAGTTGCTTAGTTTGAATGTTTAAAAGGGCGTACCCAGTGCCGAAGGCTCCCATACATGTGGGGTCTTGGGAAGGGTTATTTCTAGACAGTCTTACCCTTGCTTTTGCAGAGAGGCTCGTACGAACCCAAGACCTCAGGACACAAGTGGAGACACACTACCACTGCGCCAAGTCCTTATACAACATCTTTGCTTAGTTTGAATGTTTAACAAATTAAAAACTGTAGTAGAATTCTTTCCATACTAACATTGAAGAAACTTATACATATTTCTTCTGCGTATATCTAAATCATTCTATTTGTTGTAATGGCTTCAGGTTGCAGATTTTGGACTTGCAAAGTTCACTTCTGATAACAACACTCATGTTTCGACAAGAGTAATGGGTACATTCGGGTATGTCTGAATCCTTGATGCAATGCTATGTAACTTAAATGCATTGTAACAAGGGGACATTCTAAAGCATTTAGATACACTACTTTGCAATTTAAACTAGGTTGATAATTTCTTAGTGATATTTATAACCTTGGCAGTTGCATCATATTCACAAACTACAGTTTGCTAACATTAATGTTTCTTTAGGTATTTAGCACCAGAATATGCTTCTTCTGGCAAACTCACTGAAAAGTCAGATGTATTTTCTTTCGGAGTAATGCTTCTTGAGCTAATAACTGGGAGGCGACCTGTTGACACTACCCAAACATTTATGGATGACAGCATGGTCGATTGGGTAATTACTTTTAAAAGCTTTTCTCCTTCTGTTGTTCATAATGGTCCTTACCAGCTAGGTTAAACTGAATTTCTTTGTTTCTTTGTTAAGGACACATGATTTTGCTATCTTTGTCTATTCCTCACATAATGCACCATCTTGCGAATTGGTCATGGCCTATGAGTTATCCACATATACATATATATACTTTCACTTTGTGTTTTATAATACTTTCATGACTAGTTGGCTTCTTCTACCTTGATTTGTCAAGAATGAAAGTCTTTCCACTAGATTTTACTGGTGTCAAGAATGAATGTTTTCCAATGGATGTTATTTGTTGTACTGTTACATTGTACTCCTCTGGAAAGTAATATTACTTATCTATCTGCAGGCAAGGCCTTTACTGATGAGAGCACTTGAGGATGGTGAATACGATTCACTGGTGGATCCTCGGCTAGGAAAGGACATCAATCCTAATGAGATGGCAAGAATGATAGCTTGTGCAGCTGCATGTGTACGGCACTCTGCACGTCGTCGGCCACGCATGAGTCAGGTAATACATAAGCAACTTTTTCACTGTCATAGCAAAGCTCAGTAAACTGCACTTGTCATTGCTACTAATCTGAATTAATTGCATGTCACACATGTTTTCTACAATCTCAGTCGTTCTAGATTCAATGAACAAAACATGCCTTTCGTGATTCGTACAATTGCATTGCACCATGTGCTCGTGTATCTGGACAAATTCTTATGGTGGCCTAATATCTATCAGGTTGTCCGGGCTTTGGAAGGTGATGTGTCTCTTGAGGATCTTAACGAAGGTGTGCGGCCTGGTCATAGTCGCCTCTTTGGATCATACAGCAGCTCTGATTATGATTCTGGCCAGTACAATGAGGACATGAAAAAGTTCAGGAAGATGGCGTTCAATAACAACAATTACACAAGCAGCCAGTACAGTGCTCCTACCAGTGAGTATGGTCAGGTAAAATCCGCATCAAGCAGCGAGGGCCAACAGACGCAGGAAATGTTGGAGTCGGGTGTCACGAAGAAAGGTGGCTACAGCGGCTACAGTTCAGGATACAGCGGAGCCTCGTGAGGGAATCCATTTTTTTCTTCTTTTACTGCATTTGTAAAGTCCGGCCGAATTACATGACCGAAGTTGCTGACTTGCGAACCCAAGTTTGACAGAGTATAGATATTGGTAGCTGGATATCTTGATTCTTTCTTTCATAAGTATGTTCTTGATGTGCCCACCAACGAATTATTGTGCAATTGAAAGAGAGCTAATTGACTGTTGACAAGTGTGCCCTTTTTCTTCGTGGATGCGTCGCCCAAAGAACTTTCCGGTTTTCATGTGACACTTGCCGTTTTCTCTAAGTATCTTTTTGCTAACCGGAGCCACGAGTAATGTAGTGATGTTTTCACTGCAACTGCAAGCGAAGTCCTTGAGTTGCTGGAACAAAGTCTGTTCAACTGTTTGGCGGGTTGTCTCGGGAAGTCAGATTCGTGGCGTGCCGCGCGCTGTTCTTTGGAGGCACGGCACATGACGAGAGACAGCTCACGGGATGGGGGCCTGGACGCCTGGTTGTCTCGGGTGTCGCGTCGCCTTCCAGGTTCGCCGTTGGCATCTCACGCGTGATCGTCCAACAGAAGCCAGCGCAGGTGAGGTGTTGCCGTGTTGGAGGTCGAGTAGTACAAGACTGCATGGTTGGTCTGGACTGTCTGTACCTGCCTTTGCTGCAATCATATCTTCTTTTCTGGTGGCGTATCATCCCGGAATTTGAGAATGGATCGAGGGACAGAAGGCAGAACTTCGTCCGTTATCCATCGGTTGCTGTCCATTCTGCCATGGCCAAAGGCTCGTGATCTGGTTGTGTTGTCCATTCTGATCTGGCAGATGGAGATATCTAGCTATTTTGTTACTGGCTGAAGATCGTTGGAACGATTCTTAGTAGAAACTACGTGTACTACCATGAAATAGATCTGTCCTATCATAAAGAGACTATTTTGAGTGTTAATTATGATTTTGCACTCACCTTTTGAAAATAAAGCCATACTTTACCCTTTCTCCGTTAGGGGCAATTAATAGTGTTAAATACGGTATAAAATGACATGTTTGCCCTTGTGACCCCCCACTTTTTTTAGAACTTTCTGACTTTACCCTGTTTGAACATAATCATTTAGACATATTTAAAGATGTATTTAGACAAGAAACATTGACAGAATTTGCATATGTTTCAAATATTACTCAATTTGATGAAACTTTAGCAACACTGCAATGATCAACTAGAAACACCACTATTGATCCAGAACATATACATCTTCAATAGAAATACTAACTTGATTTTTATTATTCAACATACAAAGCTTAATCTCGATTGCTGCAACGGACCAATTGCTGAGGCTGTATTGAACCATAGGTTTATATCTGCCGCTTTCTTAGAAACTAATAACTATCAGCACCCTCTGCTTTTAAACTAGGAATAATTATCTACATGCCTTTGCAAAAGTGTCTGATCCCATATTAGTCACTGACAGTGACACATCGACCTCACTTGTTATTGACACATAGATGACATGTAAGGTATTATAATTTTCTTCAGTGGCAAATACATTTTAGGCCCAAGCTGTTGTATCTTAGGCTTTTCTGCCCTTGAGCGGAAGGAGCTCATTCTCGTCAGCCCAATTCGTGTGAACGTACTATAGAAAAGGCCCAGAAGCAAAAGAAAAAAAAGAAGTACAAACATTTTTGCGAAGTAATTTAGACATTTACATTTAAACCTCGCCTAAAAATAAGAGTTTTTGAGACATCTTTGACCAGAATTTTTTAGAGTTCTGTCTGAAAAGTAATGGAGGTGTTGATTTTTCTAGTGTAAAGAAAAAAAGAAAAATTTGCAAACTAGGCACGCGACATGTAAGCATTCACAGACGGCACCACAAATAGTGGCAGCACTTTTGAGTGCATTAGTTGCTCAAAAGAAAAATTTTATAACCCGCAACGAACCCATGGGACTGCTGCAAAGCTTTCAACTTGATCCGGAAGACCTTCAGGAGGAGGAAATTATCTGGAAAGTGAGACCTTATGGGCAATACTCTGCCAAATTTTTCTACCTGATGCAATTAGAAGGGGGACTTAACTCCTGATTTCCACGGAAGATATGAAAGCGTGGGCTCCTGTCAAGTGCAAAATCTTCCTTTGGTTGCTTGTCCAAAACAGAATCTGCACCACGACTCGTCTGAAGGCAATAGGTTGGCCAACTTTTGCACCTTGTGTCATAGAAATTTGGAGACGTTGGAACACTTGTTTGTTGAATGCCTGCCACACGTGCCCTATGGTCACGAGTTGCGGACTGGACAGGTGCTCCTCGGCTGCAGCCATCGGCATGGGAATATCGGATCAACATAGCCAGGTGGTTCTATAACCTTACGACCTAGGATAAAAGTATAACATCCAAAGGGTCCGCTCCCTGGCCATATTAGTTTGCTGGCACATCTGGTCTTAATAGAACGAGGATTTAGAGAAAGTATGCAGATAAGGTTATTGAGTGGAGATGGCCTCTAATGCTTCTTGCTCAAGCAGAAGCGAAGTAGGTAGTTCAGACGTATGTGGGTGTAGTGGACGAGGAAGGTGGTTGTGAAGAAGAAGATTATAGTTGGATGAAAATGATAAAGTAAATGAGAGAGTTGAGAAGAATATGATTCGTACTGAAACAAGAGGTGAAGATGCTAAGGGAGAGGACATTGAGCACATAGTTGAGCAGATAAGAGTAGAGGACATGAAACATCACAATGTTTCAAAATCTGACTCGTCAGATGATGAAGATGAGACTCCTATACCTGCAGAGTGGAATAATTAGAACTTTTCTAATACTAGGTGGCGTGGGAGTATCAGGAAAATGAGGTAAGAGAGAGCTATTTTCAAAGGTAAATATGCTAAGTGTGTTGTGAAGTATTGGTCTCTTTCACTGAAGAGGTCATTTGTGGTTTTTAAGCCAAGCAGGAAAATTTACGATGTTAAATGTAGAAATGTTCCATAGTCAAGGACCATACATGTGAGTTGGAACAATTAGAGAAGTGCAACTCTTACGTCACAGTTTGTTGCAAATTACGTGTATGCTCGAATTGTGGATAATATTCAGTTCGAGCCGAGATCAATAATTAACACCATAGAGGAGGATTTCAAATACACCATAAGTGACTCGAAGGTTTGGAAGGCGAAGAAAAAGGTGATAGAGCAGAGGTTAGGTTCATATGGAGCATCTTATGCCAATCTTCTGAGGTTGCTCTAGAGCATAGGATAGAGGAGTGTTAGGACTAATATGAAATTATGGATGTGAAGAACCAAAGGATGTATGAAAGCTAATTCTTCACTGTGCATTCTTTGCGTTGGGTCAATGTATAAATGCATCCAGTCATTATAGGCCTGTCTTTTGCATGAGGTACCTTCTTAACTAGAAAATACAAAAGTCTGATTTTGGCAGCTGTTGGAAGTGTTGGGAACAATCAGGTGTTGTTTGTGGCCTTTGTATTCATTGAGTGGGAGAACACTAATAGTTGGTATTGATTTCTCTATTGGGTGAAGATGGTAGCAGTGCAAAGGCTGGCGAAATCTGTGTGTCATACACAACCGACACATTGGCCTACTTAAGGCTATATCAGATATGAAGTATGACTACATGGAGCATGGTGTTGGAGCATGTTGGCCAAACATACAATATAGATGGTGCATGAGACATTTGGGTGCAATTTTTTACAATCGTCTTAAGAACAAACAACTTATGAACTTGTTCAAGAGGTTGTATAGTTAGAATCAACGGAGGAATTGAAGTTCAATGCTTTGTAGCAGCGCCTTGATGAATTGACTACAAAACACGTTGATAAGGTGTTAGGTAAGGTCAATCCTAATTAAATGTATGTGCATCTATGTAGCCTTCCGATGTATGGTAACAAGAACGTTATTCAGAGGGAAGGGTCATCTATTCGATGCTTCTCACATCGGATCAAGCACGAATTAAAAGAGAAGTGGTCATTGCTATATGACACAAATGAGGCTATGTATAGAATCATGATAACAAATTTGGCTGAGGTACGTGGTTGTTTTGCAACGCTTATAAATGTAACTTGAATAATACCGTTGTACTCTTGTTATACTAATTACCCGTTATACCTACACAGGTCTATAACTAGGTCATACATGGTTTAAGAGGATTACTTCTTATTGCTATTGTGAAAGGAATTTTACATGGCACGTGCAAGTATATTCTTGAGTGATACTCAATAGCTGTTAATGTTATTCTGACGCGAGGTTGGTGTACACAACCTTACAAAGCGTAACTGTGGATCCATCCATTATCTTGCAAGAGGCTATGACCCAAAATCACAGTCAAACCGAGGATGTCTTTCCACCAGAAGGATCCTTTTTGGGCTGTTATGTGAAGCACTAATCCTTTGGCATAATATGATTCCCAAATAAGATTGACCCATGGTATATTCCTTCTATTATAGGATTTGTCCAAATGTTTTAGCTAGGGCTTTATTTTGACTTGGTAAATTCATTATACCAAGCCACCTTTCTTTTTAGGTCTTGTACATTTATTCCTAGCCATCAACGGTCTTGTTTTAAATTGAAACTTAGAACCGTTCCACAAGGAATGTTTACGCACTCTATCATTTTGCTCAAGAACTATCGCCGGTGTTGAAGGGTACACATGGCATATGTTGGCATCGATGATCGCACTATGTTAACAATCTCTAGTCTTCCAGCGTTATTGAAAAATCTTGATGTAGCTGATAGCCCTCTTTCAGTTTTGTTTATCATTGGTTCAAAATCCTTGACCCTTGGTTTGGTGGTCCCCAATGGCAGACCAAGGTATGTGAAGGGGAAATCTTGAAGTTGGCATCCAAAAACTCCCACCTGATTGATTTCCTTCTGCTTAGGTAGATTGATTGGCACCGCACAAGCCCTCTTATAATTTACCTAAAATCTAGTAGATTATGAAAAGTTTTGTAAGATGCTTTAAACAGGGGAGGTACTGTCGGTGTTTTCACCACCGGCTAGTAATCAAATGCTTCATTTTTTATGTCTGGATGGATAGCTAATAAAGGCAATTCTTTATACTGGTTCCGACGACATGTTCTACGTCCAGTCTGGAGTGTTCGTCGGCCTTGTATTAGTTTAGGCGGTTCAAGGAACCGTGGTTACAAGCGAGACTATCCCTCGTGCGAGAGCGAAGAGAAACCCTAAGTGTCGCGCGTGTGTGAGCTGTTTTCACCGTGCGAGGGGAGGTTGCAAGCCTTCCCTTTTATAGCTAGGATGCCTATACCTACCCGTTGGCTCCTCATAAATGGGGCAGGGATTTACATGGTGTGTCAGCTTCTAAGGCGGCCCAAAATGGTGCAGGAGCGATGAGTACACCTGCTCCAGTCTAGTCTATGTCTACTTTTCATCCCTGTACAGCCACGCCGAGTAGAATGGGACTGGTGGTGATGATGGCCCGACTTCGTGCTTGTCTTGTCGCTTGTGGCCTCCCACTTCGTATTGAATTCCTTCCGCCGTTTCATCACGTCGTTATTTAAGCCTCCCGCATGTCTCTGATCCAGTCTCTAGACCGCATTGCTCTTTCCTCTTTCCTTGTTGACCAGGCTTGTAGGTCAGACGTCTCCTCTGACCTTAGAGGTCGGCTCACTCCTCAGGGTCGAGTCTTGCGGTTGCGTCATCCTGAGTCCGGGCCCTAGGTTGGGGCCCACAGAGCCACGTGTCCCCTTGTGACTAGTCAACCGGTTGCCTCTTGGGTACCCAGGGTACGTTACCCCGTCAGTAGCCCCTGGGCCTTCGGCTGATTTCCCCTTAATCGATTGGATGCATATTCCCGTGTATGTCGGAGGGCCCGAAAAGGATAAGAGAAAGCGGAAGTTGTGTGAGATCATTATTTCATTTTTGTCCATGGCTACGTCCGAGCTCAAAGCCTTAGGCGCCGAGCATATCATGACTTTGAGTCGCTTGATAGCCCCTGAGCCCTCCCTTCGCGGGTTGGGCTTGGTTCGTTTAGCGAATCAGCTTTGCTCCATGTTCGGAAACCGTCCGTGGGCTTGGAGTGGTTGAGCCGAACAGGAATTTACCTTGACGGATGAATTCTTGGGCTCGGTGAGCTACCTAACGGGTTAATCTAAGTGGAACCCCACTGCCTTTCCGCAATGTCTGGGGAATCAAGTTGACCTGATCGAGGCTCGATGCCCGCGTTCTATAAGATCACTCTTGGTACACTCGCACGGATCTCGGGCCATTTGAGGGCCCGGGCGGCTCGATGCCGACCCTTCAGGAGGTTACCGGGAGGCGCCAAGATAAGAATTGGATATCAGACTTAGAGATGTCGGGAGCGACGGAGCTCCCGAGTGCGCCATTGATGGCCACCTTGCATCGTCTGTCCCTCACTTGGGTTCGTTCCGGTCGGTCCTTTCGACCTACATGTTAGGTATTACTTAGAACCCAAAACCTTGATCGGACCCCGAGAGTGGGCCATAAAAACTTACTTACTTACTTGGGCCTTTCATTCGTACGGCCCATCGACGTCGTGTCAAAGGTAGGCGAGGGGGCGTGGCGGAGAGGTAGACAGGAGAAAGGAAAACGGCGCGCGTCTCTTGAAATCATTGAACATCGAAGAGGCAGGTCGGTCTAGCCAAAATTATGGCGGGCGTCACGTCTCTAAAGTTTTTGGAAGTGTGCTCTTATCTCGTGAATCGGCGGCGTTAATGCTTGGCGGACGCATCCATGGGCCCCGGTGCCTTTCCTCGTTACCGTCGCAGGCGTACTACATAGACCATCCCCGAGGCACAATGTCTTTCTTTTACCACAACGCCCTCATTCTCCATTCCTCTCGCGCTCCTGCTCCCCTGCATGTTTCGCTGATGAAAGATAGAGAAAATGAGAAGGTCGAGGAAGAGTTCGAGCAATCCCCTTTCTTCTTCTTTGTTTTCTTCGTCGTCGATCATGTTAGAGTGGATGAGATCCTACGTCACGGTCGACCACCTCACCTCCCTAGGCGAACGGGGGATCCTCTCGGCGTCGGAGCTCCAACGAAGTTGCATCCTGTCCGGGGAGACGGTGTCGGCCTCGTGCGAAGGCGAAGTTGTTAGCTTCGTATGCTTTCATCTCCCCAGGCTGGGGCTTCCGACTCACAAGATCCTTTGCGCCGCCCTATTTCACTACGTCCTGGAGCTTCACCACCTGATGCCAAACGGGGTTCTCCACGCCGCTGTCTTCTGCATACTGTGTGAGGCGTTCCTGGGGATCGAGCCCCATTTTCAGTTGTGGAGGCGGTTCTTCTGGGTGCGGCCGTCTTCCACGGATTCTCCGACCCTGGCGGTCGGTGACGCCTGCATTCAGCTCCGACAGACCCAGCCACGGTACTTCGACCTCCCTCTCCCGAAGTCGGTGAAAAACTGGTGCCAGGACTGGTTCTACATCTGCAACGACGTCCCGGTGCTCCGTCTCTTCATGGGCCATCTGCCTGCCATCCGGGAGCAATGGCAATTGGGGGTTGCGGAGGCCAACAAAAGTTGGGTTGCTGTCATCCTGGAGCAAATCAAGGCATTGCAAGCGGAGGGATTGACCAGAAGGTCATCTTGTGGACCTTCCGAGAGCGAAGGATCCAACCTCTTCACGCCCGCGCCCATGCCATGTGGCAATACACCTGGCAAGGCGACCCTACGCATGGGTCGGCGGTGGAGGTCTCCAACTCCAAAGTCTGACGGAGGATTCGTGACCTCACCGAGAAAGATGTGGAGGACGATGGACGCCACCCACGCCCTCTCTCCGCAGATCATACTTCTACTCGTGTAAGCGTCCGACCTTCGTCCTACAATCTTATCACAACTCTTTCTGGTGCTCCGACTCGATCTAATGCCGTGACATTTTGTTCAGAGGTTCGGAGGCATAGTCAACCTACTGAAGCTGCCGAAGGACAAGGTGGAAAGGTAGGGTAGGGCTGCATGCGACACAGCCCTGAAGAAGATAAAAATGACTGCAAGTCCAGCTGTCTTCGTCGCCAAAGGAGGCTGGAGGAACATCAGGGGGTGGTGCAGGCCGCAAGGGCTGCCGAGAAGGCTACCCCTTCCACCCCCTCCCCCGGGTCAGACGACTCTTCAACGCTGGCAAAGTGGCGGAAGAGGAAGGCTGGCGACGACGCTCCAACGACGAAGAAGGCCCGAGCGTGCGATGTGAGTGGCTCTTACCTCCCGCCCAGGTTTTTGGAGGTCCAACCAAGAGTGGGCCTTCCACGGCCATGGACCCAAAGGCCCGAATGGAGGGCCAAAAGCTTGCCGCCCGGTCTCCCGTGGCTCAGACCGAGGTGGGGCGCTTGGTTGCAGGAGGCTCGGCGGGTCGGACGGAGGGCCGAACATCCGCTGCCTGTCCTGCATCCTTGTTCATATCCCTGAGTGCTGGGTCTTGGCGACCGTGCCTCTAATTCGCCCTCGGTCGAAGAGTTCTATCTCTCAATCTTCATTCTTCCTCGTTGTTCAGACCTCTTCTTCTTCTTCAGTTTTTTTATTTCTTCCTCCGCTGCTTGCTGTAGGGCGTACCTGCCAGGCGTCCTGGCCTCTTTGGCGGCTTCATCGCCTCCATCTTCCGCCGCTCCTCCGTTAAGCCCATTCCTTCGCCAGCAGAAGATGCGGAGCTGACATTGAAGGAGGTGCCCTCTCTCCCGGCCACTGCGAAGGTGCCTAAGCCGTCTCCGCCGGTCCCGGCCGGCTTTGAACTGACCCCAGCGACGGGAGCTCTAGTGTCACACCCGGTTTTTCCGAAGAAACAACCAAGTGAATATCACATGTATGCCAGGATCATTTTCTCATACATGTGATGACAAATAGTGAAGCATCATTTATTACAAGCCAGGTGTCGAATATAAATAAGTCTTACATCGCAAATGTCTCAATGGACACTAATGCTTCATCACAAGTAAATAAACTAGCAGCGGAATATTATTCTTTGGGGCTCCATCACAGGCGTTGCCCGGGGGTCTTCATGAACCTAAAAGCCTTTCTCGGGTCCAAAATCTTGGTCATTATACACCACCTCATTATCTTGACCTGAGCAGCAATATAAACCAACAAATATGCAAGGTTGAGTACCAATGGTACTCAACAAGTGTGGGAAAATTATATCATGCATGGCTAGAACAAGGAGAGGTTGAACTCATGGTTAAAGCACTACGCAATTAATACCTATCACCTTAGCTTATTAAGCACCTTCATTACTACAGGTGAAATGGTCCCAATCTCCCATCCCATTATCATAACCAAATAATCATAACATCATTACCAATGTTAAGCTCCCCGCTTAACTTCCAAAACCATCAATCCTCTAATCATGAATAAGTCCAGGCCGCTCTTAACCGTGAGCACGGCTGTCAAGACAGTTTTGACTCTGCAGAGTTTGTACCACTGTACCCACAAGTAGTGATTTCATCCCCCGTTGCCGGGTGGACTAAAAGAACCTCCATTATGCCAGTGGCTACGATCCACATTCACACTTCCCAGGTGTGTAGCCAGGAGATCACTACGAAGCCTTTACAAAGGGATTCCCGACGAGCGTGGGCCCACTGAGGTTTCACCCCTAACAGCATACAAGAGGCTCCAACCCCGCTGCAGTGGCCCCCTCTTAAGCCTTGCGGTTCATATGGTAGTCCAGCTGACACCTATTCCCCGCACCATCCAACACACCCATACTACGCCGGGGATACACCTAATTAATTGGCCAAGCTGCCCCATCTCAGCATGTGGTTGGCACTGTAAAGCCGGGTTACATGCTCCATGAACCGGTCCTTAGGATCCAGGCAAGTACTAAACACAAACCCAAGTCTCGTGCACCCAGCACACAACCAAAACATCCAACTTGCCTTGATCCCTACCTCTTCATAACTCACAATGTCTCATTCAAGAGTATGGTAATATAAACTGATGATTCTCATGTCCCAAATATCCCATTCTAAGCATGGCTAAGCAAATGCATGTAAATAAATGACATGACAAATTAAATCCCAACCCAAGCTACAAGGAAACAAGGTAATGCAATTCTAGGGAAACTTTCCTAGCATGGGTTTCATATTTCATTTGACAATGCAAATAATTCTATCTACACATCTTAGCATAGGATCAAAGTGGTCAAGGACACTTGCCTCCTTCTTGCTGCTCTTGAAATGGGTATTCCTGGTCTTGGAAATGAATAACTTGTTCTTGAACAGGTTCTACTTCATACCATCACACATAGCAAAAGAAAAACAACAATCCATAAGACATAGTTCACACTTACACTTCATACAAACCACACATTCACATTCATGAAGTTCATTCACCATTATATGTGTTGTGTTTCAGTTTTAAATAAATTCCTTATATTAAACTACCAAGTATGTATGGAAAGTATTTTTCTTCTCCATATGTGCCTTTACAACTTCTATCAACCCTAAACTGAACTCTTTGGATTTTAGAAACTCCATTTATCATTTACTAGTTGCTATATTTTCAGATTTATATTCCTATACATAATTGTGTATTTTATTATTAAATTAGTAATACACATCACCTAAACAGAATAGGTTCTGGTCCTAAATAATTTAAAATCATATTTTGACCTTGGCTTCTGATGTAGACCATTTCATAATTATTTTCTCTATTTTTCTATAACTATTCTTTACTTAAAAATGTGTCCCTATACTAATAAATGTGAATAATAGATGAAACAGATTTATTTCAGCCCAAGAATATACTTTTATCTCACTCCAAAGTTTTCTAAGTACTGAGAAAGTTTTTAATTAATTTTGACAATTATGTTTGTCCCCCTTTTTAATTTTTAAACACTAGTTACATATTCAATTTTCTAAATTAAATACTAAACAGGGTTAAAATAATGAATTCACCCCATTACAGGGTCTATAATATTATTTTCATAATTTCCAGGGGTCTAGCTACACTTATCAGAGGTGTTTTTCCTAATTTCTATTAAGTCCAGGGGCTAAAACTGATTTTTAAATGAATTTACATGATTTTCTGGAGTTCCAGGGGCTAGATCTGAAGTTTCCGGGGCTAGCTCTCAATTCCAGAGAACCCTAGGGGGTAGCACGTAAGAACTCCAGTCTTTATAATGCGGGGTTGACGTGGACCGTCCGATTTTAAACCGACGGCTGAGATTATAACATCGAACCGGTACGCGGGGTTTTAAAGTCTACCGTGCGATTTAAAATAAACGGCGCACAAGCGGCCACGTCGCTCTGATCGAGCGCGGGCGGCGCTGCCGGCGGCGCACGGCGGCGGGAAGCGGCGATCTCGCCGGAAAGTTTCGGATCCTCGAGAATTCTGCCTAGAACTGTGATCTTATGGCCTAGATCGGTAGAGGGGAGGTCAGGGATCTCACCTCGGGGGTTTTCTCGAGCTCGGGGGTCCTGGAAAGTGATCGGCGGCGAGGTCCGAGGCAAAACCACGGCGAAGCTCGTCGGTGCTGCGTTTACACCGTAAGTCTTCGGGTTTTCTGCACCTGCAAAGTTCCCCGGAGGCGGTGGATCAAGACCAGCGAGTTAGATCAGAGTTTCCGAGCTTAGATCGGCCAGAATTCACCGGCGAAGTCTCGGTGCTCACCGGAGTAAAAATCGGCGATCGCGTGGGAAAAACTGATCGGATCGGGGGTTTTTATAGCCGGGGAAGGGCGGTGGGTCTGTTATGATCGAGTTGGAGTCCGCTGGGACCAGAATTCGGGCGGCGAGACAGGTTTCCCGATCGGTTAAGATCGCGCGCGCTCGGGGGGAAAAATCCGGGGTCGGCGCGAGCGAGGTTGGGGATGACAGGTGGGTCCCACCCGTCGGTGAGAGGCAGCGCGGCGCGCGCGGGGGCGGGCTGGCGCGGGAGTAGCTGGGCCGGCTGGCGGGTTTCGGCCCACTGGCCAGTTTTTTCCCGTTTTCCTTTTTCTTTTTCCATTTCTTTTCTGTTTTGAGTATAATTTGAATTCCAGTTTGAATTTGAATTTTTGCAAAACATGCAACACGTCCAAAAATTTTTAAATTCCCCTCTGAACATGGTTTTGGGTTTTGAATCAAAATTTGGGGTGTTACAGCTCTACCCCACTTAAAAGAAATCTCGTCCTCGAGATTGGTGTTTCTAAGAAAACAATTCCGGAAATTGTGCCTTAAGCTCATCTTCCCGTTCCCAGGTGGCTTCCTCTTCTGAGTGATGCTTCCACTGCACCTTGCACATCCGGATTCTTTTATTTCTGGTGAGGCGTTCCATTGTCTCCAAAATCTTGTATGGTTGCTCGGCATAAGACAAATCTTCACCTACATCCACTTCATTCATGGGTAACACCTTTTCAGGCGTCCTCAGGCATTTCTTGAGTTGTGACACATGGAATACATCGTGCACGTCCGATAGATGAACCGGTAACTCTAGTTGGTACGCCACTTCGCCTTTCCTTTCCAAAACCTGAAAGGGTCCGATGTATCGAGGTGACAACTTCCCTTTCACCTTGAACCGACGAAGCCCTCTGATAGGGGACACCTTGAGATAAACATAGTCTCCCACGTTGAAAACGAGTTCTCTTCTTCGTACATCAGCATAACTCTTCTGGCGTGTTTGTGCTATCCTCAAGTTGTTGCGAATCTCCCTCACCTTCACCTCGGCTTCTTGTAGCACTTCTGGACCAAACACTTTACTTTCTCCTGTTTGGTTCCAAAATAGAGGAGTTCTGCACTTTCTTCCATACAAAGCTTCAAACGGTGACATCTTCATACTAGCTTGATAGCTGTTGTTATAGGAAAACTCCGCATACGGTAAGTTCTTGTCCCAACTCCTATTGTTTTTGAGTGCACATGCCCTTAACATATCTTCAAGGATCTGATTGGTTCTCTCCGTCTGCCCGTCAGTTTGGGGATGATAGGCAGAGCTGAAGTTCAGATGGGTTCCCATGGTTTCATGCAAATTTTACCAAAACCTCGAGGTGAACTGTGTCCCTCGGTCCGACACTATCTTCTTTGGCACTCCATGGTAACACACAATCCTTGACATGTACAATTCTGCCAATTTGGATCCGCTGTAGCTTTCTTTCACAGGGATGAAATGAGCTACCTTGGTTAGCCGATCAATAATGACCCATATTGAATCATACCCAGATTGGGTCCTAGGCAATCCCACGACAAAATCCATGCTGATTTCTTCCCACTTCCATTCAGGTACTTTGAGTGGTTGCAATAATCCCGCGGGTCGTTGATGTTCTGCTTTCACCAACTGACATGTGTCACATAGGGCAACATGTTCCGCGACATCTCGCTTCATGCCATACCACCAATACCTGCTCTTGAGATCCTAGTACATCTTCGTACTCCCAGGATGAATGGAATAGTCGGAATCGTGAGCCTCCTTCAAAATTAATTCACGGATCTCCTTTACTTCTGGCACACAGATCCTTTTCCCGTGCCACACCGTTCCCTGTTCATCCTCTCTAAAACCAGGAGCTTTATTTTCCTTAATGAGCCGTCTGATCTCTTGTATCTTCTCATCATTCTTTTGGCCCTCGCGTATGTCTTGCTCGAGTGTGGAGTCCACTTCCATGGCGATGGCTTCACCACTATTTACTAGACATAGATTGAGCCTTATAACCTCGTCCTTCAATTCTGCGGGCATGTCCCTCAAGCTCAACTTATTGACCTGCACTTTCCGACTCAAAGCATCGGCCACGACGTTTGCTTTCCCAGGATGATAGTTGATGCCCACATCAAAGTCATTGATTAGCTCCAACCATCTCCTTTGTCGGAGGTTGAGATCTGGCTGCGTGAATATGTACTTCAAACTCTTATGATCCGTATATATCTCTGTCCTCTTCCCCATCAAATAGTGCCGCCAAATTTTCAACGCGTGTACCACTGCAGCTAGTTCTAGGTCATGTGTAGGATAGTTCTTCTCGTGCTTCCGAAGCTGCCGGGATGCATAAGCCACGACATGTCCTTCTTGCATGAGAACACATCCCAACCCATTTCCAGAGGCATCACAGTACACTGTGAAATTCTTCTGCATATCTGGCATAACCAACACTGGGGCTGTTGTCAGTCTCTTCTTTAGCTCTTGAAAGCTCGTCTCGCACTGTGGCGTCCAGGTGAATGTGATTCCCTTCTCCAACAGTTTAGTGAGAGGTCTCGAGATCTTGGAGAATCCCTCAATAAACCGTCGATAGTATCCAGCCAATCCCAAAAAGCTTCGAACTTCCCCGACATTTTCAGGGGTTTTCCACTTCCGGATATCTTCGATTTTGGCGGGATCTACGGAGATTCCTCCCTCCGAGATTATATGTCCTAAAAAGGGAACTCTCTTCAGCCAAAACTCACACTTGCTCAACTTGGCATATAGTTGGTGTTCTCTCAGCCTCTGTAACACCAACCTTAGATGCTTCTCATGTTCTTCTTCATCTTTGGAGAAGATGAGAATATCATCGATGAAAACCACCACAAATTTGTCCAGATATTCCATGAATACCTTGTTCATGAGGTACATGAAATATATCGGGGCATTGGTTAGCCCGAAAGGCATGACAGTGTATTCATACAGTCCGTACCGAGATACGAAAGCTGTCTTGGGAATATCAGATTGCCTTATCTTGAGTTGGTGGTATCCCGACCTGAGATCAATTTTCGAGAACACACAAGCTCCCCTCAACTGATCAAACAAGTCTTCAATGCGGGGTAATGGGTACTTGTTCTTGATGGTTACCTCATTCAAGGCACGGTAATCCACGCATAACCTTTGGGTTCCGTCTTTCTTGGGCACAAATATCACCGGAGCTCCCCATGGTGAGGAACTAGGGCGAATATACCCCTTCTCCGTCAATTCTCTCAAATGATCCTTGAGCTCTTCTAGCTGCTTAGAGTCCATTCGATAAGGTCTCTTGTATATCGGGGTTGTTCCCGGTACTAGCTCAATTGCGAATTCCACGTCACGGTCGGAAGGCATACCTGGCAACTCCTCCGGAAAAACATCTGGATATTCCCTGATAGTCCTGATTTCCTCAACTTTCGCCTCCACTTGATTTAATTTAATGTCCCTCCTAGGCTCGTGTATCGTTATGAGCTTTACTCTTGTGCCATTGGGGTGAGTTAGTTCCACCGTTCTGGTCGAACAATGGATGATTCCTTTATGTTTGGTCAACCAATCCATACCCAAAATAATATCTATCCCTTGTGAATCTATCACTATGAGGTTAGCAGTAAATACTACCCCATTAATGTCTAGGCTCACTTGGGGACACACTTGTCTTGTCCTTATTTCTCCACCTGGAGAGTTTACGGCTAGCATATGGTTCATTTGTGTGGTTGCTAGGTCATGCTTCTTAACAAACCCTTGAGCAATGAACGAGTGGGTAGCACCAGAATCAAACAGCAGAGTTGCAAGGTGTAAATTGGCAGGAAACTTACCAACTACCACGACGGGTGCCTCTTGTGCTTCCTCCATAGTGACGTGGTTCACCCGTCCTCTCACTACATTCTGCTGTTGTGGCGGCGCAGGCTTCTTCTTTGGGCATTTATGGGCGTAGTGCCCCACTTCACCACAGCTGAAACATTGCACCCCAATCTTAGGTGCTTGGCCTTTGTTGTCTTGGGTTTGGTTCGGGGGTCCTTGCACTGCTGGTCGAGGTGGATATGCGGGGCGAGGCTGCTGCACAAACTGACGTGGCGGCTGTGCTGGTGCTGCGGGAGGCCTGTAGTTTGGGTTGTACCCTCTTGGTGCTGAATAGGGTACCGCAGCACGGCTCGTCTGCCCCGTAGGTTGCTGCATCACACGTGGGCGGGTGTTGCTCCCTGAGGCTTGATGTGACCATCCCGCCTTCCTCTTATTCTCATTTTCCAGGGCCTTTAGCTTCCTTTCCACCACAAACGCTCTGTCCACCATCTTTTGAAAACTTTCATACTCATTGGAGGACATGGCACACTGCATCTCTGCGGTAAGTCCTTCCACGAAACAATCTTGTTTCTGCTCATCAGTCTCTATGTCTCGTGGAGCATAACGGGATAGTTGAGTAAATTTAGTGAGGTATTCCCTCACCGTCATGTTTCCCTGCTGCAGTCCCAAAAACTCTTTCCTCTTGTTTTTGAGCTCACCTCTTGGGATATAGTGGTTGCGGAAGCTACGCTTGAACTCTTCCCAAGTGATGTTCTCAGGGTCATGATGGGCGCCCACGTAGGCGGTCCACCAATCAGCAGCAGGTCCCTGCAATTGATGAGAGGCAAACAGCACCCTCTCATACCCTTGGCATTGTATGATCCTCATCTTGCTTTCAATAGTCTTCAGCCAATCATCTGCCTCCAGAGGTTCAGCAACACTTGCAAACTTTGGAGGTTGAGTTCCTAGAAACTCACTCAACCTTGGTTGGCGTGGTGCAGCTTGTGGAGGTGGAACTTGATGCAAGTTGGCCACCACTTGAGTCAAGTTCTGGATAAGCTGATTTTGATTCTCCAGCATTTGGTGGAGAGGATCAACTTCTTCACGGCGACCACCCCTGTCCTGGCCTCCCGAAAGATGAGGGTTGCATGCCTCATCATTGTTGTTGGCGGGGTTGGCAGCACGTCCTTTTCCTCTTCCGGCCATCTGGCAGAATCAACAAATGTTAATTTTGATACCATTTAGTATCATCTTACTACTTTCATTTATTGGTACTTTAAGGTGTTGAGGCTTTGTTAAAATTTTACGAGGGTCCATATCTCACACCAAATATATGCACTATTATTTCCTGTGGGTTCACACACACCAAAGCAAAACAATCTGAAGACGAGGCTGTGGACAATTGCTCATGGCTTCCACAACTCACGTCACACACCAAGCATTATCACACCATTAACTACGTAACGACTCGACTACTCGACCTCTTGCTAGCTAGGGGAAAGACTCTACACTACTCGTCCTCTTGAGCTGGCTCCTCAGGATCTTCCTCCTCATTTCGGCTACCTTCTGACTCTGCTTTGGGTGGGGAGGCTGCTGGTGGAGAAGTGCGACGACGCCTGATCGCTCGGCGATCCGGGGAGTCAGGAGTCCATGGATCACTCACGGTGACACACAGTTCATTCCCATCTCCTCTTTCTCTCGCCTTTAAGCAAGCTCGCAGCAACGCCTCCGTTTCCTTTAGGGTGTCTCGGACATCCTGAAGCTCTTGTTGACACTCCTGCAGTCGAGTGCTGAGCATAGCAGCATCCTCCAAGCATAAGTCCATGTGCTCATGGGAAGTCCCTTGCTGCACCGGTGGGTACTTGTATTCCGTAGTACCACTCTCACGTTGGAGGACATACATGTACTCAGTTTTGTCCAAGTGGCGACGATAGATGTGACTCTGGCAGGTGATGGCCTCCCAGGTGACATCTCTCTCTGCGTCAACTTGTGTTGCTCGACAAGCTGGAGAATGGTGGATCTTCAGCAGCTGATTCTCGTGTATAATCCTCATCTCCGAACTCCATTCTTCCCTCTTCTCACGGATGGTCCTGGTGGAGTTATAGTGGATGATGAGCTTGCCCGTGTTGCCGGCGGCTTCGAGCATACGTCGAAGACGGCGCAACAAATCTCCTACTGCCAATCCGTAGGAAAGGTACGTCACTGGACGACTCTCCTCTCTTTCGGCAAGGGCAACTACGGGAACTCTCCCTCCTGTGGACTTACGAGCGGTGCGAATCATGCGAACCATCTAAAACAAAAGAATTTAAAATTAGGTTAGATAAATTCTCAAATAAAAATCCTATTTTGAATGAAAGTTGGGGTAATATGAAGAAAATGACTCCTTTAATAACACTTTTCCACCCACACCTTGGAAAATAGTTTTTAAGAAAATAGGGCCCTTAAATACGTCCATTTCTACCTAGGTCCACGTTCGTACGGGCAACCTTGGCTCTGATACCACCTCTGTCACACCCGGTTTTTCCGAAGAAACAACCAAGTGAATATCACATGTATGCCAGGATCATTTTCTCATACATGTGATGACAAATAGTGAAGCATCATTTATTACAAGCCAGGTGTCGAATATAAATAAGTCTTACATCGCAAATGTCTCAATGGACACTAATGCTTCATCACAAGTAAATAAACTAGCAGCGGAATATTATTCTTTGGGGCTCCATCACAGGCGTTGCCCGGGGGTCTTCATGAACCTAAAAGCCTTCCTCGGGTCCAAAATCTTGGTCATTATACACCACCTCATTATCTTGACCTGAGCAGCAATATAAACCAACAAATATGCAAGGTTGAGTACCAATGGTACTCAGCAAGTGTGGGAAAATTATATCATGCATGGCTAGAACAAGGAGAGGTTGAACTCATGGTTAAAGCACTACGCAATTAATACCTATCACCTTAGCTTATTAAGCACCTTCATTACTACAGGTGAAATGGTCCCAATCTCCCATCCCATTATCATAACCAAATAATCATAACATCATTACCAATGTTAAGCTCCCCGCTTAACTTCCAAAACCATCAATCCTCTAATCATGAATAAGTCCAGGCCGCTCTTAACCGTGAGCACGGCTGTCAAGACAGTTTTGACTCTGCAGAGTTTGTACCACTGTACCCACAAGTAGTGATTTCATCCCCCGTTGCCGGGTGGACTAAAAGAACCTCCATTATGACAGTGGCTACGATCCACATTCACACTTCCCAGGTGTGTAGCCAGGAGATCACTACGAAGCCTTTACAAAGGGATTCCCGACGAGCGTGGGCCCACTGAGGTTTCACCCCTAACAGCATACAAGAGGCTCCAACCCCGCTGCAGTGGCCCCCTCTTGAGCCTTGCGGTTCATATGGTAGTCCAGCTGACACCTATTCCCCGCACCATCCAACACACCCATACTACGCCGGGGATACACCTAATTAATTGGCCAAGCTGCCCCATCTCAGCATGTGGTTGGCACTGTAAAGCCGGGTTACATGCTCCATGAACCGGTCCTTAGGATCCAGGCTAGTACTAAACACAAACCCAAGTCTCGTGCACCCAGCACACAACCAAAACATCCAACTTGCCTTGATCCCTACCTCTTCATAACTCACAATGTCTCATTCAAGAGTATGGTAATATAAACTGATGATTCTCATGTCCCAAATATCCCATTCTAAGCATGGCTAAGCAAATGCATGTAAATAAATGACATGACAAATTAAATCCCAACCCAAGCTACAAGGAAACAAGGTAATGCAATTCTAGGGAAACTTTCCTAGCATGGGTTTCATATTTCATTTGACAATGCAAATAATTCTATCTACACATCTTAGCATAGGATCAAAGTGGTCAAGGACACTTGCCTCCTTCTTGCTGCTCTTGAAATGGGTATTCCTGGTCTTGGAAATGAATAACTTGTTCTTGAACAGGTTCTACTTCATACCATCACACATAGCAAAAGAAAAACAACAATCCATAAGACATAGTTCACACTTACACTTCATACAAACCACACATTCACATTCATGAAGTTCATTCACCATTATATGTGTTGTGTTTCAGTTTTAAATAAATTCCTTATATTAAACTACCAAGTATGTATGGAAAGTATTTTTCTTCTCCATATGTGCCTTTACAACTTCTATCAACCCTAAACTGAACTCTTTGGATTTTAGAAACTCCATTTATCATTTACTAGTTGCTATATTTTCAGATTTATATTCCTATACATAATTGTGTATTTTATTATTAAATTAGTAATACACATCACCTAAACAGAATAGGTTCTGGTCCTAAATAATTTAAAATCATATTTTGACCTTGGCTTCTGATGTAGACCATTTCATAATTATTTTCTCTATTTTTCTATAACTATTCTTTACTTAAAAATGTGTCCCTATACTAATAAATGTGAATAATAGATGAAACAGATTTATTTCAGCCCAAGAATATACTTTTATCTCACTCCAAAGTTTTCTAAGTACTGAGAAAGTTTTTAATTAATTTTGACAATTATGTTTGTCCCCCTTTTTAATTTTTAAACACTAGTTACATATTTAATTTTCTAAATTAAATACTAAACAGGGTTAAAATAATGAATTCACCCCATTACAGGGTCTATAATATTATTTTCATAATTTCCAGGGGTCTAGCTACACTTATCAGAGGTGTTTTTCCTAATTTCTATTAAGTCCAGGGGCTAAAACTGATTTTTAAATGAATTTACATGATTTTCTGGAGTTCCAGGGGCTAGATCTGAAGTTTCCGGGGCTAGCTCTCAATTCCAGAGAACCCTAGGGGGTAGCACGTAAGAACTCCAGTCTTTATAATGCGGGGTTGACGTGGACCGTCCGATTTTAAACCGACGGCTGAGATTATAACATCGAACCGGTACGCGGGGTTTTAAAGTCTACCGTGCGATTTAAAATAAACGGCGCACAAGCGGCCACGTCGCTCTGATCGAGCGCGGGCGGCGCTGCCGGCGGCGCACGGCGGCGGGAAGCGGCGATCTCGCCGGAAAGTTTCGGATCCTCGAGAATTCTGCCTAGAACTGTGATCTTATGGCCTAGATCGGTAGAGGGGAGGTCAGGGATCTCACCTCGGGGGTTTTCTCGAGCTCGGGGGTCCTGGAAAGTGATCGGCGGCGAGGTCCGAGGCAAAACCACGGCGAAGCTCGTCGGTGCTGCGTTTACACCATAAGTCTTCGGGTTTTCTGCACCTGCAAAGTTCCCCGGAGGCGGTGGATCAAGACCAGCGAGTTAGATCAGAGTTTCCGAGCTTAGATCGGCCAGAATTCACCGGCGAAGTCTCGGTGCTCACCGGAGTAAAAATCGGCGATCGCGTGGGAAAAACTGATCGGATCGGGGGTTTTTATAGCCGGGGAAGGGCGGTGGGTCTGTTGTGATCGAGTTGGAGTCCGCTGGGACCAGAATTCGGGCGGCGAGACAGGTTTCCCGATCGGTTAAGATCGCGCGCGCTCGGGGGGAAAAATCCGGGGTCGGCGCGAGCGAGGTTGGGGATGACAGGTGGGTCCCACCCGTCGGTGAGAGGCAGCACGGCGCGCGCGGGGGCGGGCTGGCGCGGGAGTAGCTGGGCCGGCTGGCGGGTTTCGGCCCACTGGCCAGTTTTTTCTCGTTTTCCTTTTTCTTTTTCCATTTCTTTTCTGTTTTGAGTATAATTTGAATTCCAGTTTGAATTTGAATTTTTGCAAAACATGCAACACGTCCAAAAATTTTTAAATTCCCCTCTGAACATGATTTTGGATTTTGAATCAAAATTTGAGATGTTACATCTAGCCGAAGGGGGTGAGGTCCTGGACCTAGCGGTGGACGGCCTGTCTGAAGGGGGTGAAACCCTGGCCCTAGCTGTGGAGGCTCCACCTGAAGGGGGTAAGCCCCCCTCCCTGAAGCAAAGCCGACCGCAGCCAAATTAGAGGTCACCCTCGTGGACTCGTCCCCAGAAGCGTCGCTGGTTCGGGAGGAATCGCGAGGACAGCGGAGGTAAAGGAGTCCGTGGCCGACGGTTGCTTCGGCCCTGCCCGCCGTCGACCGCCAAGCTTCAGAGCCCAGGGCTTCAGGGGAGGCAGCTCCGGTCGTGTCTATGAGTCAAGTTTCGGGGAGGCCAAGACCACCTTCGACGGACTTGGGGCCCTCCGGCCCCAGTGACGTGGTGGACCGGGCGAAGGATATTCCCCTCCCCGGTTCTTGGCTCGTCAAAGCCATGGAGCATTTTATCTCCGGCCGAGACCATCTTCTGGACGTGCTCCAGAGGCTCAATCACGACGTCCTTTTGATTAGTGTAAGCCCCATTCTCTCCATTATTTTTTTTTCGCGGGTTGCCCAAGGGTTTGCATGTGACCGTGCCTTCGGTGTCCTTTTTTGAGCAGACGTTTGCCGACCAGGAGGCTGAGCAGCAGCGGCTTCTCGAGGAAGCCCTCGTCCGTTAGAGGCTCGCGGAGGCCGAGGCGGAGAGGTTCAAAGAGGAGGCCAAGAGGGCCTGAGGCGAAGTTGCGGCTGCCTGGGTAGAGGCGAACCGTTATGGTGCTGTGGCTGCTGCAGCTTTTGAGGAGGTTCTCCGGTCAGCTCGGGAGAAGGAGGAAGTCGTGGTCAGCTGTTACGGCGAAGCTCGCTCGGGATATCACCAAGGCGGGTAATGTGGCGAGGGCCTGGAGTGAAGCCGAAAAGGCCTAAGCCGCCTTCGTCTAGGCTAGCCAGGTGCTTGATCGTGAGTTTTTTGTCTGGCCGAACTTCTATCACGTTAGTTCTTATTTTGCTACTAAGCCTTTTCTTATTTTGCTTCTCGCTTGTAGAGGTGCAGAGCTCCCTCGTTGTGACGAGGGACCTCGTCCAAACTCAAGAGGCGGAGCTTGCTGGGATTGAAAAATCCTGGAACGAGCTTTGCAAAGCCGTGATCGGACCCCGAGGGAAGACGCGAGGGTTGATCTCCTGACTCGGTGTGGCGGCGGCCCATGTTTCCGTCGAGGATGAAGAGCGAAGGCTTCTCACAAGAGCAGGGGCGGAGGTCTGTGAAGTAGTGCTGGAGACCTTGCAGTCCGTAACTCAAGTGACATCTAGGGCGGTGGCGTCTCGGCTCGGTGATGCGGCCAAGGTCCTGGGAACCCTCAGAAAGGGGCATTAAGACCTTCGCGCCGTGGGCCAAGCTGACGGCGACGCGGTGCCTAGAAGCTTGGCTGCCTCTCTGGTCGTGCAGGTGACGCAGCTTCCCGCACGGTTGAGGGCGCGTCTAGACGAGCACAACAGCAATACGACTCACTTACGACGGCCACCGTCATAAGTTACTCAACTTACGACGGCAGCCCATAGCCTTCGTATGTAAGCACCTGGGCCACGTGGTGGGCTGGGCCATACCACTTACGACATCCTGAACCCGTCCGTCGTAAGTAATCATGTTATTTACGACGGCCACGACCCAGGCCATCATAAGTTACTTGGGCTTACTTACGATGGCTACAGAAGCCGTCGTAAGTTACTTAGGCTTACTTACGACGGTCTGTATACAGGTTGTCGTAAGTTATTGTCGGTACCCTACAGACTGGGCACCCCCGCGTAGTGGGTAAAAGGCATCCTGGACCCCGCCTCCTTCTGAGGAGGACCCCAGTGTAAGCCGCGTGACCTTGGCCGTATGGTCATCCCTGGGGCTATAACGTGCGCTCGAGCTCTTGAGCAGACACGTGCCCTGGGCTCCGGTCCGAGCCTCCCTACTGAGGTGAGATCCGGAGCTTCCACGCGTCCCTTGGCTCTGAGCCACCTCCCCGAAGAGGACAACACCGGAGCTGGTGCGCATCCTGGCTCTGGCCTAAGCCTCCCCACTGTGGTGAGGTCCGGAGCCGCCGCGTGTCCCTTGGCTCTGAGCCGCCTCCCCGCTGAGGAGATCTTCGGTGCTAACACGTGCCCCGGGCTCCGGTCCGAGCCTCCCCACTGAGGTGAGGTCCGGAGCTGCCACGTGTTCCCGGGCTCCGAGCCGCCTACCTACTGAGGACAGCTCCGTTGCAGACACGTGCCCTGTACTCTGGCCCGAGCCTCCCTGCTGAGGTAAGGTCTAAAGCTAACACGTGTCCCCAGACACCAAGCCCGTCGATGAAAGCTCCAGAGACAACGCGCGTCCAACGATCTTTCGTGGATCGTGAGTCGATAAAGTTAAGAAGAAAATGCGCTGTCAGGCTTCTCTTTCAAGGCCTGCGCCTTCCGTCCTCTGCCCGTTCACCATTACGGTGACAGGACAGGCCAGAGGCTTGATAGCGCTACAGTAGCACCCACCGGCACGAAGCCGCCCGAGCATCGCGAGAAGACATGGCGACAAGATTGTGCCTTCATCATCACCTGACACACGGTCAGGGGCGCTCAGCGCACCGTACGAAGGGACTTAACTCTTCCGCCGTCCGCTCCACTCAGAGGACGAAGCCCTAGATCATGTATAGGATTCACATAGCTCTGGAGCCACCTGTCGGGCCCCAAGCCTCATTGTAACCTGTGATGGCTCTCTAGGATCATAGACTGACCCCACATACCACCACTCGTCTTTTCTACGCACTTTGTCCTCACTCGTGCGCACCCGGGAAAACTTCCCGGACGGTCACCCATCCCCAAATTCCTCCGGGTTAAGCACGCTTAATCCCGGAGTTCTTTGCAGGTGGGCTTCCGGAAAAGAAGGTATACCTTGGTGGTATGAGTACTCTATCAATCCTATTAAGCCGGGAGTCAGGATATCACACAATCCATCCCCCTTAGAAGACCGACGTCCTCGTCGGTCAACGCCAAGACAGGAACGTCCCCTCTTAGCCACGTCCGTACGTTCAGTGCTGGCATACGCATACTGTACGTCCGGTTAGCAGCATACGTACCATACCGTGACCCACACAGAGGACCCACGCGTCATGCATATGTACCCACGTCCCCGACCCGTACGCTACCGTATCCTTCTCACTGACCCGTACGCACCCGTGAAACTGCGAGGGTCGGCTCTGATACCATTTGTGATGGCTCTCTAGGATCATAGACTGGCCCCACATACCACCATTCATCTTTTCTGCGCACTTTGTCCTCACTCGTGCGCACCCGGGAAAACTTCCCGGACGGTCACCCATCCCCAAATTCCTCCGGGCTAAGCACGCTTAACCCCGGAGTTCTTTGCAGGTGGGCTTCCGGAAAAGAAGGTATACCTTGGTGGTATGAGTACTCTATCAATCCTATTAAGCCGGGAGTCAGGATATCACATAACCGCCACGGCCTTGAACTATAAAAGGACCGGGGTGGCCACCCTGCAGGGGGTTCCGATTCTTCGCTCTCAAGATCACACAACGCACAAGCGCTCACGCTTAAGCAGTAGAACAAGCACACCCGTGGATGTAGTATATTACGCTCCTGAGGCCAGAACCACGTAAATCCCTTTGTTCATCCGCTCCCTCGAGCCCGGGTCGCGAAGGGCGCCAAACCCCTCTTGAAAAAAAATGAACCTCACGGGCTGCTTCCAAGCAGGCCGGGAGGAGTGTTACAGCTCACACTCCGACATTTGGCGCGCCAGGAAGGGGGAGCTTTTACGCGCTCTCCTCGTGACCATGGTGAACATCACTTCTCATGGCGAGCCTTCTCGCCCACCTCACCATCGTCTCCAGACGGGAGACGACGAAGCTACCTCCCTCTCCAGAGCGGACAGGTCTGGCCAAGCCGGCAGCCAAGCAACCGATGCACCCTGTGTGATGTACGGGTGTTCTTATGATGTCTCCTCCAGGTGGGCCGTCCAGACCCTCCGTCGAGCAGTGGCAGCCGCCGCTCCCATCCCGGGGCCTGCGCCACATCACAAATGGATGGAGATGTCGATCAGCTTCGATGCCTCAGACTGCCCCAAGAACATGGCAGGCGCCGGGCAGCTTCCTCTCCTCGTCGCCCCGACCATGTCCAACGTGAAGCTGTACCACGTGTTGATAGATGTAGGGGCGGCCCTCAGCGTCATTAGTGTTGCAGCTTTCAAGAAGCTGCAGATCCCTATATCCTAGCTTACCCCCTCGAGACCATTCTCGGGGGTAGGTCAGGACCCCATCTTCCCGTGCGGTAGTATCTCCCTCCCAGTGACATTCGGGACGCCTGAGAACTACCGTACGGAAAGCGTCGTCTTTGATGTTGCGGAGGTCAGCCTCCCCTTCAATGCCATAATCGGCAGACTAGCTCTATACCAGTTCATGGGGGTAGCCCACTACGGCTACTTGGTCTTGAAGATTCCAACCCCGAGTGGCGTCCTTAAGATCCGCAGTGACCGCACCGCGGCTGTCTCAGCGCTGGAAAAGCTCCAAGCGCTGGCAGCAGCACAGGAGGCCACCTCCGGTCACGCTGAAGCTAGCCGGCCGCCTCCAAGTATGCATCAGCGAGGGGTGACATCTGCACCCCGTGTGCAGCCCTCGAACGGAGAAGACGTACCAGTCAAGGTCGTCCAAGTCGGTCCTGATGTCGCCCAGACCACCCTAATCACTGGGGGCCTGGACGGCAAATAGGAAGACGCGCTCGTCACCTTCCTCGGAGCCAATGTCGACGTGTTTGCCTCGCAACTGTCGGAAACGCCCGGGATCCCCAGGGAGGTGATTGAGCACCAACTGAAGATCCAGCCCGACGCCAGGCCGGTCCAACAAAAACCTCAGAAGAAATCCATCGAGCGGCAAGATTTCATCCATGAAGAAATCAAGAAGCTGCTCGATGCCGGCTTCATCCGAGAGGTCCACCATCCACGATGGTCGGCCAACCCTGTTGTCGTCCCCAAGGCTAGCAGGAAGCTACGTATGTGCATCGACTACACCACCCTCAATAAGGCATGTCCAAAGGATCTGTTCCCTCTCCCCCGTATAGACCAAATAAGTGACTCTACGTCTATCTGTGATCTACTATGTTTCCTACATGCATATTCTAGTTTCCACCAGATACCTATGTCTAGGGAGGATGAAGAGCATACTGACTTCATCACAGTAGATGGTCTATACTGCTATGTGTCCATGCCTTACGGTCTTAAGAATGCCCTTCCCACTTTTGTGTGTGCAATGCACAAGATGTTCGGGAACCTCATTCGGGACCTGGTCGAGGTTTACGTTGACGACATCGTAGTAAAGGTTAAGTCGCAAGCATATCTTCTCAACAACCTAGCCCTAGTCTTCGACAGACTGCGTTCTACATGCACGAAGTTGAACCCAAACAAATGTGTCTTCGGGGTCTCTGCCGGGAAGCTGCTCGGTTTCTTGGTCTCACACCGAGGGATCGAAACTAACCTAGAGAAGATTAAGGCGATAGAACTAATGCGGCCCCCTGCCTGCATCAAGGGCGTGCAGAAGCTTACCAGATGCTTAGCTGCGCTCAGTCGGTTTATCTCTAGACTGGCCGAGCGGGCTCTTCCGTTCTTCAAGCTTTTGCGTAAAACTGGTCCATTTGTATGGACCAAGGAGGCGGATGAGGCGTTCCAGAAGCTTAAGAAGTTCCTCACAACGCTACCAATCATGGTGGCCCCTGAACAAGGCGAGTCACTACTGCTCTACATCGCTGCCACAACCGAGGTCGTGAGCATGGTTCTGGTCGCGAAGCAGCCAGAACTCCATCGACCTCAAGTCTCGGAACGGGCACCTGCTGCCATCGGTCTAAAGCCCTAGGGCTCAGACCCGCAGGAGACCCTTAGGATGGGGAAGTAATCAGGTCCCAAGCAGGCGGACCTGATGATCAATGCATATTCGGGTCCAAGTTCCCGGAATGCAGTCCCGGACCCGAGGGCCTGGGGGCCTCGGGTCCCGGACCACCCCAAGAAGAACTAATCAGGTCTCAGCCATCTAGACCCGGCAACTGGCGTGCTCCAGGGTCCGAGCTCCCAGAATGCAGTCTCGGACCAGCAGTCCAGGGGCCCCTCGAGTCCCAGACCTCTCCAAGAAGAACTGGCTGGGTCCCAGCCATTTAGACCTAACAACTGGTGTGCACCTGGGTCCGAGCTCCTAGAGTGTACTTCCGGGCCCGGGGGCTGGGGGCTCCTGAGTCCCGGACCCCTACAAGAAGACGCCTTGGACCCCTCATGGAAGCAAGGTGCCAGAGCTGGGATTCTGCTCATTACACCAACCGGAGAGCAGTTCAAATACATGGTGCGAATTGACTTCAAGGCGACCAACAACATGGTGGAGTATGAGGCTCTCATCCTCGGGTTAAAAACAGCACTGTTCCTTGGCGTCCAACAGTTGTTGGTTAAGGATGATTCTCAGCTGATCGTCAAGCAAGTAAAGAGAGAGTGTATCTGCAACCGACCCACAGCTTGCAGCTTATCTCCTCCAAGTACAGAAGATGGAGAAGGACTTCTTATCCTTGGACTTGTGCCATGTTCCCCGTGCCAATAACACAATAGTCGACGACCTGTCAACGAAGGCTTCCACTTGGGCTCTGGTGCCTGAGGGGGTCTTTGAAAGGAAGTTGTTGTGACCTACCGCTTGGCCGGCCAAACCGGGCAAAGGGGGCGGGACCAGCACCTTGAAGCTTGCGGTCCCGGCGGCCATGTTACCATGGCGCCCACCAAGAATCATAAGCGTCACCGGGGGCTCCGTGCGACCCGACGCTCAAGATCCAAGTGCTCAAGTACGTTCCGATGCATGGATCACGGAGATCCGAGACTACTTGAAAGATAATTTCCTTCTCGATGTATCCGCTGAACGGATCGCTCGGTTGGCTAAGAGATACACGCTTGTAGAAGAGGATCTCTATAGACGTGGCGCTAATGGCATCCTATTGCGGTACATAACCCGGGAGGAGGGCTGCGACCTGCTCACAGAGATCCATGGAGGCGAGTGTGGGAACTATGCATGTTCCTACACGCTGGTCTGTAAAGCCTTCCGGCATGGCTTTTACTAGCCGACAGCTCTCAGGATGCCATCGACCTGGTCAGGAGATGCAACGCGTTCCAGTTCCACGCCAAGTAGATCCACACACCAGCGCAGACGCTGCAGATGATCCCGCCCTCATGGCCCTTCGCTGTGTGGGGGATGGACATACTGGGACCATTCCCCAGATCTGTCGGAGGGTACAGGTACCTCTACGTCGCCGTAGACAAGTTCACCAAGTTACCGGAAGATACCCCTATAGTAACCATCAACAAGCAGTCAACATTCAGGTTCATCAAGTCAATCGTCTGCCGATTCAGGGTGCCGCATAGAATCATCACCAACAACGGGACCCAGTTCACCAGTGCAGTATTCCAAGACTGCTGTGAAGACCTCAGCATCCAAGTTTGCTATGCTTCTGTTGCTCACCCAGAGAGTAATGGTCAAGCAAAAAGAGCCAACGCCGAGATTCTCAGGGGACTCAAGACGCGCACCTACAACAGCTTGAAGAAGCACGATGCCAATTGGGTTGAAGATCTTCCATGTACACTGTGGGCTAGCCGTACGTTTCTCAATCGCTCGACAGGGGGAATATCCTTCTTCCTGGTGTATGGGGCTGAGGACGTCCTCCCCCCCCAGAAATCGCCATGGGCTCATCCCATGTCCGAGCGAATGATGAAGCCACGCAGGACCAGCTCCAGCGTAAAGATATCGACCTTGTCGATGTGCGAAGGTGGCAAGCAGTTGTCCGAACGTCCGATACCGTCAAGCACTCTGGCGTTATTAGCAGCGGTTCATGCGGAGTAGACTGCTCGAGGTGGGCGACCTGGTGCTACGACGGGTACTTTCTCGAGAAGGAGGGAACAAACTCTCCCCAGCTGGGAGGGCCCATTCTGAGTAAAACAAGTATGCCGTCTTGTGTGCGTGCGCCTAGCCATAGAGGATGGGGTACCACTACCCAATCCATGGAACATAGAACACCTCCTTAAGTCCTGTCTTTAGTGCAGCGGCAGGGTTCTGTTTTTTGTAAAAGGGTGCCATAGCGTCCAGGAACAACGCTTAGAACAGCTAAGCCCCGGAGGGGTCCTGCTACTCTTGTCATCTGGGGTGAGTCGCTGCCTTCTTACAATGGCCTGTTTCCTCCTATGAAGATGAGCCTAAAGTGAGGAAATTTTGCCTCGCCCTGTGCATCCTCCCTTTACGGTTTGTGCTTCCTCAAGCATACCAATTGTAAACAGGCAAAGCCACGTGCCCTTGTGCCCTAAGATCATCCCTAGGGCTGCCACGTGTGCCTGAGTTTCAGAGCCGACACGGGCTCTGGGCTACGGTCCGAAGCCTCCCTGCTAAGGTGGAACTCGGAGCTTCCACACGTCACCTATCTCGGAGCCACCACCCCGCTGAGGGTAGCCCCAGAGCATACACGTGCCGTGGGCATATCCACTTTACAGTTTGTGCTTCCTCAAGCGTATCAACTGCAAACGGGCAAGCCACATGCCCTAGGTCCCGAGGTTAGCCCTGGGGTGCCTCATGCGCTTGAGCTCCGAAATCGGCGCGTGCCCTAGGCTCCAGTCCTAAGCCTCCCCGCTGGGTGAATTCCGGGACTACCACGTGTCCTCAAGCTCCGAGCCGCCTCCCCGCTGAGGACAACTTCGGTGCTGACACGTACCCTGGGCTCCGATCCAGATCTCCCCGCAGGGTGGAGTCTGGAGCTACCATGTGTCCCTAGGCTTCGAGGCCCCCCCCCCCCCCCCCCCCCCCCCCCCCCGCGGAGGACAACTCTGGTGCTGACACGTGCGCCGGGCTGCGGGCAGAGTCTCCCCTTCGTGGAGACAAGGGTCGAACTTACTTCAAATCCTTGTGCTGCCGAGGATCTGGATGGAGCGGTAGCCACACTGCCGGAGCGCCCTAGGTCATTACGCTGCTAAGGACCCATCGGAACAAGCTTGAGACATCGACAAAGAGCTACCCAAATTGGCTAAGTGATCCCGAACCTTTGTGCTGCTAAGGGTCCAAAGTCTACATCGATGACATAGGACAATATAATACTTGAAACAAAGATGCTTTCATTAATAACAGAGTTGGCATACAAAAGGGGATACATGACAACTAAGGAACTCAGCAGCTAAAAGTCGAGTAATCTCCTGCAACATGGTCTGCTTGGTTGTCCCTCGAGCCAATCTCTGCAATGATACGGTCACCTGCTATAAGACCGAGAATGGCAGCAACGCATGCTAGACCGAGTCAACAGTGACATCCAGTGTCGTGTGGGCCAAAATGTCATCTACGGCAGGTTTTTTGTCCACAACGGTACCTGGAGGAAGGCTTGATCACTATGGACTTAACCTTCCTTCGGTACCGGCGGATAGCCATCCTTCGGCGAGGCGCCTAGAGGACATGTCCCACTCAACACTGGCGTAGGGACTCACTGTGAGTCGAGGATCCTGTCCCCGACGGCCTCCCCTACCACTGGCGCACTGTCAAGATGGCATGTGCTTCTATCCGAGGCCGTCAAGAAGAAGGATGCCCTAGAGAGCCTCACCGAAGGCCGCACACACATGAACATCTCGCAAAAGTGGACGAAGACGGCTACCAGTGTGAAAGCATCTAGTGGGTGAAAATGCCAGGAGGCAGGGACTTCCAGCGCACAAGAGGTGAACAAAGGCCACATGGTGAGGGAGGGTGCCATCCTACATCGGAAGGCCTCCTTTTATACTCAGCCATGACCTCTAGCAGGGCAACAGGCACGGCGATTGGGTTTCCACCTCTGCACTCCGCGGGTTATACGCCTCCGCAACAATGGGTAGGATCCAGGTCCACCCGTCAAAAACTCGTGGCTGGGAGGATAACCTCTTGGGAACGTCCGGCGGTTCTCGAGGAGAGCGGTGCGACCAACTCATCGGTTGCCGCAGTAAATGACCCGAGGCAACCCCTTGGGCATGACGCATAGACACTCACCTCCCACATTGTCACACCCGGTTTTTCCGAAGAAACAACCAAGTGAATATCACATTTATGCCAGGATCATTTTCTCATACATGTGATGACAAATAGTGAAGCATCATTTATTACAAGCCAGGTGTCGAATATAAATAAGTCTTACATCGCAAATGTCTCAATGGACAATAATACGTTCATCACAAGTAAATAAACTAGCAGCGGAATAATTATTCTCGTGGGCTCCGTCACAGGCGTTGCCCGGGGGTCTCCATGAACCTAGAAACCTTCTTCGGGTCCAAAGTCTTGGTCATTATACACCACCTCATTATCTTGACCTGAGCAGCAATATAAACCAACAAATATGCAAGGTTGAGTACCAATGGCACTCAGCAAGTGTGGGAAAATTACATCATGCATGGCTAGATCAAGGAGAGGTTGAACTCATGGTTAAAGCACTACGCAATTAATACCTATCACCTTAGCTTATTAAGCACCTACATTACTACACAGGTGAAATGGTCCCAATCTCCCATCCCATCATCATAATCCAATAACCACAACATCATTTCCAATGCTAAGCTCCCCGCTTAACTTCCAAAACCATCAATCCTCTAATCATGAATAAGTCCAAGCCGCTCTTGACCGTGAGCACGGCTGTCATGACAGTTTTGACTCTGCAGAGTTGGTACCACTGTACCCACATGTAGTGATTTCATCCCCCGTTGCCGGGTGGACTAAAAGAACCTCCATTATGCCAGTGGCTACGAACCACATTCACACTTCCCAGGTGTGTAGCCAGGAGATCACTACGAAGCCTTTACAAAGGGATTCCCGACAAGTGTGGACCCACTGAGGTTTCACCCCTAACAGCATACAAGAGGCTCCAACCCCGCTGCAGTGGCCCCCTCTTGAGCCTTGCGGTTCATATGGTAGTCCAGCTGACACCTATTCCCCGCACCATCCAACACACCCATACTACACCGGGGATACACCTAATTAACTGGCCAAGCTGCCCCATCTCAGCATGTGGTTGGCACGGTAAAGCCAGGTTACATGCTCCATGAACCGGTCCTTAGGATCCAGGCAAGTACTAAACACAAACCCGAGTCTCGTGCACCCAGCACACAACCAAAACATCCAACTTGCCTTGATCCCTACCTCTACATAACTCACAATATCTCATTCAATAATATGGTAAAATAAACTGATGATCTCATATCCCAAATATCCCATTCTAAGCATGGCTAAGCATATGCATAATAATAAATGACATGATAAAATAAATCCCAACCCAAGCTACAAGGAAACAAGGTAATGCAATTCTAGGGAAACTTCCTAGCATGGGTTTCATATTTCAATTGACAATGCAAATAATTCTAGCTACACATCCTAGCATAGGATCAAAGTGGTCAAGGACACTTGCCTCCTTCCTGCTGCTCTTGAAATAGGTAGTCCTGATCTTGGAAAGGAATAACTTGCTCTTGAGCAGGTTCTACATCATACCATCACACATAGCAAAAGAAAAACAACAATCCATAAGACATAGTTCACACTTCCACTTCATACAAACCACACATTCACATTTATGAAAGTCATTCACCATTATATGTGTTGTGGTTACTCTATGTGTGTTGATTTGTGGCTTGCATGCACTTTTAATCATGTGTATATGATTCCTACTTTTATGTTCACATTTATACTTACCTACTGTATATATATGAGTTTCCCATTTAAATAAATTCCTTATATTCAACTACTACACCTTTTCACTACCAAGTATGTATGAAAAGTATTTTTCTTCTCCATATGTGCCTTTAGAATTTCTACCAACCTTAAAATGAATTCTTTGGATTTTAGAAACTCCATTTATCATTTACTAGTTGCTATATTTTCAGATTTATTTTCCTATGCATAAATGTGTACTTTATTATGAAACTAGTAAGACACATCATCTAAACAGAATAGGTTCTGGTCCTAAATAATTTAATAACATATTTTGACCTTTGCCTCTGATGTAATCTATTTCACAATTATTTTCCCTATTTCCTATAACTATTCTTTACTTAAAAATGTGTCCCTAAATGTGAATAATAAATTAAACAGATTCAATTCAGCCCAAAATATGTTTTTATTTCACTCCAAAGTTTTCTAAACACTGAGAAAGTCTTTAATTAAATTTTGACAATATGTTTGTCTCACTTTTTAATTTTTAAACACTAGCCACATATTCAATTTCCTAAGTTAATTACTAAAAAGGGCTAAAAAGGTAAACTCACCCCATTACAGGGTCTATAATATTATTTTCAGAATTTCCAGGGGTCTAGCTACACTTATCAGAGGTGTTTTTCCTAATTTTCATTAAGTCCAGGGGCTAAAACTTATTTTAAAATGAATTTACATGATTTTCTGGAGTTCCAGGGGCTAGATCAGAAGTTTCTGGGGCTAGCTCTTATTTCCCGAGAACCCCAGGGGGTAGCACGTAAGATTTCCAGTCTTTATAACGCGGGGCTGACGTGGACCGTCCGATTTTAAACCGACGGCCGAGATTATAACATCGAACCGGTACGCGGGGGTTTAAACCCTACCGTGCGATTTAAAATAAACGGCGCACAAGCGGCCACGTCGCTCTGATCGAGCGCGGGCGGCGCTGCCGGCGGCGCACGGCGGCGGGAAGCGGCGATCTCGCCGGAGACTTTCGGATCTTCGAGAATTCTTCCTAGAACTGTGATTTTATAGTATAGATCGGTGGAGGGGAGGTCGGGGATCTCACCTCGGGGGTTTTCTTGAGCTCGGAGTTCCTGGAAGGTGATCGGCGACGAGGTCCGAGGTGAAACCACGGCGAGGCTCGTCGGCGCTGTGTTTACACCGCAAGTCACCGAGTTTTCTGCACCTGCAAGGTTCCCCGGAGGCGGTGGATCAAGACCAGCGAGTTAGATCGGAATTTCCGAGCGTAGACCGGCCAGAATTCGCCGGAGAAGTCTCGGTTCTCACCGGAGGAAAAATCGGCGATCGCGTGGGAAAAACAGAACGAGGCCGGGGTTTTTATAGACGGGGGAGGGCGGCGGGGTGGTTTAGATCATGTCCGCGTCGCCTACGAACAGAATTCAGCGGGGATACACCAAAATCCCGATCGGTTTTGATTCGGGCGCGAGGGAGTCCGGCGCTGGCGCGAGGTAGACGACGATCGGGTGGGCCCCGCCTGTCAGCGTGAGGCAGCAGCGCGCGCGGCTGCGGGCTGGCGCGGGCGCTGGCTGGGCCGGCTGGTGGGTTTCGGCCCACTGGCCGTTTTTTCTCTGTTTTCTCTTTTTCTTTTTCTATTTCTTTTCTGATTTGAGTTTAATTTGAATTCTAGTTTGAATTTGAATTTTGCAAAACATGCAACACGTCCAAAAATTTTTTAAATCCCCCTCTTAACATGATTTAGGGTTTTGAATCAAAATTTTGGGGTGTTACAGCTCTACCCCCCTTAGAAGAAATCTCGTCCTCGAGATTGGTGGTTCTAAGAAAACAATTCCGGAAATTGTGCCTTGAGCTCATCTTCACGCTCCCAGGTGGCTTCCTCTTCTGAGTGATGCTTCCACTGCACCTTGCACATCCGGATTCTTTTATTTCTGGTGAGGCGTTCCATTGTCTCCAAAATCTTGTATGGTTGCTCGGCATAGGACAAATCCTCAGCTACGTTCACTTCATTCATGGGTAACACCTCCTCAGGCGTCCTCAGGCATTTCTTGAGTTGTGACACATGGAATACATCGTGCACATCCGATAGACGAGCCGGTAATTCTAGTTAATACGCCACTTCGCCTTTCCTCTCCGAAACTTGAAAGGGTCCGATGTGTCGAGGTGACAACTTGCCTTTCACCTTGAACCGACGAAGTCCTCGGATAGGGGACACCTTGAGATAAACATAGTCTCCCACGTTGAAAATGAGCTCTCTTCTTCGTACATCAGCATAACTCTTTTGGCGTGTCTGTGCTATCCTCAAATTGTTGCGAATTTCCCTTACCTTCACCTCGGCTTCTTGTAGTACTTCTGGACCAAACACTTTACTTTCCCCCGTTTGGTTCCAAAATAGGGGAGTTCTGCACTTCCTCCCGTACAAAGCTTCAAACGGTGACATCTTCATACTAGCTGTTGTTATAAGAAAACTCCGCATACGGTAAGTTCTTGTCCCAACTCCTATTGTTTTTGAGTGCACATGCCCTTAGCATATCTTCAAGGATCTGATTGGTCCTTTCCGTCTGCCCATCAGTTTGGGGATGATAGGCAGAACTAAAGTTCAGATGGGTTCCCATGGTTTCGTGCAACTTCTGCGAGAACCTTGAGGTGAACTGTGTCCCTCGATCCGACACAATCTTCTTTGGCACTCCATGGTAACACACGATCCTTGACATGTACAACTCTGCCAATTTGGATCCGCTATAGCTTTCCTTTACGGAGATGAAGTGAGCTACCTTTGTTAGCCTATCAATGATGACCCATATCGAATCATATCCTGATTGGGTCCTAGGCAATCCCACGATGAAATCCATGCTGATTTCTTCCCATTTCCATTCAGGCACTTTGAGTGGTTGCAATAATCCCGTGGGTTGTTGATGTTCTGCTTTCACCAACTGACATGTGTCACATAGGGCAACATGTTTCGCGACATCTCGCTTCATGCCATACCACCAATACCTGCCCTTGAGGTCCTGGTACATCTTCGTACTCCCAGGATGAATGGAATAGTCAGAATCGTGAGCCTCCTTCAAAATCAATTCACGGATCTCCTTTACTTCAGGCACACAGATCCTTTTCCCGTGCCACACCGTACCTTGTTCATCCTCTCTGAAACCTGGAGCTTTATTTTCCTTGATGATTTGTCTGATCTCTTGTATCTTCTCATCATTCTTTTGGCCCTTGCGTATGTCTTGCTCGAGTGTGGAGTCCACTTACATGGCGATGGCTTCACCACTATTTACTAGACATAGATTGAGCCTTATAACCTCGTCCTTCAATTCTGCAGGCATGTCCTTCAAGCTCAACATATTGACCTGCACTTTCCGACTCAAAGCATCGGCCACGACGTTTGCTTTCCCGGGATGATAGTTGATGCCCACATCAAAGTCATTGATTAACTCTAGCCATCTACTTTGTCTGAGGTTGAGGTCTGGCTGCGTGAATATGTACTTCAAACTCTTATGATCCGTATATATCTCGGTCCTCTTCCCCATCAAATAGTGCCGCCAAATTTTCAACGCGTGTACCACTGCGGCTAGTTCTAGGTCATGTGTAGGATAGTTCTTCTCATGCTTCCGAAGCTGCCGGGATGCATAAGCCACGACATGCCCTTCTTGCATGAGAACACATCCCAACCCGTTTCCAGAGGCATCGCAGTACACCGTGAAATTCTTCTGCATATCTGGCATAACCAACACTGGGGCTGTTGTCAATCTTTTCTTTAGCTCCTGAAAACTTGTCTCGCACTGTGGCGTCCATGTGAATGTGATTCCCTTCTCCAACAGTTTGGTGAGGGGTCCTGAGATCTTAGAGAATCCCTCAATAAACCGTCGATAGTATCCAGCCAATCCCAAGAAGCTTCGAACTTCCCCGACACTTTCAGGGGTCTTCCACTTCTGTATATCCTCGATTTTGGCGGGATCTACGGGGATTCCTCCTTCTGAGATTATATGTCCTAAGAAGGGAACTCTCTTCATCCAAAACTCACACTTGCTCAACTTGGCATATAGTTGGTGTTCTCTCAGCCTTTGCAACACCAACCTTAGATGTTTCTCATGTTCTTCTTCATCTTTGGAGAAGACGAGAATGTCATCTATGAAAACCACCACAAATTTGTCCAGATATTCCATGAATACCTTGTTCATGAGATACATGAAGTATGCCGGGGCATTAGTTAGCCCGAAAGGCATGACAGTGTATTCATACAGTCCGTACCGAGATACGAAAGCTGTCTTGGGAATATCAGTTTGCCTTATCTTAAGTTGATGGTATCCCGACCTGAGATCAATTTTCGAGAACACACAAGCTCCCCTCAACTGATCAAACAAGTCTTCAATGCGGGGTAATGGGTACTTGTTCTTGATGGTTACCTCATTCAAAGCACGGTAATCCACACATAACCTTTGGGTTCCGTCTTTCTTGGGCACAAATATCACCGGAGCTCCCCATGGTGAGGAACTAGGGCGAATATACCACTTCTCCGTCAATTCTCTCAAATGATCCTTGAGTTCTTCTAGCTGCTTGGAGTCCATGTATCATTCGCGGTGACACACAGTTCATTCCCATCTCCTCTTTCTCTCGCCCTTAAGCAGGCTCGCAGCAACGCCTCTGTTTCCTTCAGGGTGTCCCGGACATCCTGAAGCTCTTGTTGGCACTCCTGCAGTCGAGTGTTGAGCATAGAAGCATCCTCCAAGCACAAGTTCATGTGCTCATGGGAAGTCCCTTGCTGCACCGGCGGGTACTTGTACTCCGTGGTACCACTCTCACACTGGAGGACATACATGTACTCAGTTTTGTCCAAGTGGCGACGATAGATGTGACTCTGGCAGGTGATGGCCTCCCAGGTGACATCTTTCTCCGCATCGACCTGTGTCGCTCTACAAGCTGGAGAGTGGTGAATCTTAAGCAGCTGATTTTCGTGTATAATCCTCATCTCCGAACTACATTCTTCCCTCTTTGCACGGATGGTCCTGGTGGGGTTATAGTGGATGATTAGCTTGCCCGTATTGCCGGTGGCTTCGAGCATACGCCGAAGTCGGCGCAATAAGCCTCCTACTGCCAATCCGTAGGAAAGGTACGTCACCGGACGGCTCTCCTCTCTCTCGGCAAGGGCAACTACGGGAACTCTCCCTCCCGTGGACTTGCGAGCGGTACGAATCATGCGAACCATCTAAAACAAAGAGAATTTAAACTTAGGTTAGATAAACTCTTAAACCAAAAATCCTATTTTGAATGAAAGTTGGGGTAAGATGAAGAAAGTGACTCATTTAAATAACACTTTTCAATCCACACCTTTGAAAAATAGTTTTTAAGAAAATAGGGCCCTTAAATACGTCCATTTCTACCTAGGTCCACGTTCCTACGGGCAACCTTGGCTCTGATACCACTTCTGTCACACAAGGTTTTTCCGAAGAAACAACCAAGTGAATATCACATGTATGCCAGGATCATTTTCTCATACATGTGATGACAAATAGTGAAGCATCATTTATTACAAGCCAGGTGTCGAATATAAATAAGTCTTACATCGCAAATGTCTCAATGGACAATAATACGTTCATCACAAGTAAATAAACTAGCAGCGGAATAATTATTCTCGTGGGCTCCGTCACAGGCGTTGCCCGGGGGTCTCCATGAACCTAGAAACCTTCTTCGGGTCCAAAGTCTTGGTCATTATACCTATCACCTTAGCTTATTAATACCTATCACCTTAGCTTATTAAGCACCTACATTACTACACAGGTGAAATGGTCCCAATCTCCCATCCCATCATCATAATCCAATAACCACAACATCATTTCCAATGCTAAGCTCCCCGCTTAACTTCCAAAACCATCAATCCTCTAATCATGAATAAGTCCAAGCCGCTCTTGACCGTGAGCACGGCTGTCATGACAGTTGACTCTGCAGAGTTGGTACCACTGTACCCACATGTAGTGATTTCATCCCCCGTTGCCGGGTGGACTAAAAGAATCTCCATTATGCCAGTGGCTACGAACCACATTCACACTTCTCAGGTGTGTAGCCAGGAGATCACTACGAAGCCTTTACAAAGGGATTCCCGACGAGCGTGGGCCCACTGAGGTTTCACTCCTAACAGCATACAAGAGGCTCCAACCCCGCTGCAGTGGCCCCCTCTTGAGCTTTGCGGTTCATATGGTAGTCCAGCTGACACCTATTCCCCGCACCATCCAACACACCCATACTACGCCAGGGATACACCTAATTAATTGGCCAAGCTGCCCCATCTCAGCATGTGGTTGGCACGGTAAAGCCAGGTTACATGCTCCATGAACCGGTCCTTAGGATCCAGGCAAGTACTAAACACAAACCCGAGTCTCGTGCACCCAGCACACAACCAAAACATCCAACTTGCCTTGATCCCTACCTCTACATAACTCACAATATCTCATTCAAGAATATGGTAAAATAAACCGATGATCTCATATCCCAAATATCCCATTCTAAGCATGGCTAAGCATATGCATAATAATAAATGACATGATAAAATAAATCCCAACCCAAGCTACAAGGAAACAAGGTAATGCAATTCTAGGGAAACTTCCTAGCATGGGTTTCATATTTCAATTGACAATGCAAATAATTCTAGCTACACATCCTAGCATAGGATCAAAGTGGTCAAGGACACTTGCCTCCTTCCTGCTGCTCTTGAAATAGGTAGCCCTGATCTTGGAAAGGAATAACTTGCTCTTGAGCAGGTTCTACATCATACCATCACACATAGCAAAAGAAAAACAACAATCCATAAGACATAGTTCACACTTCCACTTCATACAAACCACATATTCACATTTATGAAAGTCATTCACCATTATATGTGTTGTGGTTACTCTATGTGTGTTGATTTGTGGCTTGCATGCACTTTTAATCATGTGTATATGATTCCTACTTTTATGTTCACATTTATACTTACCTACTGTATATATATGAGTTTCCCATTTAAATAAATTCCTTATATTCAACTACTACACCTTTTCACTACCAAGTATGTATGAAAAGTATTTTTCTTCTCCATATGTGCCTTTAGAATTTCTACCAACCTTAAAATGAATTCTTTGGATTTTAGAAACTCCATTTATCATTTACTAGTTGCTATATTTTCAGATTTATTTTCCTATGCATAAATGTGTACTTTATTATGAAACTAGTAAGACACATCATCTAAACAGAATAGGTTCTGGTCCTAAATAATTTAATAACATATTTTGACCTTTGCCTCTGATGTAATCTATTTCACAATTATTTTCCCTATTTCCTATAACTATTCTTTACTTAAAAATGTGTCCCTAAATGTGAATAATAAATTAAACAGATTCAATTCAGCCCAAAATATGTTTTTATTTCACTCCAAAGTTTCCTAAACACTGAGAAAGTCTTTAATTAAATTTTGACAATATGTTTGTCTCACTTTTTAATTTTTAAACACTAGCCACATATTCAATTTCCTAAGTTAATTACTAAACAGGGCTAAAAAGGTAAACTCACCCCATTACAGGGTCTATAATATTATTTTCAGAATTTCCAGGGGTCTAGCTACACTTATCAGAGGTGTTTTTCCTAATTTTCATTAAGTCCAGGGGCTAAAACTGATTTTAAAATGAATTTACATGATTTTCTGGAGTTCCAGGGGCTAGATCAGAAGTTTCCGGGGCTAGCTCTTATTTCCCGAGAACCCCAGGGGGTAGCACGTAAGATTTCCAGTCTTTATAACGCGGGGCTGACGTGGACCGTCCGATTTTAAACTGACGGCCGAGATTATAACATCGAACCGGTACGCGGGGGTTTAAACCCTACCGTGGGATTTAAAATAAACGGCGCACAAGCGGCCACGTCGCTCTGATCGAGCGCGGGCGGCGCTGCCGCCGGCGCACGGCGGCGGGAAGCGGCGATCTCGCCGGAGACTTTCGGATCTTCGAGAATTCTTCCTAGAACTGTGATTTTATGGTATAGATCGGTGGAGGGGAGGTCGGGGATCTCACCTCGGGGGTTTTCTTGAGCTCGAAGGTCCTGGAAGGTGATCGGGGACGAGGTCCGAGGTGAAACCACGGCGAGGCTCGTCGGCGCTGTGTTTACACCGCAAGTCACCGAGTTTTCTGCACCTGCAAGGTTCCCCGGAGGCGGTGGATCAAGACCAGCGAGTTAGATCGGAGTTTCCGAGCGTAGACCGGCCAGAATTCACCGGAGAAGTCTCGGTTCTCACCGGAGGAAAAATCGGCGATCGCGTGGGAAAAACAGAACGAGGCCGGGGTTTTAATAGACGGGGGAGGGCGGCGGGGTGGTTTAGATCATGTCCGCGTCGCCTACGAACAGAATTCAGCGGGGATACGCCGAAATCCCGATCGGTTTTGATTCGGGCACGAGGGAGTCCGGCGCTGGCGCGAGGTAGACGACGATCGGGTGGGCCCCGCCTGTCAGCGTGAGGCAGCAGCGCGCGCGGCTGCGGGCTGGCGCGGGCGCTTGCTGGGCCGGCTGGTGGGTTTCGGCCCACTGGCCGGTTTTTTTCTGTTTTCTCTTTTTCTATTTCTTTTCTGATTTGAGTTTAATTTGAATTCCAGTTTGAATTTGAATTTTTGCAAAACATGCAACACGTCCAAAAATTTTTTAAATCCCCCTCTTAACATGATTTAGGGTTTTGAATCAAAATTTTGGGGTGTTACACCCATAGATGGGTAGGACCCAACTCCACCCGTCGGACACCGGGGGCCAGGTGAGTAACATCTTGGGGACGTCCGGCGGTCCCCGAGAAAAGAGGTATGGTGGAACTGCAGCAACCAACCCGTTGGCTGCTGCAGTAAGTGCCTCGAGGCAACCCCTCGAGCACGTCGCCTTAGCACTCACCCCCACCAATGACAGGTTAGACCCAGGTCCACCATTCAGACACTGGCGGGACAAGCGAGTAAAAACTCAGGAACGTCCGGCAGTTCCCGAGGGAGGCAGTGGTATACCTACGACCCATGGGCTGTCGCAGTAACTACCCCGAGGCAACCCCTCGAGTGCATCGTCGTGACCCGTCAAGTCAGGAGTAAACACGACAACGCGCTGGTGCTTTGACTGAATGCGCCCACTATGTCAAGGACGTATAACCTTTTCGTCTCCTAGGTTCAACCACTCGTCCATGACGCGAAAATCTCACCGCCGCTTTGGTTTCCAAAGTATAGGTTCAAAACCACCATGCGGGAGAGATGGGGGCCCCACCTGCAGGCTCGATGCCTCCCCCAACATGGGCTCGAGGGCTACTGTCGGTACCTACAGACTGGGTACCCCTGCGTAGTGGGTAAAAGGCAGCCTGGGCCCTGCCTCCCTGCTGAGGAGGGCCCCAGCGTAAGCCACGTGACCTTGGCCCTATGGTCAGCCATGGGGCTATCACGTGCGCTCGAGCTTTGGAGCAGACACGTGCCCTGGGCTCCGGTCCGAGCCTCCCTGCTGAGGTGAGGTCCGGAGCTGCCACGTGTCCCTTGGCTTCGAGCCACCTCCCCGAAGAGGACAGCACCGGGGCTGGCACGCGTTCTGGGTTTCGGCCTAAGCCTCCCCGCTGAGGTAGGTCTGGAGCTGCTACGTGTCCCTGGGCTCCGAGCCGCCTACCCGCTGAGGACAGCTCCGGTGCACACACGTGCCCTGGGCTCCGGCCCAAGCGTCCCTGCTAAGGTAAGGTCCGAAGCTGACACATGTCCCCGGACACCAAGCTCGTCGATGAAAGCTCCGGAGCCACCACGAGCCCCATGATCTTTCTTCAACCGTGCGTCGACGAAGTCAAGAAGGAAGTGTGCTGTCAGGCTTCGCATTCAAGGCCCACGCCTTCCCCAAAATCATGGTGCACGCCTCCGTCCTTTGCCTGTTTGCCATTACGGTGACAGGATAGGGCAGAGGCGTGACAGTGCTACAGTACCGCCCAACGGCACGAAGCCGCCCGAGCAGGACGAGAAGACGCGGTGACAAGACGGCTCCTTCATCATCACCTGACACACGGTCAGGGGCACTCTGTGCGCCGGACGGAGGGACTTAACTCTCCCGCGGCCACCACTCAGAGGACGAAGACCTATATTATGTATAGGATTCACATAGCTCTGGGGCCACCTGTCGGGCCCAAGCCTCATTGTAACTGCCCCGGCCTTGAACTATAAAAGGACTGGGGTGGCCACCCTGCAGGGGTTTCGATTCCTCACTCTCGAGATCACACAACGCACAAGCGCTCACGCTCAGGCAATAGAACAAGCACACCTGTGGAAGTAGGGTATTACGCTCTGGCGGCCCGAACCATGTAAATCCCTATGTTTATCCGCTCCCTCAAGCCCAGGTTGCGAGGGCGCCAAGCCCCCTCCGAAAAAAAAGAACCTCGCGGGCTGCTTCTGAGCAGGCCGGGAGGAGTGTCGCAGCTCACATCCGACAGTTATGGTTTTAATTTTTTAAAAAAGAAACAGAAACTAGCTGCCCTGGCACAGTTGCCAGTCGAGGCAAATAACACAGTTATATAACACAGACGAACAACACAATACATAATCGTCGGTTCATTCATAAAGTCCAAAGAAATCTAAAAAGACGAAACGTCTACACACTCCCCTCACGACTACCTCTGGAGCCGTGAACGTCGTCTTCGCGCGTCCTTCCCGGTGCCGGTAGCTGTGGAAATGGAGTATGCGCCTCCGTCAGTGAACCCTTCAAAGTAAATAAAAGTTAGACATGTCTATCTCCCTTCCTATTCCTCTCTTTCCCTCTCTCTCCCTCTTACCTCCTCTTTCTCTCGCTCTCATTGTTCCTCGCCCCATCCGCCTCTCCCTTCTCTCTCTATCTCTCCCTCATTCTCTCTCTCTTTCACTCTCAGTACTCCTCTTTCACTCTTTCTGTCTCGCTCCCGTTGTCCCTCGCCCCATCCGCCTCTCCCTTCTCTCTCTCTCTCCCTCATTCTCTCTCTCTTTCACTCTTAGTACTCCTCTTTCACTCTCTCTCGCTCTCGTTGTCCCTCTCCCCATCCCCTCTCCCCTCTCTCTCTCTCTCTCTCTCTCTCTCACTGTCATTATCCCTCTCGCCATCCCGCTCTCCATCATTCTCTCTCTCTTTCACTCTCAGTACTCCTCTTAAACTCTCTCTCTCTCTCTCGCTCTCGTTGTCCCTCTCCCCATCCCCCTCTCTCTTATCTCTCTCTCTCTATTTCACTCTCTCTACTCCTCTTTCAGTCTCTCCCCATCCCTCTCTCTCCCCCCTCTCTCTCCCCCTCTCTCTCCCCTCTTTCACTCTCTCTCTTTCTTTCTCTCTCCCCCCTCTCTCTCTCTTCCCCCTGCTCTCTCTCTCCCTCTCCCCATCCCTCTATCTCTTTCACTATCTCCCCCCTCTCTCTCTATCTCTTTATATCCCTCCCTGTATTAAATAGTATTAAAGATTTACATAGTGCCGGGGGTACCTGTGCTGGGGGCGGCTGTGACGAGGGCGCCTGTGGCAGCTGCGGCCACGCAGGAAACGCGAGCTCCTGGCCACTCTGTCATGCTAAGGTCTGTCATTGCAACATATTAGAACACATTTATTACTGAAATGCTAAAAATTTAAAATATATTAGATTAAAATACATACCTCCACCGCTGCCTGCATCTGGGCCATGAGGTTGGCCTGGTACTCCTAGACGGCCCTTGTCCCGTCGAGCTCCTCTTGGGTCCGCGCAAGCCTATCCTCCATGGCACGAAACTCCAAGTTCCTTTGCGAGAGACGGCCACTCGACAGCCCAACGGACGATGCCTCCATCGATGGAGTGCCTCTTGAAGGTCGTGGCGCCCCCTAGTCGACAACTCCATCAAAAATAGCAAACCTACAAAAGATAGAAAAAACATAAGTAGAAGCAGAAAGTTTAAAAAAATGAAACAATTGACCAACTCACCATCCATGGGCCTTCCCGCCGCCGCTTTCGTACATGACTCTAGGCTCGATTGGCGCGTTTTCCCAATCATAGCCTTCACCGTGTATCTTCTTCGCCTACTGCGCGTACTTTTCCTAAAGAACAAAGAAATGATGCAAGCGTATCAGTACTAGTATTACTTATAATTAAATTGATAAATTTTGAAAACTTACGAGTCGGTCGGCCGCGACCTGACTACACTGCCCAGGCTGGGAAGGGTCACTTCCCCTATGACCTCTCTTCCAAACCTTGGTCGATGTTGGCTCATGACCGGTCTCTCGCTCCTGTAGATACGTGTTAGTTGAAGAAATATATTATGAACATATAAGAAAACTTAAAATATACTTACCATGCGTTTAGCCATATGCACGTAGCCATCACTGCCGTAGTTGTGCTGGCCCTCTACCCCTCTATAGGCTCAAGCCCTCGTGGACTTACTGATGAAGTCCTGGCCAGCCTAGTACCGACAAAGAGCTCGGTACGCGTCGGGGTGACTCTCTAACCAGCTAATACTAACCTGCACATATTTATTATTTCATCAATACTGTTAACATAAGTAATTGTTGAAAATAGTTAACAATAATAACTTACCTCCCGCGTACTGCTCCTCGGTCAAGTACGTGTCAGAGTCCTTACTAAATGGACCCCCTTGCTCCTGCTGCTGATGTCGCTTGGTGTACTCGTTGATGGCCTGGATGCGGGCGTACGACAATGTCTGCACCACGAGCTTCCGAGCATTATTGTGGAACACAGAAGTCGCGTGCTCCATCATGCTCTCGATCAAGTCCTCCAGATGGTACCGCAGCTTTAAGAAAACAAAATTTTAATTAATCCATGTTAACAATTTAAATGAGTGGAAAAATGCAAACATTTAAACTTACGAAAAAATCGTTCCATACGACCCCCTGAAGGGTGCCGTGGACCTCGTAAGAGACACGAGCATAGTCGTCCTAAGATGAAGCAGAGACACCATCGATGACACCGGGATAGTGCAACCACACTAAAGCCCCGATGACACCGTTAACCTGCCTGTGGTGTCCCTGGCCCGCGAACGAACAATCGTGTCAAGATCCGCAAAATTTGTTAACTTATTATGTATCGACAGACAATATCCAATATTTAATACTATACAATTTGTTTACCCGTCTCCGAGTGGACGGATGGTGATCCGCTCACGAGGAACAGGAGGAGGAGCAGCAAAGTGGGTGCTCCTTGTCCGTCGCCTCTCCGGCGGCACCACGTCCGGTGACCCGGACGACTGGTCACCACTGGAGCCCGAAGGATCGATGCTCGCCGGCTCTGAGGGCTGCGTAGATGGCTTCGAGGGCTGCGTAGCCGGCTCCGAGGGATGGGTAGCCCCAACCTCTGGCTCCGACTCAAAAGACTCTGAGTCGGACTGCAAAAATAAATAATTAATAAGAAAATAATTGATAAATGAAATTTCAAATAACGTGATTGGCAACTGAAATTTACCTCCGTGCGCTGAAAGACCAGAATTCAGTCTGAAAAGTCTGGAAGGTGCCTCATCAGCTGAGAGCGTCTGCTCGCACCTAACGATATACTTAAGAAGGCCAAGTCCCGGGGCTCGGTGAGGAACCCTCTCACCCCCTTCCTCCCCTTCCCTTTCCCACTTGAGGACGACATCCTGATGTCAGGAGTAATTGACAAATATACTAAGATAATATACAAAATTCATGATAAGTTAGTAAAGAAAACATTACTTCATCAATTTCAAAATTCATCAACGTCACGATCATGTACCCTACTCCGTAAACCAGGCCATCGATCTTCTTTTCTGAGAGTCTGGACTAGATTTCATTTTCATTTTCATTTCCACATATCATAAGTCTCGACATCTTGAGCGTCTCCAATCAAGTCATCGAGTCCTACACCAGGCTCAACGATGAACGAGTCTAGCAACTCTTCTTTTTGGTAAACCTCATCAACTTCATTAGTATCATGGTATCCATCATCTCCTGGTGTGTATAACCGCTCACAAGGATTCACCTTATGTACCACCCACCAAGCATCGAGTTTTTTTGCATGGATAAGGTAGGTAATACACTTGCTTCACTTGGTGAGTAATAACAAATGAATCATATTGTAACATCCTCAAATTCATTTCCAAGCATTGCATACATTTTTCATGTAGAGAAGCATTATAAAAGAAGTACAAATGGAGAAAGAACCATAGAAATGGAGAAAGAACTATTGAAATGGAGAAAGAACCATAGAAATGGAGAAAAGAACCATAGAAATAGAGAAAGGACCATAGAAATGGAAGGGGAACCATAGAAATGGAGAAGGGCATATAGAAATGGAGAAATGGGACATAGAAATGGAGAGGGAAATGTAGAAATGGAGAGCGGGACATAGAAATGGAGAGGGGAATGTAGAAATGGAGTAAGTGACATAGAAATGGTGGGGAATGGGAAAAATATAGCTGAAATGAGCTATTTTCAATTTCCCCAAATTTTCCCCAAATCCTCCAAATTCCTCAATTCCCCAAAAAAGGGGAATTTCCGCACATTTGGGAGATTTTCCCCACATTGCTGCTGCACCAAATCAATTGGGGAAAAGTTTGTTAGGATTTTGCTCCAATTGGAGTAGGATTCTCCCCCCCCCCCCTTATAAATAGAACCCAAACCACCCCCTCCTTGGCCGACCCCCCTCGCCGGAGTTCGGTCGCCGGTGAGCCCCGCCGGCGAGCCCCGCCATTGAGCCCCGCCGTCGAGCCCCGCCGGCGAGCACCGTCGTCGAGCCCAGCCCCGTCACGCCTCGCCATCGCCGGAAAAAAGCCGACGATCTGTCCTGCCCTAATCTTCCATAGAAAAATTCCCCGCTGCTGCCATTGCTAGGAGGAAGGCCCTGCCACCAAAGGGAAGTGAGGTAGGTATTCTTTACCCGTCTTATGACGTCGTTGCTGTTTCTACGCATCCGTTTTCTTCGCCCCCTTCGAACAGAAACTTTTAGGTGTGGACGGATCGTGTTTTGATCGATTTTTGACGGTGGAACTGATCTAGATCTTGAGTCAAGATCATCACCACGCCCACACTTCATCCCAGCACCCTTGTCCATCATAAAACCCCATGAAAGCCCATTAAAACATGCAATAAACATGCAAACTGGTTCAATAAAACTGCACCATAGGATTTGCATTCATCTACCCCGTTGCATCTTGAGTAAAGTTTGTGCATGATGATTGATTGCTGTGAATTTTGTATGTGCGTGATCGTGATTAGAAGAACAAACTCAAGAGGCCATCTACTAGGAACTATAGCACCAAGACTTTGAGATGCTTGAACAACAAGAACCACGGGAGCAAGGCAAGTGCCCCTTGACCATATTGATCCCATGTTTTGAAACTGTTCTGTTTGCGAAAAATAGTATGCTTGAGTCAACTTGATGGGACACCCTTTTATACGAGCTTACTAGCTTTGTTAACCATCATTGTCGCCGGGAAAGTTCATGAGTCGGGTATGGTTGTTTTTCTTTTTGCTTCGCTTAATCGACGGGATACGGGAAGCTGAATTAAAACATGTCTAGCTACTGCACTCATATGAATAATGATGATGAGAACTTGATGATGATAATGAGCATGGAATCGGGGGAGATCTAGGCAAGCTTGGTTCGTGAATGTTGCTGGATGATATGGTGGAACTTGCCGTAGATCTAAGGACCGGTTCATGCGAGAATATGCCAGAAAAATAGTGCCACCACAAGGTCAAGTATGGGTGCGGCTTAGCTGATTAATTAGGTGTGTTGCTAGCTTGTTATGGACCGTGGATGGCGCGGGGAATGGGAGTCGAGAGAGGACTGCCCTGGGAACTGCATGGCACAAGAGGGAGCCCGAGAGTGGGAGAATGGTGATTCGAGCCTGCCGGTGAAACCTCAGTGAGTCCATACATCTAGTAGCCCCTTTGTAAAGGCTATTTTGTGATCTCTTGGGCATGCACTGACGGTTGTGTACTGGTATAATGGAGGTTTTGCAGTCGCCGACGGGTGATGAAATCACAAACTTGTGGGTAAAGTGGTGCCACCTCTGCAGAGTGCAAAATTATCATGATAGAGGTGCTTCCAGTCACAAGCACCTGGCCAACTTCCATGATTAGAGGGAAAACTTGGGATGGTTATTCGGTATAGTTATGGTATGGTCATTGGGATTGGTTTTTGGGACTGTTTGAGTCATGACAGTGAGTTTGGCTTTGGCTATATGAATATGAGATGGTTATGAATATTTTATGAGCATGAGATAAACTTGAGAAAGATTAATGGTTGGTTGAGACTTAATAAATGGTGAATTATGATGGAGGAATGTTGCTGTTTTACTTGGTTATATTGGTATTAAACTCACCTAGACTTAGTTACTGTTTTTATCATGTTTGTAAAATAAAATTTGCTTGCTGCAATTAGCCTTTTTATTCCCTGCCTTGTTGTAAGCTACATGTCATACTTTTCCCGCACTTGCTGAGTACGACATGTACTCACCCTTGCATTATCACATAATCATCAGCTACAGGAGATGAGTACTTCGAAGACCATGTGGAGTACTAGGCGTGCGAACTACCGTCAACATGCCTGTGGAGTTGAAGATGGAGCCTGCTGCTATTGAGTTATTTCCGCTGTCGTTTAGAGACTTCCGCTGCAAGAATAAGATAGACATTCATGAGTGAGATAATGAGTTGATGTAATAAAGTACTTAAACCCTATTTATTCATGGTTATATTCTGAATTCAGTTTGTGGATTACAGTGTATGTGTGATGAACATCCTGGGCACACATATGCATTAACTCGGTTCTGTTTTCGGAACCGGGTGTCACAGATTGGTATCAGAGCCACGTTGACCGTAGGACGCAAGCCTAGGTAGAGTGCACACTCTAAAACACATAGGAACACCCCTCTAAACTATTATTTTCGAAAATTGGTTGCTGCTGCACTTTACTTGTCAATTCAGCCACCGCAAAGTGCTATTTTCAGCCCCTCTTTTCTCTTCTATTGGACAGAAACACTTTTGCTTTCCTGCTTCATAGCTTCTGAAGTTTTGGAGTTATTTTATTCTTCTCTAAAGTTTCTCATGTCTTATTTATAGATGCCGGTGATTAGGAGCACAGCACGCATAAGGACTCGTCCACCACCACTTGGGAGTGCACTTAACCCCATTGAGGTGTCTGATGGACCATATTGGGAGGAGGTGAAGATGGAACCTCATGATGAAGATGAAGTCAATAGCTCTATGCATGAGGAAGAGTATACGGAAGAGGTGGAACCATTCGAAGACGACATGGAGGATGATCCACAAGAATGGCATTGGTACGCACCTCAGGAAGACTTTTACGCGGGCTTACACCCCGTGAAGCCTCATGAAGCTATGACGGGAGAAGATGAACCCGAGAAAGAGCCACCCCTTGCTGAGACCAATAATGAAGGTGATGAATGGGCCAACTATTCAGTTCAAGAATTTCGGTCCGACGGAATGTAAGGAGGACACATATCTAGTGAGCTCAAAATATTTCTAGATTGCTGCAGCCTATACCCGGAATATCTTCTCAAGAAAGTCCCTCGTCTCGGACATGAAGAGTGGAAGGCTGAAGTAACCATCCTATCTAACGGTAGGGTTGTCACTCGGCACTTCGCACCCACATGGAGAGCTACAAGGGCAGAAGCTATTGATGATGCTGCATGGGATGCACTCACTGGACTGTGCTACGCCGTCCGTGGGCAGCTTGAGGACACAACTTTTGAGCTGCATCCGTATCGGAAGAGTGGCACAAGGGAGATCATTGGAACCCATGTAACGGCTCTTTCCAACCCACAAGCTTCTGACAAGTCTCAGAGGTTGCTCATGGAGTTAGGAAACCGCTACGCAAGCGCACAAGAAGAGATCCATTACCTCCGCAAGAAGCTGTATTTGCTGGAGAAACAAGAGGAGACTCGTGCCAATGCGGGAGAAAATGGAGCACCAGCGTCATCTAACCCTACATGGACTGCTGACTCACCATGGCGTGCGCCCATGTATGGACCACCTCCGTCACACAGTGAGAACAGCACCGGCTCACATGATTAAGTTTAGGATTCCCATTGAATAAGCTGTAATAGGAACGTTTCGATCGAAGTAGCTTGAATAAGCGTGTTGTGTTGAACTTTTATGATGATTGATTGTGTTTATGTGCTGATGTGAGTTGTGGGACGCTTCGGCGAATGTCCACATCCACACATAGTGGAGAGATGTGAGATTCTTCGGCACGTGTTCACATCCTCATATAGGCTAAAATTAATAAAAGAAGATACTTAGTTCATATACCTTGATGCATATAGTTGAGGGATCAATCTAAACTTCTATTTTCTATTCTACTCTACTCTCTCTCATAGATGGTGAGGGAAAACGCCAACCGTTGAAGGAGGAACGCTCGTGGCAACAATGAACCACAAGAGGATGGCAACGTTGAAGTTCCTGAAAATGCTAACTCCGGGGCTGATGCAAACAACCCTTAACGGTTGATGGCTATGCAGAACCAGCTCATGCAAACTATGATACAAACGTTGGGACAGCTGCAAGCCAACAACAACAAGAATCCTAACCCCGTTCCTGCACCCCCCATCGCCACCACCGGCGGCTCACAACAGATTGGGAGAGTTCATGAGGACTAGGCCGCCTACTTTTGCACAAGCTAATGATCCCATGGAGGCTGATGATTGGTTGAAGTCCATGGAAAATAAGCTTGCTATTGTTCAGTGCAATGATCGGGAGAAAGTTCTCTTTGCATCGCACCAACTTATGGGAGCAGCCGCTGACTGGTGGGATGCTCTTTGCAATGCTCATGTCAACCAGGAGACTATCACTTGGGCTGAGTTCAAGGGGAGTTTCTGCTCTCATTACGTCCCTGCTGGAGTCATGATGCTTAAGAGGCAAGAGTTTGAAGGTCTCCGCCAAGGAAGGAAGAGCGTGAATGAGTACCTCAACATGTTCACGCAGCTGTCAAGGTATGCTCCAGAAGATGTCAACTCGGATCAAAGGAAGCAATACTTGTTCATGAGAGGATTGAACAATGGGATCCAAGTTCAGCTGCTCAACAATGATTATGCAAACTTCCAGAAGCTCGTTGACAAAGCTATAGTGGTTGAGAGCAAGATCCGTGAGATCGAGCAAGAGGGCAAGAGGAAGATGCCATACCAGCCACAAGGGAGCAATGTACGTCCCCGTTTCATGCCACCAGCTGCACCTCAGTATGGCTCATCCGCTTCTACTTTCCACCCTGCAAATACATCTCGCCCTAATTAACCACCGCAGCAACGTCCTGTTATGCAAGCACCTCGTATGCCTTTGCCTCCTGCGCCCCATCCCAACATGGGCGCCTATGCTCAAAACCAGCCTCGCCCTAACATTCCTGCTGTTATGGGCAGCAAAGCATGTTTTTCATGCGGAGAGGCGGGCCACTTTGCAAGTCAGTGCCCGAAGAAAGGCCATGGACAGCCAAGCAATGCACCAAAATAGAACCTACGGCCGAATGGAGGAGCTACAAAAGGTAACCGTGGGCAGCAGAACTACGCTCATGGAAATGTGAATCATGTCTCCGCTGAGGAAGCAAAACAAGCTGAGGACGTCGTGATTGGTATGTTCCTTGCCAACTCCAACCCAGCCACTGTTTTATTCGATTCCGGAGCATCGCATTCATTCATATCATCCAAGTATGTTGCCAAGTATAATCTGCCCATGAAACACACTATGTTGGTTAATTCTCCGGTTGGAGAGATGAGGACTAATATAGTATGTCCAAAGTAAACCTTAAAATAAGGGGGGTAGACTTTCTTGCCAACCTTATTGTCTTGGATTCCCATGGGATTGATATAATACTTGGAATGGATTGGTTAAGCAATCACAACGGAGTGATTCAATGTGCTGAGAGGAGCGTGCAGTTGACAAATGAGCATGGTACTCGTATTGAGTTCGAGTCAGCCCAACCGGCAACCGAGAAGGCAGCATTGAACCACGTCAAAGAAGCAACATTGGAAAGCATTCCGGTGGTTCAAGAATTTTCAGATGTGTTCCTGGAAGAACTCCCAGGTATGCCACCTGACCGGGACATTGAATTTTCCATTGATTTAGTACCTGGAACTGCACCTATAGCAAAAAGGCCGTATATGATGCCCACTAATGAACTAGTGGAACTTAAGAAGAAATTTAAGGAGCAGCTAGAAAAGGGTTTTATACTATCAAGCTCGTCACCATGGGGACCCCCCTGCTCTTCATAGACAAGAAGGATGGGACCCAAAGGATGTGTGTGGATTATAGGTCTCTGAATGAGGTGACAATCAAGAATAAATACCCACTGCCCCGTATAGAGGACCTATTCGAACAAATGAAAGGTGCCCGAATTTTCTCTAAGATTGATCTTTGGTCGGGATACTTCCAGCTGAAGATTAAGCCCTCCGACATACCCAAGACTGCATTTCGAACACGGTATGGTTCGTATGAATATACCGTTATGTCTTTTGGGTTAACGAATGCACCCGCATACTTTATGTACCTCATGAATAAGGTCTTCATGGAGTACTTAGACAAGTTCATCGTGGTTTTCATTGACGATATCATGGTGTATTCAAAAAGTGAGAAAGAACACGAAGAACACTTGAGGTTGACGTTGCAGAAACTGCGGGAGCATCAATTGTATGCTAAGTTCAGCAAGTGTCAATTTTGGCTAAAAGAGATATTGTTCCTAGGCCACATCATCTCCGAGGGAGGAGTATCGGCTGATCCCGGAAAAGTGGGAGATGTTCTAAAGTGGAACCAACCGCAGAGTGTGAGAGATATTCAGAGTTTCCTTGGGATGGCTGGATACTACCGCCGGTTCATCAAGGATTTCTCCAAAATAGCGAAGCCTATGACTGAATTGCTAATGAAGGGAAAATCATTCCAGTGGACACCAGTGTGCCAAGAAAGCTTTGAGGAGCTCAAGAAAAGACTAACCACAGCGCTGGTTTTGGTATTGCCGGACGTGATGTCACACCCGGTTTTTCCGAAGGAACAACCAAGTGAATACCACATGTATGCCAGGATCATTTTCTCATACATGTGATGACAAATAGTGAAGCATCATTTATTACAAGCCAGGTGTCGAATATAAATAAGTCTTACATCGCAAATGTCTCAATGGACACTAATGCTTCATCACAAGTAAATAAACTAGCAGCGGAATATTATTCTTTAGGGCTCCATCACAGGCGTTGCCCGGGGGTCTTCATGAACCTAAAATCCTTCCTCGGGTCCAAAATCTTGGTCATTATACACCACCTCATTATCTTGACCTGAGTAGCAATATAAACCAACAAATATGCAAGGTTGAGTACCAATGGTACTCAGCAAGTGTGGGAAAATTATATCATGCATGGCTAGAACAAGGAGAGGTTGAACTCATGGTTAAAGCACTACGCAATTAATACCTATCACCTTAGCTTATTAAGCACCTACATTACTACACAGGTGAAATGGTTCCAATCTCCCATCCCATCATCATAATCCAATAACCATAATCATAATTTCCAATGTTAAGCTCCCCGCTTAACTTCCAAAACCATCAATCCTCTAATCATGAATAAGTGCAGGCCGCTCTTGACCGTGAGCACGGCTGTCAAGACAGTTTTGACTCTGCAGAGTTTGTACCACTGTACCCACAAGTAGTGATTTCATCCCCCGTTGCCGGGTGGACTAAAAGAACCTCCATTATGCCAGTGGCTACGATCCACATTCACACTTCCCAGGTGTGCAGCCAGGAGATCACTACGAAGCCTTTACAAAGGGATTCTCGACGAGCGTGGGCCCACTGAGGTTTCACCCCTAACAGCATACAAGAGGCTCCAACCCCGCTGCAGTGGCCCCCTCTTGAGCCTTGCGGTTCATATGGTAGTCCAGCTGACACCTACTCCCCGCACCATCCAACACACCCATACTACGCCGGGGATACACCTAATTAATTGGCCAAGCTGCCCCATCTCAGCATGTGGTTGGCACTGTAAAGCCGGGTTACATGCTCCATGAACCGGTCCTTAGGATCCAGGCAAGTACTAAACACAAACCCAAGTCTCGTGCACCCAGCACACAACCAAAACATCCAACTTGCCTTGATCCCTACCTCTACATAACTCACAATATCTCATTCAAGAGTATGGTAATATAAACTGATGATTTCATGTCCCAAATATCCCATTCTAAGCATGGCTAAGCATATGCATGTAAATAAATGACATGACAAAATAAATCCCAACCCAAGCTACAAGGAAACAAGGTAATGCAATTCTAGGGAAACTTTCCTAGCATGGGTTTCATCTTTCATTTGACAATGCAAATAATTCTATCTACACATCCTAGCATAGGATCAAAGTGGTCAAGGACACTTGCTTCCTTCTTGCTGCTCTTGAAATGGGTAGTCCTGATCTTGGAAATGAATAACTTGTTCTTGAACAGGTTCTACTTCATACCATCACACATAGCAAAAGAAAAACAACAATCATAAGACATAGTTCACACCTCTACTTCATACAAACCACACATTCACATTTATGAAATTCATTCACCATTATACGTGTTGTGTTTCAGTTTTAAATAAATTCCTTACATTAAACTACCAAGTATGTATGGAAAGTATTTTTCTTCTCCATATGTGCCTTCACAACTTCTATCAACCCTAAACTGAACTCTTTGGATTTTAGAAACTCCATTTATCATTTACTAGTTGCTATATTTTCAGATTTATATTCCTATGCATAATTGTGTATTTTATTATAAAATTAGTAATACACATCATCTAAACAGTATAGGTTCTGGTCCTAAATAATTTAATAACATATTTTGACCTTGGCCTCTGATGTAAACTATTTCATAATTATTTTCCCTATTTTTCTATAACTATTCTTTACTTAAAAATGTGTCCCTATACTAATAAATGTGAATAATAAATGAAATAGATTTATTTCAGCCCAAAAATATACTTTTATCTCACTCCAAAGTTTTCTAAGTACTGAGAAAGTTTTTAATTAATTTTGACAATTATGTTTGTCCCCCTTTTTAATTTTTAAACACTAGTTACATATTCAATTTTCTAAATTAAATACTAAACAGGGTTAAAAAGTAAACTCACCCCATTACAGGGTCTAAAATATTATTTTCATAATTTCCAGGGGTCTAGCTACACTTATCAGAGGTGTTTTTCCTAATTTTCATTAAGTCCAGGGGCTAAAACTGATTTTAAATGAATTTACATGATTTTCTGGAGTTCTAGGGGCTAGATCTGAAGTTTCCGGGGCTAGCTCTCAATTCCAGAGAACCCCAGGGGGTAGCACGTAAGAATTCCAGTCTTTATAATGCGGGGCTGACGTGGACCGTCCGATTTTAAACCGACGGCTGAGATTATAACATCGAACCGGTACGCGGGGTTTTAAAGTCTACCGTGCGATTTAAAATAAACGGCGCACAAGCGGCCATGTTGCTCCGATCGAGCGTGGGCGGCGCTGCCGGCGGCGCACGGCGGCGGGAAGCGGCGATCTCGCCGGAAAGTTTCGGATCCTCGAGAATTCTGTCTAAAACTGTGATCTTATGGCCTAGATCGGTAGAGGAGAGGTCAGGGATCTCACCTCGGGGGTTTTCTCGAGCTCGGGGGTCCTGGAAAGTGATCGGCGGCGAGGTCCGAGGCAAAACCACGGCGAAGCTCGTCGGCGCTGAGTTTACACCGTAAGTCTTCGGGTTTTCTGCACCTGCAAAGTTCCCCGGAGGCGGTGGATCAAGACCAGCGAGTTAGATCAGAGTTTCCAAGCTTAGATCGGCCAGAATTCACCGGCGAAGTCTCGGTGCTCACCGGAGTGAAAATCGGCGATCGCGTGGGAAAAACTGATCGGATCGGGGGTTTTTATAGCCGGGGGAGGGCGGTGGGTCTGTTGTGATCGAGTTGGAGTCCTTAGGGATCAGAATTCGGGCGGCAGAACGGATTTTCCGATCGGTTAAGATCGCGCGCGCTCGGGGGAAAAGTCCGGGGTCGCGGGGTTAGGGATGACAGGCGGGTCCCACCCGTCGGTGAGAGACGGCGCGGCGCGCGCGGGGGCGGGCTGGCGCGGGGAAGCTGGGCCGGCTGGCGGGTTTCGGCCCACTGGCCGGTTTTTTTTCCCGTTTCTCTTTTTTCTTTTTCCATTTCTTTTCTGTTTTGAGTATAATTTGAATTCCAGTTTGAATTTGAATTTTTGCAAAACATGCAACACGTCCAAAAATTTTTAAATTCCCCTCTGAGCATGGTTTAGAGTTTTGAATCAAAATTTGGGGTGTTACAGCTCTACCCCCTTAAAAGAAATCTCGTCCTCGAGATTGGTGTTTCTAAGAAAACAATTCCGGAAATTGTGCCTTGAGCTCATCTTCCCGTTCCCAGGTAGCTTCCTCTTCTGAGTGATGCTTCCACTGCACCTTGCACATCCGGATTCTTTTATTTCTGGTGAGGCGTTCCATTGTCTCCAAAATCTTGTAGGGTTGCTCGGCATAAGACAAATCTTCAGCTACATCCACTTCATTCATGGGTAACACCTCTTCAGGCGTCCTCAGGCATTTCTTGAGTTGTGACACATGGAATACATCGTGTACATCCGATAGATGAACCGGTAACTCTAGTTGGTACGCCACCTCGCCTTTTCTTTCCAAAACTTGAAAGTGTCCGATGTATCGAGGTGACAACTTCCCTTTTACCTTGAACCGACGAAGTCCTCTGATAGGGGACACCTTGAGATAAACATAGTCTCCCACGTTGAAAACGAGCTCTCTTCTTCGTACATCAGCATAACTCTTCTGGCGTGTTTGTGCTATCCTCAAGTTGCTGCGAATCTCCGTCACCTTCGCCTCGGCTTCTTGTAGCACTTCTGGACCAAACACTTTACTTTCTCCTGTTTGGTTCCAAAATAAGGGAGTTCTGCACTTCCTTCCATACAAAGCTTCAAACGGTGACATTTTCATACTAGCTTGATAACTGTTGTTATAGGAAAACTCCGCATACGGTAGGTTCTTGTCCCAACTCCTATTGTTTTTGAGTGCACATGCCCTTAACATATCTTCAAGGATCTGATTGGTTCTCTCCGTCTGCCCGTCAGTTTGGGGATGATAGGCAGAGCTGAAATTCAAATGGGTTCCCATGGTTTCATGCAACTTTTGCCAAAACCTCGAGGTGAACTGTGTCCCTCGGTCCGACACTATCTTCTTTGGCACTCCATGGTAACACACAATCCTTGACATGTACAATTCTGCCAATTTGGATCCGCTGTAGCTTTCTTTCACAGGGATGAAATGAGCTACCTTGGTTAGCCGATCAATAATGACCCATATTGAATCATACCCGGATTGGGTCCTAGGCAATCTCACAACAAAATCCATGCTGATTTCTTCCCACTTCCATTCAGGTACTTTGAGTGGTTGCAGCAATCCCGCGGGTCGTTGATGTTCTGCTTTCACCAACTGACATGTGTCACATAGGGCAACATGTTCCGCGACATCTCGCTTCATGCCATACCACCAATACCTGCTCTTGAGGTCCTGGTACATCTTCGTACTCCCAGGATGAATGGAATAGTCGGAATCGTGAGCCTCCTTCAAAATTAATTCACGGATCTCCTTTACTTCTGGCACACAGATCCTTTTCCCGTGCCACACCGTTCCTTGTTCATCCTCTCTAAAACCAGGAGCTTTATTTTCCTTGATGAGTTGTCTGATCTCTTGTATCTTCTCATCATTCTTTTGGCCATCTCGTATGTCTCGCTCGAGTGTGGAGTCCACTTCCATGGCGATGGCTTCACCACTATTTACTAGACATAGATTGAGCCTTATAACCTCGTCCTTCAATTCTGCAGGCATGTCCTTTAAGCTCAACTTATTGACCTGCACTTTCCGACTCAACGCATCGGCCACGACGTTTGCTTTCCCGGGATGATAGTTGATGCCCACATCAAAGTCATTGATTAGCTCTAACCATCTCCTTTGTCTGAGGTTGAGATCTGGCTGTGTGAATATGTACTTCAAACTCTTATGATCCGTATATATCTCTGTCCTCTTCCCCATCAAATAGTGCCACCAAATTTTCAACGCGTGTACCACTGCGGCTAGTTCTAGGTCATGTGTAGGATAGTTCTTCTCGTGCTTCCGAAGCTGCCAGGATGCATACGCCACGACATGTCCTTCTTGCATGAGAACACATCCCAACCCATTTCCAGAGGCATCGCAGTACACTGTGAAATTCTTCTGCATATCTGGCATAACCAGCACTGGGGCTGTTATCAATCTCTTCTTTAGCTCCTGAAAGCTCGTATCGCACTGTGGCGTCCAGGTGAATGTGATTCCCTTTTCCAACAGTTTGGTGAGAGGTCTCGAGATCTTGGAGAATCCCTCAATAAACCGTCGATAGTATCCAGCCAAGCCCAAAAAGCTTCGAACTTCCCCGACATTTTCAGGGGTTTTCCACTTCTGGATATCTTCAATTTTGGCGGGATCTACGGAGATTCCTCCCTACGAGATTATATGTCCTAAAAAAGGGAACTCTCTTTAGCCAAAACTCACACTTGCTCAACTTGGCATATAGTTGGTGTTCTCTCAGCCTCTGTAACACCAACCTTAGATGTTTCTCATGTTCTTCTTCATTTTTGGAGAAGACGAGAATATCGTCTATGAAAACCACCACAAATTTGTCCAGATATTCCATGAATACCTTGTTCATGAGGTACATGAAATATGCCGGGGCATTGGTTAGCCCGAAAGGCATGACAGTGTATTCATACAGTCCGTACCGAGATACGAAAGCTGTCTTGGGAATATCAGATTGCCTTATCTTGAGTTGGTGGTACCCCGACCTGAGATCAATTTTCGAGAACACACAAGCTCCCCTCAACTGATCAAACAAGTCTTCAATGCGGGGTAATGGGTACTTGTTCTTGATGGTTACCTCATTCAAGGCACGGTAATCCACGCATAATCTTTGGGTTCCGTCTTTCTTGGGCACAAATATCACCGGAGCTCCCCATGGTGAGGAACTAGGGCGAATATACCCCTTCTCCGTCAATTCTCTCAAATGATCCTTGAGCTCTTCTAGCTGCTTGGAGTCCATTCGATAAGGTCTCTTGTATATTGGGGTTGTTCCCGGTACTAGCTCAATTGCGAATTCCACGTCACGGTCGGGAGGCATACCTGGCAACTCCTCCGGAAAAACATCTGGATATTCCCTGATAGTCCTGATTTCCTCAACTTTCACCTCCACTTGATTTAATTTAATGTCCCTCCTAGGCTCGTGTATTGTTATGAACTTTACTCTGGTACCACTGGGGTGAGTTAGTTCCACCGTTCTGGTCGAACAATGGATGATTCCTTTATGTTTGGTCAACCAATCCATACCCAAAATAATATCTATCCCTTGTGAATCTATCACTATGAGGTTAGCCGTAAATACTACCCCATTAATGTCTAGGCTCACTTTGGGACACACTTGTCTTGTCCTTATTTCTCCACCTGGAGAGTTTACCGCTAGCATATGGTTCATTTGTGTGGTTGCTAGGTCATGCTTCTTAACAAACCCTTGAGCAATGAACGAGTGGGTAGCACCAGAATCAAACAGCAGAGTTGCAAGGTGTAAATTGGCAGGAAACTTACCCACTACCACGTCGGGTGCCTCTTGTGCTTCCTCCATAGTGACGTGGTTCACCCGTCCTCTCACTACATTCTGCTGTTGTGGCGGCGCAGGCTTCTTCTTTGGGCATTTATGGGCGTAGTGCCCCACTTCACCACAGCTGAAACATTGCACCCCAATCCTAGATGCTTGGCCTTTGTTGTCTTGGGGTTGGTTTGGGGGTCCTTGCACTGCTGGTCGAGGTGGATATGCGGGGCGAGGCTGCTACACAAACTGACGTGGCGGCTGTGCAGGTGCTGCGGGTGGCCTGTAGTTTGGGTTGTACCCTCTTGGTGCTGAATAGGGTACCGCAGCACGACTCATCTGCCCCGTGGGTTGCTGCATCATACGTGGGCGGGTGTTGCTCCCTGAGGCTTGATGTGACCACCCGGCCTTCCTCTTATTCTCATTTTCCAGGGCCTTTAGCTTCCTTTCCACCACAAACGCTCTGTCCACCATCTTTTGAAAGCTTTCATACTCATTGGAGGACATTGCACACTGCATCTCTGCGGTAAGTCCTTCCACGAAACAATCTTGTTTCTGCTCATCGGTCTCTATGTCTCGTGGAGCATAACGGGATAGTTGAGTAAATTTAGTGAGGTATTCCCTCACCGTCATGTTTCCCTGCTGCAGTCCCAAAAACTCTTTCCTCTTGTTTTTGAGCTCACCTCTTGGGATATAGTGGTTGCGGAAGCTACGCTTGAACTCTTCCCAAGTGATGTTCTCAGGGTCATGATGGGCGGCCACGTAGGCGGTCCACCAATCAGCAGCAGGTCCCTGCAATTGATGAGAGGCAAACAGCACCCTCTCATACCCTTGGCATTGTATGATCCTCATCTTGCTTTCAATAGTCTTCAGCCAATCATCTGCCTCCAGAGGTTCAGCAGCACTTGCAAACTTTGGAGGTTGAGTTCCTAGAAACTCACTCAACCTTGGTTGGCGTGGTGCCGCTTGTGGAGGTGGAACTTGATGCAAGTTGGCCACCACTTGAGTCAAGTTCTGGATGAGCTGGTTTTGATTCTCCAGCATTTGGTGGAGAGGATCAACTTCTTCATGGCGACCACCCCTGTCCTGGCCTCCAGAAAGATGAGGGTTGCATGCCTCATCATTGTTGTTGGCGGGGTTGGCAGCACGTCCTTTTCCTCTTCCGGCCATCTGGCAGAATCAACAAATGTTAATTTGATACCATTTAGTATCATCTTACTACTTTCATTTGTTGGTACTTTGAGGTGTTGAGGCTTTGTTAAAATTTTACGAGGGTTTATGTCTCACACCAAATAAATGTACTATTATTTCCTGTGGGTTCACACACCAAAGCAAAACAATCTGAAGACGAGGCTGTGGACAATTGCTCATGGCTTCCACAACTCACGTTACACACCAAGCATTATCACACCATTAACTACGTAATGACTCGACTACTCGACCTCTTACTAGCTAGGGGAAAGACTCTACACTACTCGTCCTCTTGAGCTGGCTCCTCGGGATCTTCCTCCTCATTTCGGCTACCTTCTGACTCTGCTTTGGGTGGAGAGGCTGCTGGTGGAGAAGTGCGACGACGCCTGATCGCTCGGCGATCCGGGGAGTCAGGAGTCCATGGATCACTCACGGTGACACACAGTTCATTCCCATCTCCTCTTTCTCTCGCCTTTAAGCAAGCTCGCAGCAACGCCTCCGTTTCCTTCAGGGTGTCTCGGACATCCTGAAGCTCTTGTTAACACTCCTGCAGTCGAGTGCTGAGCATAGCAGCATCCTCCAAGCACAAGTCCATGTGCTCATGGGAAGTCCCTTGCTGCACCGGTGGGTACTTGTATTTCGTGGTACCACTCTCACGTTGGAGGACATACATGTACTCAGTTTTGTCCAAGTGTCGACGATAGATGTGACTCTGGCAGGTGATGGCCTCCCAGGTGACATCTCTCTCCGCGTCAACTTGTGTTGCTCGACAAGCTGGAGAGTGGTGAATCTTAAGCAGCTGATTCTCGTGTATAATCCTCATCTCCAAACTCCATTCTTCCCTCTTCTCACGGATGGTCCTGGTGGAGTTATAGTGGATGATTAGCTTGCCCGTATTGCCTGCGGCTTCGAGCATACGTCAAAGACGGCGCAACAAGTCTCCTACTGCCAATCCGTAGGAAAGGTACGTCACTGGACGACTCTCCTCTCTTTCGGCAAAGGCAACTACGGGAACTCTCCCTCCTGTGGACTTGCGAGCAGTGCGAGTCATGCGAACCATCTAAAACAAAAAGAATTTAAAAATTAGGTTAGATAAACTTTTTAAACAAAAATCCCATTTTGAATGAAAATTGGGGTAAGATGAAGAAAATGACTCCTTTAATAACACTTTTCCACCCACACCTTGGAAAATAGTTTTTAAGAAAATAGGGCCCTTAAATACGTCCATTTCTACCTAGGTCCACGTTCCTACGGGCAACCTTAGCTCTGATACCACCTCTGTCACACCCGGTTTTTCCGAAGGAACAACCAAGTGAATACCACATGTATGCCAGGATCATTTTCTCATACATGTGATGACAAATAGTGAAGCATCATTTATTACAAGCCAGGTGTCGAATATAAATAAGTCTTACATCACAAATGTCTCAATGGACACTAATGCTTCATCACAAGTAAATAAACTAGCAGCGGAATATTATTCTTTAGGGCTCCATCACAGGCGTTGCCCGGGGGTCTTCATGAACCTAAAATCCTTCCTCGGGTCCAAAATCTTGGTCATTATACACCACCTCATTATCTTGACCTGAGTAGCAATATAAACCAACAAATATGCAAGGTTGAGTACCAATGGTACTCAGCAAGTGTGGGAAAATTATATCATGCATGGCTAGAACAAGGAGAGGTTGAACTCATGGTTAAAGCACTACGCAATTAATACCTATCACCTTAGCTTATTAAGCACCTACATTACTACACAGGTGAAATGGTTCCAATCTCCCATCCCATCATCATAATCCAATAACCATAATCATAATTTCCAATGTTAAGCTCCCCGCTTAACTTCCAAAACCATCAATCCTCTAATCATGAATAAGTGCAGGCCGCTCTTGACCGTGAGCACGGCTGTCAAGACAGTTTTGACTCTGCAGAGTTTGTACCACTGTACCCACAAGTAGTGATTTCATCCCCCGTTGCCGGGTGGACTAAAAGAACCTCCATTATGCCAGTGGCTACGATCCACATTCACACTTCCCAGGTGTGCAGCCAGGAGATCACTACGAAGCCTTTACAAAGGGATTCCCGACGAGCGTGGGCCCACTGAGGTTTCACCCCTAACAGCATACAAGAGGCTCCAACCCCGCTGCAGTGGCCCCCTCTTGAGCCTTGCGGTTCATATGGTAGTCCAGCTGACACCTACTCCCCGCACCATCCAACACACCCATACTACGCCGGGGATACACCTAATTAATTGGCCAAGCTGCCCCATCTCAGCATGTGGTTGGCACTGTAAAGCCGGGTTACATGCTCCATGAACCGGTCCTTAGGATCCAGGCAAGTACTAAACACAAACCCAAGTCTCGTGCACCCAGCACACAACCAAAACATCCAACTTGCCTTGATCCCTACCTCTACATAACTCACAATATCTCATTCAAGAGTATGGTAATATAAACTGATGATTTCATGTCCCAAATATCCCATTCTAAGCATGGCTAAGCATATGCATGTAAATAAATGACATGACAAAATAAATCCCAACCCAAGCTACAAGGAAACAAGGTAATGCAATTCTAGGGAAACTTTCCTAGCATGGGTTTCATCTTTCATTTGACAATGCAAATAATTCTATCTACACATCCTAGCATAGGATCAAAGTGGTCAAGGACACTTGCTTCCTTCTTGCTGCTCTTGAAATGGGTAGTCCTGATCTTGGAAATGAATAACTTGTTCTTGAACAGGTTCTACTTCATACCATCACACATAGCAAAAGAAAAACAACAATCATAAGACATAGTTCACACCTCTACTTCATACAAACCACACATTCACATTTATGAAATTCATTCACCATTATACGTGTTGTGTTTCAGTTTTAAATAAATTCCTTACATTAAACTACCAAGTATGTATGGAAAGTATTTTTCTTCTCCATATGTGCCTTCACAACTTCTATCAACCCTAAACTGAACTCTTTGGATTTTAGAAACTCCATTTATCATTTACTAGTTGCTATATTTTCAGATTTATATTCCTATGCATAATTGTGTATTTTATTATAAAATTAGTAATACACATCATCTAAACAGTATAGGTTCTGGTCCTAAATAATTTAATAACATATTTTGACCTTGGCCTCTGATGTAAACTATTTCATAATTATTTTCCCTATTTTTCTATAACTATTCTTTACTTAAAAATGTGTCCCTATACTAATAAATGTGAATAATAAATGAAATAGATTTATTTCAGCCCAAAAATATACTTTTATCTCACTCCAAAGTTTTCTAAGTACTGAGAAAGTTTTTAATTAATTTTGACAATTATGTTTGTCCCCCTTTTTAATTTTTAAACACTAGTTACATATTCAATTTTCTAAATTAAATACTAAACAGGGTTAAAAAGTAAACTCACCCCATTACAGGGTCTAAAATATTATTTCCATAATTTCCAGGGGTCTAGCTACACTTATCAGAGGTGTTTTTCCTAATTTTCATTAAGTCCAGGGGCTAAAACTGATTTTTAAATGAATTTACATGATTTTCTGGAGTTCCAGGGGCTAGATCTGAAGTTTCCGGGGCTAGCTCTCAATTCCAGAGAACCCCAGGGGGTAGCACGTAAGAATTCCAGTCTTTATAATGCGGGGCTGACGTGGACCGTCCGATTTTAAACCGACGGCTGAGATTATAACATCGAACCGGTACGCGGGGTTTTAAAGTCTACCGTGCGATTTAAAATAAACGGCGCACAAGCGGCCACGTTGCTCCGATCGAGCGTGGGCGGCGCTGCCGGCGGCGCACGGCGGCGGGAAGCGGCGATCTCGCCGGAAAGTTTCGGATCCTCGAGAATTCTGTCTAAAACTGTGATCTTATGGCCTAGATCGGTAGAGGAGAGGTCAGGGATCTCACCTCGGGGGTTTTCTCGAGCTCGGGGGTCCTGGAAAGTGATCGGCGGCGAGGTCCGAGGCAAAACCACGGCGAAGCTCGTCGGCGCTGAGTTTACACCGTAAGTCTTCGGGTTTTCTGCACCTGCAAAGTTCCCCGGAGGCGGTGGATCAAGACCAGCGAGTTAGATGAGAGTTTCCGAGCTTAGATCGGCCAGAATTCACCGGCGAAGTCTCGGTGCTCACCGGAGTGAAAATCGGCGATCGCGTGGGAAAAACTGATCGGATCGGGGGTTTTTATAGCCGGGGGAGGGCGGTGGGTCTGTTGTGATCGAGTTGGAGTCCTCTGGGATCAGAATTCGGGGCGGCAGAACGGATTTTCCGATCGGTTAAGATCGCGCGCGCTCGGGGGAAAAGTCCGGGGTCGCGGGGTTAGGGATGACAGGCGGGTCCCACCCGTCGGTGAGAGACGGCGCGGCGCGCGCGGGGGCGGGCTGGCGCGGGGAAGCTGGGCCGGCTGGCGGGTTTCGGCCCACTGGCCGGTTTTTTTCCCGTTTCTCTTTTTTCTTTTTCCATTTCTTTTCTGTTTTGAGTATAATTTGAATTCCAGTTTGAATTTGAATTTTTGCAAAACATGCAACACGTCCAAAAATTTTTAAATTCCCCTCTGAGCATGGTTTAGAGTTTTGAATCAAAATTTGGGGTGTTACACGTGAGCAAGAGCTTCGACATATATTGTGACGCATCAAGACAAGGGCTTGGATGTGTGCTCATGCAAGAAGGACAAGTGGTAGCATGTGCGTCGAGGCAACTAAAGAAACACGAGCTGAATTACCCCACACATAAGTTGGAACTTGCAGCCGTGGTACACGCCTTGAAGATTTGGAGGCATTATATCCTTGGCCACCGATGTGAGATCTATACGGACCACAAAAGCCTCAAGTATATATTCACGCAAACGGATCTGAATTTGAGGCAACATCGATGGTTGGAACTCATCAAGGATTATGATGTTGGAATCAATTATCACCCCGAAAAGGCCAATGTAGTAGCTGATGCGTTGAGCCGAAAGGGAGCATGTCACCAACTCACGGTTCGGGAGCTGCCACCCGAGCTGCGCAAGGAGTTTGAACGGTTACATCTCGGTTTCTTGAACGAGATGGAAGTGATAGAACTCAACTCCTCGCTAGAACAAGAGATACGAGATGGCCAAGCAACAGATGAGGAAATCAAGGAAAGAATCCGACAAGGCATAGAAAAGGATTTCAAAGAAGACGAGAAAGGTACGCTTTGGTTAGGGAAAAGGATTTGTGTGCCTAACATGAAGCACATCCGCGACACGATATTAAAGGAGGCACATGACTCACCTTATTCCATACATCCCGGCTGTACAAAGATGTACAAGGACCTGAAAACTTGCTATTGGTGGGATGGTATGAAAAAGGACATAGCTGAATATGTTGCCTTATGCGATACGTGCCAACGGGTGAAGGCCGAACATCAAAGACCCGCTGGACTGTTGCAGCCATTGAAAGTACCCGAGTGGAAGTGGGAAGACATCAGCATGGATTTCATCGTTGGATTGCCACGTACTCAATCAGGTTACGACTCTATTTGGGTTATCGTGGACTGATTGACAAAAACAGCCCATTTCCTTCCTGTTAAAACCAAGGATAGTTTCAGATCGGGGTTCTCAATTTACCTCTAGGTTCTCGAAGAAGCTGCATGAAACCATGGGTACACAATTGAATTTCAGCTCCGCTTATCACCCGCAAACCGACAGGCAAACTGAGAGGACAAATCAAATTTTGGAAGACATGTTGAGAGCTTGCGCCTTGAAACATGGGCGTAGTTGGGATAGGAGCCTGTCGTACGCTGGATTCTCATACAACAACAGCTACCAAGCCAGCTTGAAGATGTCACCTTTCGAAGCATTGTATGGTAGAAGGTGTAGAACGCCGCTGTTCTGGAATGAGACCGGAGAGAGTCAAGTGTTTGGGCCCGAAGTGCTGCAAGACGCCGAGAAGCAAGTCCAAACGATACGAGAAAATTTGAAGGCCGCTCAGTCACGACAAAAAGGTTATGCGGACAATAGGCGAAAAAAATTGATCTTCGAAGTGGGAGAATTCGTGTATCTTAAAGTATCACCTATCCGAGGCCAACGACGGTTCAACGTCAAGGGCAAGTTAGCACCTCGCTACATCGGACCATTCAAGATTTTGGGCAAGCGAGGAGAAGTAGCCTATCAACTAGAGCTGCCAACGCACCTCTCCGACATACACGACGTGTTTCACGTGTCCCAACTAAAGAAGTGCTTAAGAGTACCGGAAGAACAAGTACCGATGGATGAGCTCGAGCTTCAATAGGATCTGACCTACACGGAGCACCCCGTCAAAATTTTGGACGTAAAGGAAAGGGTCATGAGGAAAAAAGTGATTCGTTGGTGCAAGGTACAATGGAGCCATCACACGGAAGCCGAAACTACATGGGAGCGTGAGGAAGACCTCAAGGCAGAATTCCCTCATCTATTCTCTACTCTATCGAATCTCGAGGGCGAGATTCAGTTTAAGGGGGGTAGGTTTGTAATACTCTCAAATTCATTTCCAAGCATTGCATATATTTTTCATGTAGAGAAGCATTATAAAAGAAGTAGAAATGGAGAAAGAACCATAGAAATGGAGAAAGAACTACAGAAATGGAGAAAGAACCATAGAAATAGAGAAAAGAACCATAGAAATGGAGAAAGGACCATAGAAATGGAGGAAGGAACCATAGAAATGGAGAAGGGCATATAGAAATAGAGAAATGGGACATAGAAATGGAGAGGGGAATGTAGAAATGGAGAGTGGGACATAGAAATGGAGAGGGGAACGTAGAAATGGAGTAAGTGACATAGAAATGGTGGGGAAAGGGAAAAAGATAGCTGAAATGAGCTATTTTCAGTTTCCCCAAATCCTCCAAATTCCCCAGTTCCCCAAAAAGGGGAATTTTCCCCACATTTGGAAAATTTTCCCCACATTGCTGCCGCACCAAATCAATTGGAGAAAAGTTTGTTAGGATTTTGCTCCAATTGGAGTAGGATTCCCCCCTCCCCCCCTTATAAATAGAACCCAAAACCCCCTCCCTTGGCCGCAGCCCCCTCTCTCCCTCCCCCCCCCCCCCAAGTCGGCGACTTGGAGGCCCTAGCCCCCAACTCGCCGAGTTGGACCCCCCCCCCCCCCCGACGGAGTTCGGCCGCCGGTGAGCCCCACCGACGATCCCCACCGTCGAGCCCCGCTGGCAAGCCCCGCCGTCGAGCCCCGTCGTTGAGCCCCATCACGCCTCGCCATCGCCGGAAAAGAGCCGACGATCTGTCCTGCCGTAACCTTCCATAGAAAAATTCCCCACTGCTGCCATTGCTAGGAGGAAGGCCCTGCCACCAAAGGGAAGTGAGGTAGGTCTTCGTTACCCGTCTTACGATGTCGTCGCTGTTTCTACGCATCCGTTTTCTTCGCCCCCTTAGAACAGAAACTTTTACGTGTGGACAGATCGTGTTTTGATCGATTTTTGACGGTGGAACTGATCTAGATCTTGAGTCAAGATCATCACCACGTCCACACTTCATCCCAGCACCCTTGTTCATCATAAAACCCCATGAAAGCCCATTAAAACATGCAAGAATACATGCAAACTGGTTTAATAAAACTGCACCATAGGATTTGCATTCATCTACCCCATTGCATCTTGAGTACAGTTTGTGCATGATGATTGATTGTTGTGAATTTTGTATGTGCGTGATCGTGAGTAGAAGAATAAGCTCAAGAGGCAATCTACGAGGAACTACAGCAGCAAGACTTTGATATGCTTGAACAACAAGAACCACGGGAGCAAGGCAAGTGCACCTTGACCATATTGATCCCGTGTTTTGAAACTGTTTTGTTTGCGAAAACTCATATGCTTGAGTCAACTTGATGGGACACCCTTTTATAGGAGTTTACTAGTTTTGTTAACCATCCTTGTCGCCGGGAAAGTTCATGAGTCGGGTATGGTCATTTTTCTTTTTGCTTCGCTTAATCCATGGGATACGGGAAGCTGAATTAAAACATGTCTAGCTACTGCACTCATATGAATAATGATGATGAGAACTTGATGATGATAATGAGCATGGAATCGGGGGAGATCTAGGAAAGCTTGGTTCGTGAATGTTGCTGGATGAGATGATGGAACTTGCCGTAGATTTAAGGACCGGTTCATGCGAGAATATGCCAGGAAAACAGTGCCACCACAAGGCCAAGTATGAGTGCGGCTTAGCTGATTAATTAGGTGTGTTGCTAGCTTGTTATGGACCATGGATGGCGCGGGGAATGGGAGTTGAGAGAGGACTGCCCTGGGAACTGCATGGCACAAGAGGGGGCCCGTGGGTGGGAGAATGGTGATTCGAGCCTGCCGGTGAAACCTCAGTGAGTCCATACATCTAGTAGCCCCTTTGTAAAGGCTATTTTGTGATCTCTTGGCCATACACCGACGGTTGTGTACTGGTATAATAGAGGTTTTGCAGTTGCTGACGGGTGACGAAATCACAAACTTGTGGGTAAAGTGGTACCACCTCTGCATAGTGTAAAATTATCATGATAGCCGTGCTTCCGGTCACAAGCACCTAACCAACTTCCATGATTAGAGGGAAAACTTGGGATGGTTATTCGGTATGGTCATTAGGATTGGTTTTTGGGACTGTTTGAGTCATGACAATGAGTTTGGATTTGGCTATATGAATATGAGATGGTTATGAATATTTTATGAGCATGAGATGAACTTAAGAAAGATTAATGGTTGGTTGAGACTTAATAAATGGTGAATTATGATGGAGGAACGTTGCTGTTTTACTTGGTTATATTGGGATTAAACTCACCTAGACTTAGTTGCTGTTTTTATCATGTTTGTAAAATAAAATTTGCTTGCTGCAATGAGCCTTTTTATTCCCTGCCTTGTTGTAAGCTACATGTCATACTTTTCCCGCACTTGCTGAGTACGACATGTACTCACCCTTGCATTATCACATAATCATCAGCTATAGTAGATGAGTACTTCGAAGACCATGTATGCGAACTACCGTCAACATGCCTGTGGAGTTGAAGATGGAGTCTGCTGCTATTTAGTTATTTCCGCTGTCGTTTAGAGACTTCCGCTGCAAGAATAAGATAGACATTCATGAGTGAGACAATGAGTTGATGTAATAACCCTATTTATTCGTTGTTATATTCTGAATTCAGTTTGTGGATTACATGTGTACGTATGATGAATATCCTGGGTACACATATGTATTAACTCGGTTCTGTTTTCGGGACCGGGTGTCACACGTATCCTCGTAGCTGTTCCTTGTGTTTGACTTCCACCATGCCAAATTGGTTTTGTCGAATTTCATGATTGTTATCAAACCAATCATAGTCAAAGAATACTGCTCAAAGATCCTTATTACCGACGAAAGCAAATTCAATTTTTTTTAATGATCCCACAGTAATTAGTTTCACGTCCTTGAGAGTCGATTGTTCTCGTCATAACTCCGTTATTTGATGTTGTCGCGAGTGGACGATGAGATTAAAATTGAGTTCAAGAGAGCTCAAGAGTTGGACGGTTACCAAGATCAGCCTGATCCTTTCGAGCCTTTATATTATCTTTCGTTTTGCCCGTCATGTTCATGCATCTGCTTATGATACATTCCCCCATGTTACGCTCTTGATGCATGACATCAATGTTGTGCATTAGTATCAACGACTTCACATATGGTAGCTCCCATAGTCCACATATATCAGTCCAATTGTGATCATCTCTGAAAACGAGAAAATATCCAGGACGATCTTTACCTGGCAATAGTTTATCTAACATATCAGATATTTCTGACCCGTTAAGACGTTTCGATGGTCATTTAGTGACAACGGTGTCCTTTATGAATACATTCCCCTGTTGCCTAAACATGTGATTCGAAGGAAGCCAACGTTTGTGACAATCGAAGTAACATATATTTCCTCCATGAGTAAGTCAAAAACAATCAGTGTCAGAAGCACATATCGGACAAGTCAAACGACCGTGAATGCTCCATCCAGAAAACATGTCATACACTAGAAAATCATGTACGGACCACAAATAAGCAGCTCAAAGGTTAAATTGCTGCTTCATGTAATTGTGGTACACTTCGACTCCTGTCCATAACATTTTCAATTTTTTTATCAGCGGTTTCAACATCACGTTGAGACGTGACCAAGGATGATCCGGTCCAGGTAAAATGAGCCTAAGGAACATGAACTCATACTTCATACGGAGGGCCGGTGGTAGATTATACGGAATGACAAAGACAGGCCAATAGGAGTATGGTGAAGCGTTTGTACTGAACGGCGAGAATCCATCTATCGCCAACCGAATTAAAACATTTCTCGCATCACGGCCAAAATCTTGATCAAACCGGTCCAGCGTCTGCCATGCCTCACCTTCATACGGATGCGTCATGACTTCTTTGTTCTGACGTACACCTTCTTTGTGCCATCTCATGTGTCTGGCAGTTTTTTTTGGAAGAAACAAACGCTTCACCCGAGGTGTCACGGGTTATCAAAGCTGCTTACGTGCGACTTCTGTCGTCACATTTTCACCATCTTCATTAACGACTTCGACATACCTCGATTCACCATATTTTAAAAATTTGTTCTCTTTAGCATGTTCTTTCCAGAAAAGCATGCAGTTATCTGGACACACATCAATCTTCTCATATTTCATACCGAGAACCGAAAATAATTTCTTTGCGTGATACATATCTTTAGGCACTTTATGGGGTCGTGGAAGGATATCGCTGATCAATTTGATGAGGTCGTTGTAACAGTTATTTGAAAATGAAATACTTAGACTTAATTGCCATGAGTCTAGTCATGAAAGTGAGGAGGGTCACTTCCATGTGTTCATGCAGCAGCTGTTCTGAAGCTTTGAGAAGCTCGAAAAATGCTTCAACCTTCGTTGTAGGTGGATCCACCGTAAGGTCTGGTTGTATAGCTTCTAGCATCACATCCACCCTATCATCCCACGTGTTATCATCATTGTCATCTTCCACTTCTTGTACAGCTTTAGAAGCTATCTCGCCGTGAAAGTTTCAGACCTCATAACATGGCGTGTAATCGTTTCGACACAAATGTATCGAAAGTTCTACTTTGTCCAAAACTTGGTATTCCGGCATTTCGTACATGGGCACCGCACCTTATCGGTATTTGACAACGAAAATGCTTGATCTACAAAAGCATCTGTCTTGGTGAACCACTCATATGAGTGACCACCAGATATGTTCTTCCAACTAAGATACACCTAATTGCGGTCTTCACCCATGTTTTACTCTGCGGTATAAGGCCAGAGAAATTATGTTCACTTTACATCTATTAGAAGGATAGGTTTAAACCCACCCAAGAGTGACCGAGAGGAGCGTGCTTCTAACGAGACGGGGGTCCAGATCCAGACGAAATTTTGGCAGCATAACCCCACTATTCTCCAACTGCACGCCCGATAATGGTGAAGCGGAGAACATTAGGTTTACGTCGTCGAAATCTTGTCTGAATCCAAACCCCGCGTCTCGTCATAAGCATGCCCTCTCAGTCACTCCCAGGCTGTCCAAAAAGGGACAATTCCGAACCTACACGCTTCACATGCGTAACGCATGTGAGACGGGCCGGGCCGAAACAGGTGACGCATATTGTATAGGTTACGTTAATCTTACATTTTGGAGTGATTTACGAGAGAGAGAGAGGTAAGAACGAGAGACAGGAGGAAAGAACGAGAGACAGAGAAGTGGGCCAACGTCCTAATTTATGCTCCATCGGGTCCCGCCAGTGATAATGTACGAGCCAAGGTTCGCCGCTATGGGCTTCTAGATCGAAACCACGAAGAAAATGGTTCCACAGGGTTCTCGACGGTGCTCTACCTTATTTAAGCGCGGCAATGGGGAAAATTGACTTTTAGACGGACCAACTGTCAGGCCATAAATGGGCTGTGCCGGGCTAAGCCGGCCCAAAACCGGTTTATTTACATATCGATATTATACACTCAAGCAATCAAATTGAACTCAAATTTCTAACAATTTTCAACTAAATAATAAAATAAAGAAAATAATTAACAAATAAACACACTAAATAATAAACAAAGAAATTTTACACCTAAATATTCAAATAAAAAACTAAATTAAATATTAATATTCAAATAAGAAAACTAAACTAAAATTTACACCTAAATTTACACTAAGTAATATAGTTATTAAATTAAATAACTAAACAATCTCCAATATTAATCAAGTGACCAAATTATAAAATAAATATTAAACTAACTTAATAATCAACTAAACCGAAATAATTAAGTAACAAATTAACTCATTAACTAAACTAATTAATAAAGTAACTAAATTAATTAATAAATGGACTAAATAAAATTACCTCAAAGCGGCGGTAAAGCGTGGCGGGCTCGGGGCCGAGCGACGGCGGCGACGTGGGCCTGGCGGCGGCGGCAGGCAGAGGCGACCCGCGCGTGCTCGGGCGGCGGCTGGCGCGAGGTCGGTCGGGCTCAGGCAGCGGCGGCCGGGCCGGGCGGCGTGGAGGCTGGGCGGCGCGGCTAGGCTGGGCGGCGCAGCGGTGCTATGCGGCGGCGGGGCTGGGCAGGGCGGCTGGGCTGGGCGGCGGCACTGACGCGAGGTGTGGCGGGGCTCGGGCGCGGCGGCTGGACGGAGGCGGCGGGGGCTCGGGTGGAATAGCCTGAGCCCGGGGCCGGGGCGGCGGATATAAACTGCTAATTACGACGGCCTAATAACTTACGACGGCTCAAGTGTCGAGCCGTCGTAAGTTAGGACTTAATTACAATGGGCCCTTGTGAGACCTATGTGTGCTGAATACATTGGATTTGACGATAAAAGTTTTGAATACTACCAAAACACCTTTTTAACAAGGTTCAACTCTAGGTCCGAGCTCCTACAAGGTCCGACGTAAGGTCCGACTTGCTTTGTCTAGGTCTGACTTATCTTGGCTAGGTCTGACTTGTTTTTGCTAGCTCCGGTGCTAGGTCCGACTAGCTTTGGTAAGTTCCGTGCTAGGTCCGACTAAGCTTTAGTAAGCTCCGGCGCTAGGTCTGACTAGCTTTGGTAAGCTCCGGTTCAAGGTCCTGTTAGCTTTGGTAAGGTTCGGAGCTTGATTACAATGGTTCTGCTTTTAACTTGCAATGTTTCGAACTTGCTTTACTCTTATGGAAAGTTTGCTTAGTATTATTTTACTAAGTTTTTGGTGTGTTTTGGTGGTTATGGCTGATATCATTTTGCTATGGTTTACAACATGCTTATGTGAGGTGCTCACGTAAGATATTGTAGTTTCGGAACTAACGAGAGTCAAGTCGAGGACTTGTGCTTGGAAGTATTGGTTGTTTATTCATGTGCAGGTGTTGCTTGAGTTCAAGACATGGCTGATGACGAGATCCATTGAACTAGTGTTAGGGAGAAGATGAGGTTCAACAACCAAGTTCGGGAGGAATTGTGGTTGAGTTGATCGGGAGGTTGCGCAATATGTTTGAATCAAGAACAATGCATATGAAGGTATCTTGGACGTCGTTAGAAGATGTTTGCACGTGTGCAAGGAGTGAATGGACGTGGCTGCATGGTTCCAAGGCGTGATGAAGAGATGTGGACGTAAAGAATTGGTCGGAAAGGTCCAACCGACTAGGTTATGGACTCAGGCTGCGGCTGAGTCGTGTTTGACTCAAATATAGAAAGTTTTGAGTTGGTTATGATAGGATTTCATGTGGGTCACGAATTTGAGTTATTTTAGGAATTTGGGATATGTTCCTAAGGTGTTTGGAAGTCTTAGGATTGCTTCTATCTGCGTATAGAAGAGTCCTAACCAGTATTGGAAAGTTACAGTTTGAATCCAAGTAGGAGTAGGAGTCCTAGTTTGAGTTGAGTTGGCCTTCGGGCTGGTTATATAAGCAAGGGAGGCCAGAGCTCGGTGGGCACGACCTTGGGGCTTTTCCTCTTGTGTTTTGATAAATAAAATTCGTATTCTAAAGGAACTTTTGTGTCTTGTTCGTCCGACTTATTTCAGACAAGTTTTTCTCGTCGAGTTTCTGTTCAGCACTACCTTGCTTCGGTGGTTTTATCATAACTCGAGTTTTACAGATCCAATTGATGTGATTCTTTTTAGTTTGTCTTTACAACTTGATTATATATCATCTGTGAAAATTTCACGGTCATTAAATTTGTGGTTTCTGATCTACACGGGTTTCTTTGCAGTATTCCAGAACTGTTTTTCTCGCGTAGGACAGATTGACCTTTGTTCAATGTTTCGATCGTAACTTGAGTTTCTCTCAACGGATTTTCATGATTCTTGTTGTTACGTCTTCGTGACTTGATTATCTACAATATATACTAGTTTTGTCACAGTTGAACATGTTTAGATTAGTCGCACACATGGTTTCTTTAACAGATCAGTTTTCTGCTGAGGGGTGTTTTGTTGCTTCCGCTGAAAAGTTTTTATCTACCATTCACCCCCCCCCCCCTTGGTAGCTTTACACGTGTACTTCGATCCTACAGCCCTCTACTTATGATGGCTTAAGTTAGTTGTACTTTGCGATGGGTTGCTAACTTACAACGGCCCAGGGCCTACGTCCGTCGTAAGTTAGTTTACTTACGACGGCCGTCAGAAGTAACATGGCCGTCGTAAGGTTACATGTTTCCTGTAGTGGAGGTGGCGCTTCGACTACGAAGAAGGTTTCAGTTTGATGTAATCGAACTTCAGCTGAAGTTGATCCAATGACTCAAGTACCTAATAGAAGTACCATTTCTTTGTTCGAGAGAGCGCGAAAGCACTATCGCCGGGGCTCAGCTCGGGGCGCAGTTGGCTTTGGCCGTGGTTGTCTCCCATTACGACGGAGTCGACCTTCCAGCCTTCAGGGAAGGCTTTGCTGCCGGTTGCTTCGAGGAAGACCTTCAGTCCATCGACACCCAGGTCAAGCCTGCTGCCCTCTCCATGGCCGAGGCAGTTACGCCGGATACGCCGATAGAAGTTAGGCTCCTTGTATCTTTTTCCTTTTTTACCTTGTAGTGTAGGTGTTCTAGCCCTTCACGGCCCCTATCGGCACCCTGCAGTCTGGGTACCCCCGCGTAGAGGGTAAAATACGGCCTAGGTCCCGCCTCCCTGTTGAAGAAGGCCCCAGCATGGCCAGTTGTCCTTGGCCCCATGGTCAGCCCTGGGGCTGCCACGTGCGCTTGAGTTCCAGAGTCGACGAGTGCCCTGGGCACCGGTCCGAGCCTCCCCGCTGTGGTGAGGTCCGGGGCTGCAACGTGTCCCACGGCTCAGAACCACTTCCCTGATAAGGACAGCTCTGGTGCTGACACGCTCCTTCGGCTCCGGTCCGAGCCTCCCCGCTGAGGTGAGGTCCGGAGCTGCCACGTGTCCCCTTGCTCAGAGCCACCTACCCACTGAGGACCGCTCCGGTGCTGACACGTGCCCTGGGCTCCGGTCTGAGCCTCCCCACTGAGGTAAGGTCCGGAGCTGCCACGTGTCTCCCGACTCAGAGCTGCCTCCCTGCTGAGTACAGCTCCGGGGCTGACATGTGCCCTGGGCTCCGATCTGAGCTTCCCCGCTGAGGTGAGGTCCGGAGCTGCCACACCATAAGCATGGCGCACTACACACACCTTCGTCCTCTGCCTGTTCGCCATTACGGTGACAAGACAGGACGACAAGGCGTAACAGCAGTACAATACCACCCAACGGCACGAAGCCGCCCAAGCAGGGCGAGAAGACGCGGCGACAAGATGGCGTCTTCATCATCACCTGACACACGGTCAACGGCACTCAGTGTGCCATACAACAGGACTTAACTCCCCCATCGACCACTATACTTAGAGGACAAAGCCCTAGATCATGTATAGGACTCACATAGCTTTGGGGCCACCTGTCAGGCTTCAAGCCTCATTGTAACCACCCCGGCCTTGATCTATAAAAGGACCGCGGTAACCATCCAGCAAAGGGTTCACATTCTAGATCCCGCAACGCACAAGCACATGCGCTCAAGCAATAGATCAACCACTTCCGTGGACTCGGTGTTCATCCGCTCCCCTGAGCCCAGGTCGCGTGAGAGCGCCAAGCCCCCTCCGATAAAAGGACCTTCTGAGCTGCTTTTGAGCAGGCCGGGAGGAGTGTCGCAGCTCACGCACTCCGACATTTGGCATGCCAGATAGGGGGGATTTCCGTGCTCTCCAGGCGACCATGGTGAACATCACCTCCCATGGTGAGCCTTCTCGCCCAACTCGCCGTTGTATCCAGGCGGGAGACGACGAGGCTACCCCTCGCTCTAGAGCGGGCAGGCCTGGCCAAGATGGCAATGAAACGGCCCGTGCACTCTGTGTGATGTACAGGGGTTCTTCCGATGTCTCGTCCAGGCGAGCCGTCAAGACCCTTTGTCGAGCAAAGGCAGCGGCCGCCCCAGTCCCGGGGCCGGCGCCGCATCGCAAGTGGATGGAGACACCGATCAGCTTCGACGCCTCCGACTGCCCCAAGAACATGGCAGGCGTCAGACAGCTGCCTCTCCTCATCGCCCCGACAATCTCCAACGTGAAGCTCTACCACGTGTTGATCGATGGTGGGGCGTCCCTCAGCGTTATCAGCCTCACAGCCTTCAAGAAGCGGCAAATCCCTATGTCCCAACTTACCCCCTCGAGACCATTCTCGGGAGTAGGTTGGGACCCAATCTTCCCGTGTGGTAGCATCTCCCTCCCGGTAACATTCGAGATGCCTTAGAACTACCATACGGAAAGCGTCGTCTTCGATGTTGCGGAGGTCAGCCTCCCCTTCAATGCCATAATCGGCAGGCCAGCCTGTACCAGTTCATGGCGGTAGCCCACTACGGCTACTTAGTACTGAAGATGCCATCCCTGAGTGGCGTCCTCAAGATCCGCGGTGACCGCACCGTGGCTGTCTCAGCGCTAGAAAAGCTCCAAGCACTGGAAGCGGCATAGGAGGAAATCCGATCACGCTGAAGCTAGCCGGCCGCCTCCAAGCATGTGTCAGCGAGGGGTGACATCTGCTATGTGTCGATTCTACATCTGACTGTGATCTACTGTGTCTCCTAGATGCATATTCAGGTTTCCACTAGATACCTATGTCTAGGAAAGATGAAGAACATACCGCCTTCATCACAGTAGATGGTCGATACTTCTATGTGTCCATGCCTTACGGTCTTAAGAATGCCCTTCCCACTTTTGTGCGTGCAATGCACAAGACATTCGGAAACCTCATTCGGGACCTGGTAGAGGTTTATGTTGATGACATCATAGTAAAGGTTAAGTCGCAAGCATCTCTGCTCGACAACCTAGCCCTAGTCTTTGATAGACTGCGTTCGACATGCACGAAGTTGAACCCAGACAAATGTGTCTTCGGGGTCTATGCCTGGAAGTTGCTCGGTTTCTTGGTCTCACATCGAGGGATTGAAGCTAAACCCAGAGAAGATTATGGTGATAGAACTGACGCGGCCGTCTGCCCGCATCAAGGACGTGCAGAAGCTTACCGGATGCTTGGCTGTGCTCAGTCGGTTTATCTCTAGACTGGCCGAGCAGGCTCTTCTGTTCTTCAATCTTCTACGCAAATCTGGTCCATTCGTATGAACCGAGGAGGCGGATGAGGCGTTCCAAGAGCTGAAGAAGTTCCTCACAACACTACCAATCATGGTGGCCCTGGAACAAGGCGAGCCTATACTCCTCTACATCGCTGCCACAACTGAGGTCGTGAGCTTGGTTCTGGTTGCGGAGTGGCCATAACCCCATCAACCTCAAGTCCTAGTAAAGGCTCCTGCTGCTGTTGTTCTAAAGCCCCAGGGCTCACACTCCGCAGGAAACCCTTGGGATGGGGAGATAATCAGGTCCCAAACAGGCGGACCTGATGATCGATGCATATTTGGGTCCGAGCTCCCGGAGTGCAGTCCCGGACCCGAGGGCCGGGGGCCCCCCGAGTTCCGGACCTCCTCAAGAAGAACTAGTCGGTTCTCAGCCATATAGACCTGACAACCGGTGTGCATCTCGGTCCGAGCTTCCGGAGTGCAGTCCCAGACCTGGGGGCCGGGGGCGCCTGAGTCCTGGACCTCTACAAGAAGACGCTTTGGACCCCTCCAGGAGGGTTTGAACCATCCAGCGTCTGGTCTACTTCATCAGCGAGGTCCTCCACGATGCCAAGAAAAGATATCTGAAGGTGCACAAGCTTCTCTATGCAGTCCTCATTGCATCAAGAAAGCTGTGCCACTACTTCCAAGCTCACAAGATCTCGGTGGTTACCTCATACCGCTGAGAACCATCCTCCATAGCCCCAACGCCACTAGAAACATAGCTAAATGGGCTACGGAGTTGCCAGAATTTGAGCTGGACTTCTTACCGTGCCATGCGGTGAAAAGTCAGGCGTTAGCTGACTTTGTGGCATAGTGGACTCCACCACCATGCCAGCCAGGGGGACAGGACATCGGTGAACCAGAGCCCAGAGCTCCTGTCTTCAGTGGGCCCTACTGGACTCTCTTCTTCGATGGCTCCTCGCGGAAGCAAGGTGCCGGAGCGAGGGTTCTTCTCATTACACCAACTGGAGAGCAGTTTAAACACATGGTGCAACTTGACTTCAAGGCAACCAACAACATGGCGGAGTATGAGGCTCTCATCTTCGGGTTAAAGACCGCGATGTCCCTCGACGTCCAGCAGTTGTTGGTCAAGGGTGATTCTCAGTTGACCATCAAACAAGTCAAGGGAGAGTGATATTGCAACGACCCACAGCTTGCAGCCTATCTCCTCAAAGTACAGAAGCTGGAGAAGGACTTCTTATCCTTGGACTTGTGACATGTTCCCCGTGCTAGTAATACAATAGCCGACGACCTGTCAACGAAGGCTTCCACTTGGGCTCCGGTTCCTGAGGGAGTCTTTGAAAAGAAGTTGTTGCGACCTACCACCTGGCCGGCCGAACTAGGCGAAGGAGGCGGGACCAACACCTCGAAGCTGGCGATCCCAGCGGCCATGTTACCATGGCGCCTGCCAAGGATCTTAAGTGTCACCGGGGACTCCATGCAACTCGACGCTCAATACCATGTGCTCAAGTAGGTCCTGACGCATGGATCACGGAGATCCGGGACTACTTGAAAGACAGTTTCCTTCCCGATGAACGTGTATCCGCTGAACGGATCGCTCGGTTGGCTAAGAGATACACGCTAGTAGAAGGGGATCTCTACCGGCATGGCGCTAATGGCGTCCTATTGTGGTGCATAACCGGGAGGAGGGCTACGACCTGCTCGCAGAGATCCATGGAGGCGAGTGTGAGAACCATGCATCTTCCCGCACGCTGGTCGATAAAGCCTTCCGGCATGGCTTTTACTGGCCGACAGCTCTTCAGGATGCCGTCGACCTGGTTAAGAGATGCAAGGTGTGCCAGTTCCACGCTAAGCAGATCCACACACCAGCGCAGATGTTGTAGATGATCCCGCCTTCATGGCCCTTCGTTGTGTGGGGGCTGGACATCCTGGGACCATTTCCCAGATCTGTCGGAGGGCACCGGTACCTCTATGTAAACGTATACAAGTTAACCAAGTGGTCAGAAGATACCCCTGTAGTGACTATCAACAAGCAATCAACAGTCAAGTTCATCAAGTCGATCATCTGCCGGTTTGCGGTCCCAAATAGAATCATCACCGACAACTGGACCCAGTTCACCAGTGAGTATTCCAAGACTGCTGCGAAGACCTCGGCATCCAAGTTTGCTATGCTTCCGTTGCTCACCCAGAGAGTAACGGTTAAGCCGAGAGAGCAAACGCCGAGATACTCAGGGGACTCCAAACGCGCACCTACAACAGCTTGAAGAATCATGGTGCCAATTGGGTTGAAGAGCTTCCATGTGCACTGTGGGCTAGCTGGAAGTCCCTCAATTGCTCGACAGGGGAAACACCCTTCCTCCTGGTGTATGGGGCTGAGGCCGTCCTCCCTCCCCCCCCCCCCCCCCCCGGAAATCACCATGGGCTCATCCCATGTCCGAGTGTACGCCGAAGCCACGCAGGATCACCTCCGACGTGAAGATATTGACCTTGTCGATGAGCGAAGGTGGCAAGAATTTGTCCGAAACGTGCGATACCGTCAAGCGCTCTTGCGTTATCAGCAGCGGTTTGTGCGGAGTAGACAGCTCGAGGTGAGTGACCTGGTGCTTCGGTGAATACTTTCTCGAGAAGGGGGGAACATACTTTCCCCCAGCTGGGAGGGCCCCTTCCGAGTGACACAAGTATGCCGCCCCCGAGTGCGTTCGCCTAGCCACAGAGGATGGGGTACCTCTACCCAATCCATGGAACATAGAACACCTCCGTAAGTTCTATCCTTAGCACATCGGTAGATTTTTATTTTCTCTAAAAGGGTGTCATAGTGTCTAGGGACAGCGCTTAGAACATATAAGCCTCAGAGGAGTCCTGCTACTCTCGTCATCCGGGGCGGGTTGCTGCCTTATAGTACGACCTGTTTCCTCCTATGAGGGGAGCCTGAAGTGAGAAAGTTTTGCCTTGCCCTGTACATTCTCCCTTTACAATTTGTGCTTACTCATGCATATCAACTGTAAACGGGAAGCCACGTGTCCTTGGCCCTAAGGTCAGCCCTGGGGCTGCCACGTGTGCTTGAGTTCCGGAGCCGATGCTGCCCTGGGCTCCGGTCCGGAGCCTCCCCGCTGAGGTGGAAGCCGGAGCTGCCACGTGTCTCTTGGATCATAGCCTCCTCCCTGTTGAGGATAGCTCCGGGACTCACACGTTCCCTGGACTCCGGTCCAAAGCTTCCACGCTGAGGTGAGGTTTGGAGCTGCCACGTGTCTCTTGGCTCAGAGCCTCCTCCCCGCTGAGGATAGCTCCTGAGATCACACGTACCTTGTACATTCTCCCCTTAAAGTTTGTGCTTACTCATGCATATCAACTGTAAATAGGCAAGCCACGTGTCCTTGGCCCTAAGGTCAGCCGTGGGGTTGCCACGTGTGCTTGAGTTCCGGAACCAACGCGTGCCCTGGGCTCCAGTCTGAAGCCTTCCCGCTGAGGTCGAAACCAGAGCTGCCACGTGTCTCCTGGCTCAGAGCCTCCTCCCTGCTGAGGATAGCTCCGGGACTCACACGTGCCCTGGGCTCCGGTCTAAAGCCTCCACACTGAGGTGAAATCCGGAGCTTCCACGTGTCTCTTGGCTCAGAGCCTCCTCCCCGCTGAGGATAGCTCCTGAGCTCACACGTGTCCTATGCATTCTCCCTTACAGTTTGTACTTACTCATGCATATCAACTGTAAACGGGCAAGCCACGTGTCCTTGGCTCTAAGGTCAGCCCTGGGGCTGCCACATGTGCTTGAGCATGTCACCTTGGCACTCGCCCCCCCCCCCCCAATTACGGATAGTACCCAAGTCCACCGATCACACACTGGGGGCCAGGCGAGTTAAATCTCGGGAACGTCCGGCGGTTCCCGAGGAAAGCAGCGCGGTAGACCTGCGACCCATGGGCTGCAGCATTAATTACCCCGAGGCAACCCCTCGAGTGCGTCGTCGTGACCCATCAATCAAGAGTAGACACGAAGACACGCTGCTGCCGACTGACGAATACGCCCACTACGCCAAGGATGTGCAACTTTTTCGTCTCACAGGTACAACCACCCGTCCACTACGCAAAAATCTTGCCACCGCTTCAGTTTTCAGTTTATAGGTTCAAAACCACCACGCGGGAGAGATGGGGGCCCCATCTACGGGCTCAATGCCTCCCCTGAGATGGGCCCGAGGGCCACTATCGGTACCCTGCAGACAGGGTACCCCCGCATAGAGGATAAAATACGGTCTAGGTTCTGCCTCCCTGTTGAAGCGGGCCCCAACGTGGCCACGTGTCCTTGGCCCCATGGTCAGCCCTGGGGCTACCACATGCGCTTGAGTTCCAGAGCCGACGTGTGCCCTGGGCTCCGGTCCGAGCCTCCCCGCTGAGGTGAGGTCCGGGGCTGCCACGTGTCCCACGGCTCAGAATCACCTCCCTGCTGAGGACAACTCTGGTGCTAACACGTGCCCTGGGCTCCGCTCCGAGCCTCCCTGCTGAGGTGAGGTCCGGAGCTGCCATGTGTCCCCTGGCTCAGAGCCACCTCCCCGCTGAGGACAGCTCCGGTGTTGACACGTGCCCTAGGCTCCGGTCCGAGCCTCCCCGCTGAGGTATGGTCCGGAGCTGCCACGTGTCTCCCGGCTCAGAGCCGCCTCCCTGATGAGGACAGCTCCGAGGCTGACATGTGCCATGGGCTCCGGTCCAAGCCTCCCCGCTGAGGTGTGGTGCGGAGCTGCCACGTGTGCCCTGGCTCAGAGCCACCTTCCTGCTGAGGACAGCTCCGGTGCTGACACGTGCCCTGGGCTCCGGTCTGAGCCTCCCCGTTGAGGTGAGGTCTGGGGCTGCCACATGTCCGCTGGCTCCAAACCCGTCGATAAGAGCTCCGGAGCCGCCACATGTCCCACGATCCGTCGTGAGCCGTGGGTCGACGTAGTCAAGAAGGAGGTGCGCTGTCAGGCTTCGCATTCAAGGCTCGTGCCTTCCCCATAAGCATGGCGCACTACACACGCCTTCTCCTCTGCCTGTTCGCCATTACGGTGACAAGATAAGACGACAAGGCGTAACAGCGGTACAATGTCACCCAACGGCACGAAGCTGCCCAAGCAGGGTGAGAAGATGCGGCGACAAGACGGCATCTTCATCATCACCTGACACATGGTCAACGGCGCTCAGCGCACCAGGCAGCGGGGCTTAACTCTCCCGTCGACCACTCTACTCAGAGACGAAGCCCTAGATCATGTATAGGATTCACATAGCTTTGGGGCCACCTGTCGGGCCTCAAGGCTCATTGTAACTACCCCGGCCTTGGACTATAAAAGAACCGGGGTGACCACCCAGCAAAGGGTCTGCGTTCCAGATCCCGCAATGCACAAGCACACGCGCTCAAGCAATAGATCAAGCACTCCCGTGGACGTAGGGTATTACGCTCCGGCGGCCCGAACCACGTAAATCTCAGTGTTCCTCCGCTCCCTCGAGCCCAGGTCACGTGAGGGCACTAAGCCCCCTTCGATAAAATAACATCGCCGGCTGCTTCCGAGCAGGCTGGGAGGAGTGTCGCAGCTCACGCACTCCGACGGCCCCCTTCTATAAAAAAGCAATTTTTTGCTATGTGTGCATTTGTTTTCTTCCTCGCGTTGTGCTTTGGTCTAATAGAGAGTAACATAACTTAACTCGGAAACATGGAAGAAACATTTGGAAAAATCTTGTAGATGCTTTAAGGGTTTTGGTCATCCTTCCACTGACGGGTGGGTAGCCCCCGAGTGGCACATGGCATACGAACTGGTTGGCACGCCATGTGGTACTTGAATCACGTGGATTCTTCCGTGCTTCGATAGCTCAGGATCGAGAGTACCGGCTTATGTGGTGAGATGGCATACCTAGGCTTGAGTGTGGAGGGAGGGCTCTCCTTAATTCTTGAAAATGGAAGTAGTACGGCGGACACCATGCTTATCCTTCGATTTTGGATGCGCTCCTCGATCCAGCCCCTTGATTGATAGTGTCTCTCAGTCGATGAGCGCTAGTTCGCCAAAGATCATGAGGCAGCCGATCGGCTCGGGGAAGGCATGCTCCTCCTTGGGCTCGGCGACCGCCTGCATGGGATTTTTTCCTTTGTTATTCGGGGGACCCAACTCTTTTCCAAAAAAACGCTTGAGTAGGGCACAATCTTTAAGGGTGTGTGTGACCGAGAAGGTGTGATTGGTGCACGGATTTTCCAACAATCTGTAGAAGTGGGCGGCTTGCTTCTGGGCCGACCTCTTTCCTTCGTGGCATTTGGCTATCGCGACCAGGTCCGAGTCTGCCTCGATCTCGTGACGTCGTTTGTCGGTTCCGACACTCTTCCTCCTTTCATCCATCTGACGAGGCATGATGTCCTTCCTCACGTCGGGTGTCCTCGGCGTTTCCTGGTCGAAGATTGCCCCGACCACCTCTTCTCCTAAGGCGTTGTTGGTGGCAACGTTGAGTAGCTGATTGGTGGTCATTGGCTTGATCCCGCCTAGCTTGTGCACCAGGGACTTGCAGGTTGTCCCAGAATGGAACGCCCCGACGACATCCGCGTCGACAACGTAGGGAAGCTCGTTGCATTTCTTGGAGAAACGTCTGATGTATTGTCTCAAGTTTTTGACCTATTTCTACCGGCACGCCTTGAGATCCCACAAATTTCCAGGATGCATGCAGGTTCCTTGGAAGTTGCCGACAAAAGTATCCTTTAGCTTTGCCTACCTTCGGATGTTGTTTACCGTGAGGTATTCAAGCCAAGCCCGAGCGGAGTCTGCCAAGTATATGGGGAGGTATTGGATGATGAAGTGGTCATCCGTCACCCTACCAGCTCTGCATGCCAAGCGGTAGTCCTCTAGCCACACGTTGGGGTTTGACTCTCCGTCATACTTGGTGATGTTGGTCGGAGCGCGGAAGCATGACGGGAAGTGTGCATTGCATATCCTCCTTCCGAAAGCCTGGGGCCTAGGAGCCTTAGGGCTCGGGCCCAATCCTTGCCCTCGTCGTAGCGCCCACCTCAGCGTGGCTCACGGCGACGTCTGAGACACTGTTCCAGCGCCTCCTCCCTAGATCTTCTGCGAGCCTTGAGAACCCTGCGCAGGTCAGAAAACCCCGTGCGCTCGCACATCGAGCTACGTGAAGGGTTAGACAAACCGGTCTTCTCGGCCCAGCTTGGTGCACGGACACGCGCTGTCACTGCGATGGTCTGAGCTTGTCCGCGGGAACCTATACGGACGGACGTCACTCTCATGCGAGCAAGAGAACTCTGCGTGTTGGGCCATGACCCACTCTAATAGTGAACGGAGGTTTTTATACGTGCGCCGCGCCTCCGGCTCTTCGGGCACTGGGAGATTGCGCACCATGGCTCCGTGGCAAGCACGTTCTGGCTCGGCCACTCGAAGTGTCGCGGGTCCTGTGGGCTAGCAATAATGCTCACCCATACTTGGCGGCAGTGCGCTCTTGCTTCACTAGAACAAGGGTAGCGACCACATGATGCTTCCAGCGTGGCTCTGTTCATGTTTAGTTGTGCCCTCTCTTCCTTGAGCGTGGCGCGGCGCCCCTCGAGCTGTTCGGCTAACTTCTATGCGGCCATCACCTCCTCCCCATGGTGTCAACGCAATACTCCCCGCTACATGGGTACTAGCGAGAGCGGGGTATCGGTGGAGGGAGTTGTTGGAGAGGCGTTACCAGTTTCCATGACGTAGCACTCGTGAGAAGAGTAACGGTCTTTGTCGGACCTTGTGTCGGTACTGTGGTCGTAGCCGGTCATGTTCTCCAAGAGGGGGAGGAGAGATGGCGACCTCGTTGACCATGCCCACGGAGTTTCCATTGTGGGCATGGTCGACGATGTCGACGGCCGTGTTGTCCATCAGTCGTAGAATGTCGCCACCATCGGCGACGAACTCCAAGCTCCTGAAAAGGAAGGCATGGCAAGACGTGAAGGTAACGTTAGCCTCCAGCTTGTTATCGGGGGCGAGGACAAACTCGAGGCTGCTGAAATGGAGCTTCTCGCTGGCGCGGAAGCTGAGCTCACAAAATCCAACATAGAGGAAAAATGAAAATGCAAAGTGTCCCCCTACCTGGCGTGCCAACTGTCGGTGTTTTTACCACCGACTAGTAATCAAATGTTTCACGTTTTATGTATGGATGGCTAGCTAGTAGAGACAATGATTTGTACTGGTTCGAACAACCCATCCTACGTTCAGTCTGAGGTGTTCGTCGGCCTTGTATTAGCTCAGGCGGTTCAAGGAACCGTGGTTACAAACAAGGCTATTCTGCGTGCGAGAGCAAAGAGAAATCCTAGGTGTCATGTGTGCATGAGTTTTTTTGCGCACAAGGGGAGGTTCCAAGCCTCCCCTTTTATAGCCCGGACGCCTATACCTATCTGCCGACTCCTCATAAATGGGACGGAGGTTTACGTGGTGTCTCAGTGCCTAGGGCGGCCCAAAGCAGTGCAGGAGCGATGAGTACACCTTCTCCCATCTAGTCTACAATCTACGTCTACTTTTTATCCCTGTACACTCACGTCGAGCGGGATGAGGCGGGTGGTGATGAGGGCCCGACGTCGCACTTGTCTTGTCGCGCGTGGCCTCCCACTTTGTCTTGAATTTCTTCTGTCGTTCTATCACATCGACCTTTAAGCCTCTCACTTGCCTCCGGTCCGGTCTCTAGGCCGGATCGCTCTTTCCACTTGCCTTGTTGACCGGGCTTGTAGGTCGGATCTCCTCTAACCATGGAGGTCGGCTCACTCCTCGGGGTAGAGTCTTGTGGTTGCGTCATTCTGAGTTTGGGCCCTAGGTTGGGACCCGAGGAGCCACGTGTCCCCTCGTGACTAGTTAGCCGGTTGCCTCTTGGGTACCAGGGTATGTTACCCCGTCAGGTACTTTTGAGAAGCTTTCATAATTAGTAATGTGTCATCCATATATTGTATTAATGGAAATTCACTTGTGTATTTATCCATGATTCACCTTGTTAAGATGTTCATCTTTGCTTCTTTATTGATTATGCATTGCAGGAGAGTCAACAACTTTGACAAGGAGAAGTATTGAGAGTGGATCACCCAATAGCTGGCCAAGTGGGTCGGGCTAAATAGGCCAGCCTGAGGGTCGGTAAAATCGGCCCGGCACGAGCACAACCTCGCACGGAGAGCAGCGGGTCTGGACTGGCTCGAAGCCCGACACATGCCGTGCCTAGGCCGAGGCACAAGCCTGTCTGGCCGGCACGGCATGACCCGTGTAAGGGTTGGCCCAGCGGGCCCGATCTTTGGCCCGCGTAGCCCGTGGTGGCTGGCTTGGCACGACCCGGCCTGACCGGCCTTTATAAGGCTTTAGTTAAAGATTTTTAATGAGTTAGGCTTTTTTGTAATTTGTAACACTATTTAGCACTTTTTAAGGTTTGATGATCTACTAATTTGAATGTTATATATGCTGTTTTAATTTTGAAATTTGTTGTATTTTATTATTTTCATATTACAATGAGGTGTTAATATAGTAACGAGCTGAGGCCGGCCAGGCACGATCGGCCCGACTCGGGCCGCTAGGCATGGCACGGCCCGTGTAAAAGTTGCCTGGCCTGGTGCGTGTTTCGTGCCGGGCCAGGTCGATGCTTTCAAGACTCGAGCCCGGTCAGGCTCGGGCCGTGCCGCCCCGGCACCACCCATTGGCCACCTATAGATCACCCTGTCTTACACCCCGTCTGCAGATAAACGAGTTACCTAGCACCCCATTGAATCTATTATTGAGGGTTTTTTCACCCATTGAATCTATTTATCAGGAAACTTCAACTGATTTGGCATTGCAGTAATAATTTCATGCTCTATGGTATCGAAGACTTTAACAAAATCTAAATTTCAAATGATCACCTTTGTTTCAGGATTCTGATATTGATATATATGATGGATCTTAGACCGGCTTAGACCGGCCGTTGCAAACAAGAGCCCGGGCCCAGCCGATGGGCCCGACTCGACAATTTGCGACGGCCAGCGGTGGCCATCGTAAGTAAGTACTTAATTTGCGACGGCCGGCGGTGGCTGTCGCAAATTACGTAGGTTAATTTGCGACAGTTGCACACTTATTTGCGACGTTACTGTATAAAAAGCCGTCGCAAATAAGGTTTTTATTTTTAAAAAAAAAACTGAACATTCTGCCCGGCTCGATGGCCAGAAACACAAGACATAGAACAATAGACATAACAGCAGCAGTAACAATAGACATACAACATCTCCATCGATCACAACACAAAAGTCTCACATCTCATCACAAGAATAGAAAAATAAGGAAGAGAGGCTCTCCACTAGCATCCACTTCCTCCAGAGCCGCCAACATCCTCGCCGCGCGTCAGTCCAGGCGCTGGTATAGACGGCGACGGATTTTGAGCCTCCGTCGCCGATCCCTGCAATACATATAAGTTGGTGGACATATTTATTTGTTTAGAACTTCGTTTTTGAATAGAATTGATTAAACAAGCTAGAATTGATCATATTGAACTTAGTTTATTTAATTTGAGTTAGATTTCCTATATGTTTGATTATGTAAGACTAAGTAAGACTACAATACCTAAGTAAGACTATAATTTGTTTGACATGAAAGTAAGACTATATTTTATGAATTAAGACTAAGTAAGAACATTTTATATTACCTGACCACCCAGAGAAACGTGCACGGTGCACCGGCGATGGTAGCTCCAGTTCCGGCGGTGGAATCGGCGGTGGCAGTGGAGGAAGCTGGAGGTGCAACCCCTGGACATCGTAGTCTTGAAAGAAACTCTGTGGTTGCAAAAGTTGCAGGTTATTACATATTATTAAGAATGCGCTAAATTTAAATTACTTTAGCTTACCGTCATCGCCTGTCGCTGCATCTCCATCGTCTGTCGCATCTGCTCCATGCAGGCTCGCTGGTAGGAGATGGTGGCCTCCATCGCCGCCCTCTGCACCTCCATCGTCGCCCTCTACGCCTCCAGGTCCGACTGAAACTGCTCACCACTCATCTGGACCTAACGGGCGAGAGTATCCACCTGCGAGACACGGCGACTCGGGTCCGCTGGCGAAGACTGTGTGGAGCTGCCTCTCGCAGGTCTTGCCGCCCTCGAGTCGACAACTCCGTCGAATATGGCGAGCCTATAAAACAGAATCAATAATATGGAATTGAAATATCTTTAATATTTTGAATTGAAAACGATAAAATGACTTATGAACTCACCTTCCGTGGGTTTTTCCACCTCCGGTTGCATACGCGGCTTGAGGACCGATTGGTTCATGTTCCCAATCGAAATCTGCGCCGTGTATCCTCCTAGCCTCCTCCCCGTACCTAGCCTGAAAAACAAGAAAACCGTGTAAGTTCATCAATCCATATAGTTATATTTACTATGAATGATTTCTATACTTACCAACCTCTCGGCTGCGGCCTGACTGCACCCCTGGGGCTGAGAAGGGTCCCTGTGACCTCTCTTCCAGATCTCAGCAGGAGTTGGCGGCACCCCCGTCTCGCGCTCCTGTCAATACGTGTTAGTATGAACAATATATTATGAATACATAAACAAAAGTTAGATACAGTTACCATGCATTTAGCTAAACGCAAGTGGTTATCTTGACCGTGTTTGTGCTTCCCCTCGACCCCTCTGCACCCTCGAGCCCTCTGGGACTTAGCCTTGAACTCATCGCTAGCCCAGTACCGACAAAGGGCCCGGTATGCATCGGACTTACCCTGCAACCAGATCACGTGGCCCTACACATAGTTGTAGGTCGTTAAAAATATCATTGATGTATTTGCTCCATGCTCAGAAAAAAAAAATATTTACTACACCCCACGTACCTGCGTGTACTCTTCCTCCGTCAGGTGCCTCTCGCTCTCCTGTAGGAAGTGTAGCACGTGGTGCTAGTTTGCCTTCAAGTGCTCGTTGATAACTTGAATACGAGCGTTCGACAAAGCTTGCCGAACCGCCTTCACAACGTTGATGTGAAACACTTTCCTCGCATCCTCCAACATGCGAGGGTCGTCTGGGTCCTCTAAAATATACCTTTCCTATGATAAATATTGAAAGAGATGTACATTAAAAGAGTTTCAGAGTTAAAACTTAGGAACTTTATTTAACATACTTACCATAAAATCAGCCCATACAGCCTCTTGAACGTTGTCGTGCTCCTGGTGATAGGCGCGTGCGTAATCCTCCGAGGAAATAGCAGGCACCCCGTCGATGACCCTGGGATAGTGCAAACGCACTAAGGACCCGAGGACACTGTTCACCGGTCTGTGGTGTCTCTCACCGGTGAAAGACGCGTCGTACCAAGCGCTGCAAGATATTTATTAATTCATTACTTAAGTAACAAAAAGAAACCAGAATTTGACACTATGATTTTATTACCTGTCTCTGACCGGACGAATCACGATCCTCTGTGAAGGGACCGCAAGAGGACTGACAAAGTGAGTCCTCCTCGTCCTCCGCGTCTGCTAGGGTACCACGTCTGGTGACCCAGAAGGCTCAGGAACAGACGTCTCTGGAACAGAAGGCTCGTCAGCGAAGGGCTGGCTGGCCGAGGGCTGGCTCACCGAAGGGTAGCCAAGCTCAACTGGCGCCGTAGCCACTGAGTCAGTCGGTGAGGACTACAACATTCAAATGATTCATAAGTAAGTTTAATTGGAAATTGAGTTTGAAGAATTCGTCAAAGAATACTGAAATTTTTCTGTGTGGACTGTTGTGACGAAGCCCTAGAGCTGCTCCGAACGTACCCCAGTAGCTGAGAGCGTCTGCTCCCGGTCGATTGAGGCACCAGCAAAAGCGTCCTCAGCTCTAGAGGGGAAGAACCCCCTCGTCGCCTCCATCTTCTTACTCTTATTTGACGCCATCCCGTTCTAATAGATAATCAGTGTCCTACTCCTTAAAGATCTAAAAGATATACATAATTCATGTTACTATCTAAAAGAAAACGTTACTTGTAATCACTTTCAAAATTCATCAACATCATTATCATGTGCCCTACTCCTTAAACCAGCCAACGATCTTCCATCGTGACCTGTTTTAATTTTCATTTTTGAATATTATCTGTCTCTACATCTTCAACATCTCCTACTAATTGATCGAGTCCTGCCCCAGGCTCGACGATAAAAGTGTCTAGCAACTCTTCTTCTTGGTACACTTCTTCAACGTCTTCACTATCATGGTAACCATCATCCCCAGGAGTATATAACCGCTCACGAGGATTCACCTTATATACCACCCACCAAGCACTGAGCTTTGTGCATGGATAAGCTAGATAATACACTTGCTCCACTTGGTGTGCAAGAACAAATGTATCCTAACCTCGTAGTTGGTCCTTATGTTTGACTTCCACCATTCCAAATTGGTTTTCTCCAGTTCTATTAGTGCTATCAAACCAGTTACAGTCAAAGAAGACAACTCGAAGTGTCTTATTTCCGGTAAAAGTAAATTCAAGGATTTTGTTAATGATCCCATAATAACCGGTTACATTGCCTTGACTGTCAATTGCTCTCATCACAACACCGGAATTTGATGTTGCCGCGAGAGGACGAAGAGCTTCAAAATGAGTTGTATGGAATCGAAAACCATTTGCGTCATATCGACCATAGCTTCGAACATTCACCAATCCATAAGATAGCTGGCGCAAATCTTTATGGACATTGTGAGTGCGGCACTGTCAAACATGACCGTAAGTTAAAATAATAATTCCTTTAATAATAGTAACTTATAATATATAGAAGACGAGAAAGTATTACATAATCTCGAAACCAGGATAGGAAACCCGACCCTCCATTTATTCCTTCTTGTCGCATTACTTCAACTTGTTTGGTCGTAGGTTGATGCCTATGTGGCCAACATTGTCTGTGGAACTCGCTGAACGTGAGAAAACAATTTTTAGAATACATGTGTAGCAAAATATGTCGATTAGCATAAATGTAGGAGAAACACTTACTCGAAGTATTCCTGCATGCCTTCTATATTTGCGTACATGTAAAATAAAGCAACAGTCCTATCACATTCGGGTAGGACGTAGGTCATGTAGCTACCAATGGTAGTGCCTCTCGTATGAAAAATAGAGAGGTCACTTAAAGGGGGGGCTTCGTTCACATTGTACCGCATAGCTGAAATATTGACATTGTGTTCATCTGCAAAGTAGACACTTGAAAAGTATCCTACTTTCTTAAGAGCATATGCTTCAGCGATGCACCCTTCCACCCTTGCCCTGTTGCCAACCATTGGTTTCAGATATCGTAGTGCTCTTTCAATGTGATATATCCACCTATATTGCACAGGACCGCCAACTTTAGCTTCGAATGGAAGATGGATAAGTAGACGTTGCATCGGATTGAAGAAACCCGGTGGAAAATTTTTTTCCATTTTACATAAAAGTACGGGTATCTCCTTCTCTAACTTATCCATCATCCCTATCTTGATTTCTTTAGCACAAAGCTGTCTATAGAAATAGCTGAGCTCGGCTAAAACCTTCCGCACTGCATCATCTAGATAGTCACGAAACATAACAGGTAAGAGTCTTTCCATGATAATGTGATAATCATGACTCTTTAACCCAGTGAGGTTTCCTGTGTTCACATTCACGGCTCGTTTCGAGCTAGCTGCGTAACCATCTGGGAATTTTAAAGTTTTCAACCATTTCATGACTTCTTTCTTTTCTTTAGATCGAAGACAGAAAGAAGCACGTGGCTTGCCACCAATTTTAGATATTTCAAGAGTTGGACGGTGACAAATGTCTGCCAAATCTAGTCTAGCGTTTATATTGTCTTTCATTTTGCCAGACATATCCATGCATGTGCTTATGATACTTTCACTCATGTTACACTCCTGATGCATCATATCAATGTTGTGTATTAGAATCAACGACTTCACATACGGTAGCTCCCAAAATCCACATATGTGAGTCCAATTGTGTTCCATGCCATAACCTACGAAATATCCACGACGACCTTCATCTGGCACTAGTTTGTCCAACATATCAGAAATTTCTGACCCGTTGAGAAGTTTCGGTGGTCCTTTAGTGACAAGGTGTTCTTTCTAAAGACATGCCTTTGTTGCCTAAATATGTGATTCGAAGGCAACCAACGTCTGTGACAATCGAAGTAAGATATCTTGCCTCCATGAGTTAGTCGAAAGCAATCCGTGTCCGAAGCACATATCGGACATGTCAAACGACCGTGAGTGCTCCATCCGGAAAATATGCCGTATGCCGGCAAATCATGGACGGACCACAAATAAGCAGCTCGAAGGTTAAATTTCTGCTTCTTGTATCTGTCGTACTCTTCGACTCCTGTCCACAACTCTTTCAATTCTTCGATCAGCGGTTCCAACATCACGTTGAGACGTGACCCAGGATGATCATGTCCAGGTACAATGAGGCTGACGAACATGAACTCGTTCTTCATACACAAAGCCGGTGGCAGGTTGTAGGGAATGACAAAGACGGGCCAACAGGAGTATGGCGTGGCGTTTGTACTGAACGGTGAGAATCCGTCTGTCGCTAAACCGATGCGAACATTTCTCGCATCACGAGAAAATTTTGGATCGAAACGGTCTAGCGCCTTCCATGCATCACCGTCGGACGGATGCGTCAAGAATTCTTTGTTCTTACATTTACCTTCTTTGTGCCATCTCATGTGTGTAGCAGTTCTTTTTTAAAGAAACAACCGCTTTAACCGAGGTGTCATAGGTAAGTAACGAAGTTGCTTATGTGCGACATCTGCATCACATTATCGCCATCGTCATTAACAACTTTGACATACCTCGGTTTACCATATTTCAAGCACATGTTCTCGTTGGCGTGCTCTTTCCAGAATAGCATGCAGTTTTATGGGCACACATCGATTTTCTCATAATTCATACCAAGACCAGATATCCGGATCTTCGACTGATACATATCTTTAGCTATTTTATGAGGTTGTGGAAGGATATCGTATATCATTTTCATAATATAATTGTAGCAGTTGATAGAAAGAAAATACTTAGAATTATTTATCATAAGTCTGGTCAAAAAAGCAAGGACGGTCACATTCGTGTGTTCATGCAACGGCTGTTGTGATTTCTTTAGCTCCTCGAAGAAATCGTCTGCCTCCTTTGTAAGAGGATCCTCCACTTCCAGAGCTTCTAGCATCTCATCCATCCTATCAACCCCCGTTATATCATCATCCTCATCCACTTCTACTATGTCTCGAGGTTTAGTCTCACCGTGGAAGGTCCACACCTCATAACTTGGCGTGAAACCATTTCGACATAAGTGAAACGATAGTTCCAATCTGCTCGAAAACTTGGTGTTCTGGCATTTCGTACATGGGCACCGCACCTTATCATCAGTTGACAATGAAAATGCTCGATCCAAGAATTTATCTAACTTGATGTATCACTCATCCGAGTGACCACCAGTCCTGCTCTTCCAGCCAGTATACATCCAATTGCGGTCTTCACCCATGTTTGACTCTACAGTTTAAAGCCGAAGAAATTATCGTTAATATATGCAGGATTTATCCTGCTTCTGACGAGACACAATACCTAAAGCCCAACAAAATTTTGGCAACATAACCTCGCTTGTTTTATACTGCACCCCCCAAAAATGGTGCAGTTCTTCAAGCTTTGGAGTCAACTGTCCAACAACAAGGGAGGAGGCGAGGAAATAACGAAAGAGGAGGAATGAACGGGAGAAAACCACCCGTCGGGGCCCGCCATCCACGCGCAGTAGCTTGTCGTAAATAATGACATATTGGGGACGAACGACGGTTACCGTCGCCAATTATGGCTTGGAAACTTTATTTGCGACGGTCACCGCTCACCGGGGCCGCCGCTGCGTAGTCATGAGCGGCCTCGGGGTGTGTGAGTCGGGGCCGGGTATATCCCGTTTAGGGTTGGCCGTCGCAATTTATTTTACTTGCGACGGCTTTTTCTTTGGCCGTCGCAATTTATTTTACTTGCGCCGGCTTTTTCTTTGACCGTCGCAAATAGGACTTTATTTTTATGATTATTTAATTTGCGATGGCCCTAAGTCTGGTCATCGCAAATCAATCTAATTATCAAATTAAACTATAAACACCCTAATTACCTAACTAACTATAAAAAAACAATTTAATTACCAAATGCATGTACATGGAGGAGATTATTGAGAGGCGGCGATGGCGGCGGGCGTGGCGGCAACGGGAGGCGGGCGCGGCGGGAGGCGGGAGGCTGGGGAGGCGGGGCGCGGTGGCAGGAGGCAGGGGCGGCGGGGCGCGGCGGCGGGAGGCGGGGGCGGCGGGAGGAAGGAGGCGAGAGGCGGGAGGAAGGAGGCGAGAGGCGGGAGGCGCGTGTGGCGGGAGGCGCGCGCGGCGGCGACGGGAGGAGGGCACGGCGGGGTGCAGCGGCGGGAGGCGGGGTGCGGTGGCAGGAGGCGGGGGCGGCGGGGCACAGCTGCGGGAGGCGGGGGTGACGGGAGGGAGGAGGCGAGGAGGCGCGTGTGGCGGGGGGGGCGCGGCGGGCCGATCGTCGCAATTAACTAGGGACGACCGGCCCGCCGCGCCCCGCCGGGCCGCCTTTTGCCGCAAATTAAACTAATTACCAACTTAAACTATAAACATCCTAGTTAATTGTCAACTTAAACTACAACTACAAAACTATAAACTAACTAAAAAACAATTTAATTGCCAAATTACTCTAAAACATTATTCAATTAACTCTACTCTAACTAAATCTAACTAACAACAAGAAAAAAATAAAAAATGCATTAACATAGGTTACCGAGAGGCGTCGAGTGCCGGAGGCGGGAGGCGGGGGCGGCCGGGCGCGGGAGCCGGGAGGCAGGGGGCGGCCGGGCGCCGGAGCAGGGAGGCGGCGGGTGGCCGGGCGCCGGAGCCGGAGGAGGGAGGCGGCGGGTGGCCGGGCGCCGGAGCCGGGAGGCGGCGGGCGGCGGGTGGCCAGGCGCCGGACCCGGGAGGAGGCACGCGGCCGGGCGCGGGAGCCGCCGGGAGGCGTTGGGCCGCGGGGGCCCGGCGCGGGAGGTGGGCGGCGGGCGGAGGGGCGCGGCGGGCGGACGGGCGCGACAGGAGGCGGAGGGTGCAACGGGGAGGTTGGAGCGGTGGCGGCGGTGGAAGTGACGTGAGTCGGGAAGGAGGTCGGCCGGTTATATCACCATAACTTGCGACAGCTCCATTAATTGCGACGGCCCTAGGGTTAGCCGTCGCAATGTACTTAACTTGCGACGGCCGTTTCTCTGGCTGTCGCAAATAGGCATTTATTTGCGACGGTTTATTAATTTACGACGGCCCCAGGTCTGTTCGTTGCAAATCAATATCTATTTGCGATGGCTGAAGTCGAAGCCGTCGCAAACTGAAGCTTCTTTGCGACGGCTTCTTTTTTTACGACGGCCTCGTGTAAGCCGTCGCAATTTAATTTATTCGTGACGGTCGGCTGTCGCAAATAATTCTAGACGTCGCAAATCATCGCGTTTCCTGTAGTGAGCCATGACAATCCTAGACACGTCTCCCTCCACGGAGCACATCAATACGGATCTTCAGGATCCACTGACTTACAGTCGTTCACTGCAGGCGTGCAGTAGCCCTCAATTCGCCGTTCATATACATCCGATGTTGTTTAAAATGGAGTAAATTTTTGGTCTTGTATTAGAGAAAAATATTACGAAAGAAAATAGGGGCAAACCATTAGATTAAAATTCATCAGTTATTTTTATTTTTTCTTACACATACTGTGTTTGTATGCAAATCATGCACAGAATATCGTCGGATGTATAATGGATAGTGGATTGATGCATATTGTACACGTGCGGTAAACTGTCAATAAGTTAGTGGATCCCAATCCCATCAGTGCCGCTTCCCTGACACGGAAAAGTACGTGTAGACTAAGTCATTGATGGTAGGTGTAATATAGGCTAGTCAGAGCCTCCCATGCTTTGGGGCGTTATATTGTACGTAGTGCAATAGTATTGATAGAATTGTATAAGCTGAGAAAAAGTGGTAACTGTGACAATTGTGGAGCTAGAGTTACATTGTTGGGTGTTTAGAATCATTGACCTAAATATTGAAAAACCTTCTCAAACATTTTTAAACTAGATAGTTTCGTTTTTTCCTAAGGTAAGTTCCTTCAATAACAACATGAGACACAATTGGGACTGAAATGAATATTATCTGCATGTTGCTCCCTTCATTCTTAAATTATTATTGTTAAGGAAATAATTTTAGTTCTTTTAAAACAAAAATAATTATCTTAATGGCAATAATTCAATAATTTAAGAATGGATGAACTGGCTATGAATATTTATAGGACAGGGCCTTTATTGAAAATCTGCAATGCTAGACGACAATGATTTGAAGAAATCCGCAGGTGACTACATTTCAGATTCACTATTCGTGTATTATTGCAATATTTTTTATGAGCTAGAAACTGAAACTGTCTGATTGATCTTCATGATAAATTTAGTGTATCTTTAAAATATCTGTCTTTTGACTAAACTAAACGGGTAGCATGTGGACGAATAAAATCTGAGGGACGGAGAGTTCTAGGCACACTGTTTCTACTTACCTCACTCACAGGCACACGCACTTGTAGAAAAGATTAAACAAATTGTATAGTTCCTCTATTTATAAATTATTGCCGTTAGTATAATAATTTTAATTTATTTAAAAATATAATTATTTCGCTAATGATAAAAATTTCAATCTAATGTTCTAACAAGATGTGTGGGTGTCGGAGACAACTAGAATGCAAACAACTCTTCAGTTTAATTGTGCAAAAAAAACTCTTCTATGCAATATGATCTTCATCATGTTGTTAACTCAATTTCTTCACTTAAACCCTTCCACCTAGTAACGTAAATTAAAAAAATATAAAGTGTGAACATTGTTACTACTTACTAGGTGAAAAGGGCTTAAATGAAAAAATGTAAAAAGCATAGGATGAAATCGTGTGGTCTAGAAAGATTTTTATGTGATTACACGAAATGCTACTTGCGTTTTAGTCGTCCATTAATTGCTTCCTTACATCGTCATGCATAGATTTTATGTTGCCCGTGACACCCAAGCCACACAATTGAATGTATTGTAGCCATCAAAGGAGGCTATGGACAGTTGACAAGAGATATAGTAGTCAATAAACCGCATCCACAGTACATCCAAGCCCATCCTGGTCTCACGGGCCTAAACCTTACAGTTCTGTTACTTTAATGAAAGGAATGTTGACGAGAAACAAGGAAGCGATATGTATGAATAATGTTGTTGTATGTACTCTCTTTGTTATTTTTCATTTGATGATGGTTAGTTTAAAAATTAACTAACCAACATCAAATAAGAATAAACGGAGGGGTGTCGAAAAGGATGAATTAGAATGTAATTCGCGTTTGGGATCCTGTGGAGTCCAAAGAATTGGATACTCAACAAGATATGGAGTTGGCTGATCATAAACGACTCCGCGAAGCCCTCACGGCCTTTAGTGATTGCACATTAGGAGTGTAAATTGGTAACTAATAGGTCAAATAAAGTAGTTATTGAAACGAGAAGAATTGAAAAGGTTCGAAATTCTAAAACGAGGAGAATTAAAGAGATTCGAAAGTGACTTTGAAGGATCACAAACTAACGTCCTACTGAGCACAAGCTCGTGCGTGTACAATTATTTTCCACGTTGTATGTACCGCATCACCCAGTTTCAACTTGTACAATTGTACGTCACGTATTGTAGATTCGAACTATAGAAGGAAAGAGATTGTGAAGAGAACAGTGGATGATCTCGAAAGGGAAACGTTGCGGCAGACCAGCCGTCTAGATCAATGAAGCTTCTGGAGAAGCATCCTGAAATGGGTCGTTCCACGGAATGTCTGGCGTCGCGTCGGACACGGAGCAATTAAGCCATGACAAGGACACTTGCAATCGCTCCCGCCACAAAACCATTTCTCCCGGTCACCACCATCACCATACCGACTGCACAGCCTGGAGAGCATATCTTCAGTGCACTGTTGCTGGCAGAGCCGGATCGAGCCGACGATCATGGCCAGATGCAGTGAAGCAACGTCTCCGGGCCGCCGACGACGGCAAGCCAGGCAAGGCCGATGGGATGGCGACGACTCCGAGCTGGACGTGTTCGCGGCCGAGCGCTACTTCAACGGGGACGACGCGCTGTGGTGCGCCGGCTCGTCGTCGTCGTTCTCGTCCGCGTTCAGGACGGGGGCGACGCACGAGCGCGACCGGTCCGTGGCGACCGCAGCGGCGGCCACCAGCTCGTCGGAGGCCAGCTGGAACAGCCGCTCCGCTCTGCTGCCCGATGGGAAGGTGCTCGCCGCCGCCGCCCGGAGCGTCGTCGAACCGGAGCCTCGTGGGACGGGAAGTAACCGGCATCGAGCGAAGCCGTCGCCGCCGCCGTCGTCTCACCTGCGGCGGTGGCTGCTCGGCGCGGCGGGGTGTGCTTGCATCGGTGGTGATGGCGACGAGTCGGCGAGCGCCGACGACTTGTACCGTGAAGAAGTGGAAGACGGCAACGTTGTCGACATTGGTGGCAAGAGACTTCTCAACGGGTCGGGCGAGCTGTTTCAAGGAGCAGGGAGCAAGGAGCTCGCCGTCGTGGAGGCCGCCTACCTGAAGGTGAGGCCTGGGAGGTGGCTTGACGACGAGGACGAGTTCCTCGCCGGAGAGGCCGCATTCGATCCCGTTCAGGTGCAGCTAGCAGGAGACGATCACCACGGAGCCGCCAACCCGAGTGAATTCTCCACGCCGATCTCGAAGCCTGAAACTTCTGCCGCTTTGCGCGAGCAGCGGCGCAAATCCTGCGACATGCTCTGGCCTGTAGGCGGCACCGGGAGCGCGCTCGCGTCGACGAAGCAAGACTCTGCCTTCACAATCGTCGCCGGGAACACATCGCGTGGTGGTGGCCTGCGAGCGGCGGCCGGCGGCGGAGGGGTCCCTGCCGCGCACGGCAGGCCGTGCGTCAGCCGGTGCGACTCCAGCGACGACGACAACGACACGGCGCCCAGCGAGCCGTGGTGCGCGTACCCGCCGAGCGAGGCGAGCGTCGTCTGGAGCGTGGTCACCGCGGAGGGCGCCGCGTCCTGCAACTTCTCCAGCGCGGCGTCGGGGTACTACTACCACTTGAACGGCGGTGAGGGCAGCGCCTTGCGGCACGCCGCGGGGAGAAGCGACCGGAGGAGGAGAGGCGGGGTCACAAACAGCGTTGGCTTGCTGACCTGCATGGGTGATACGGCGGTGAATGCTGTTGGGCCGGCTCGGCGGCGCCATGGTGTACAGTCCGGAGGTCGAGGCGCCCACAGTGGGTATCCGGACATGACCTGTCGCCGGTAGCTATTCTTGAATTGTTATTATTATAATAATAACTTTGGGTCTATTTTTAAATTATAATGATTATTCTAATAATAATGATTTAAAAATAGAGATATTACCTCTTGTTTTATTTTATTTCGTTTTGATATCTAGATTAGTGCAATTAATACAAACGTACAGTAATCATGATGTCCTTCCTATAGACATGCTGCTTCGTTTTAGAATTATTATTATTAAAAAAATAATTTTAATTTAATTTTGAACTAGATAAAATATGTTTAAGAACAGATAAAATATTAAATAATAAAGGATCAAGTTCGATTTGGAAAGTAGGCAACGGTCAGGTGAGCTGCGACGTGTGGACAGGGCTGCAGGCAAGAGTTGTGGTTGTGTGATTTTCCCAAAATTTAGAAGGTTTATGTTCTTGTGAAAGGAAATAGTGAATAGATCACTTGTGTCGACATACCATAATTTATGACGATGGCGTGAGTAATTAGTAATTTTATAAGCATTAAAACATCCCACCATGTACACGAGGGTGTGAAAAATTATATCGGTTTTCATTAAGGAGAAATGTATTAAGCCGCAGCAGTAGTCATAGAATGCGCAGCCGATCGGGCTGATTATTAAGTTTTTTGGTATCTCATCTATTCCTTGCCTAGCCTGTGGTTCAACTGCCGGTGCATGGGTCACGTCCGTGCTGATCTGTGCTCATAGCTAGAGGTGGGAGTCGGGCCGGGCCGGCACGGCCCGGAATTTTCGTGCTTCGGGCCGATTCGGCCCGTGGCCCGAAAGCATGCCGGGCCATTTCGGGCCGGGCCGGCCGGCCCGAATTAGGAAACTGGTGGCCCGAGCACGGCACGTGGCCCGGCGGGCCTATTTTGGGCCGGGCCCGGCCCAAGCACGACCCGGATATCCGAAAAAACCGCAAATAATTTAAAAAATCTAAAAATTTCCGTAAAATCGAAAAAAATGCAAAAATTTTGAAAAATTAGAAATCAAAAAATCTGTAAAACCGAAAAAAAATCAAAAATCCATAAAAATCAGGAAAAATCCAAAAAAATCCAAAAATTTCAGAGAAAATTCTAAATAATTCCAAAAAATTCTAAAAAATATTGGAGCTTGAATAGGATAAATTATATGTGTCAATTGAATTTCACATTCAAAAACCGGGTCGGGCTGCGGGAGCGGATGTGGAGCAATTTCGGGTCGGGGCAAACCGGGCGAACCCTAATTTCGGGCATTTCGGGCCTTTTTGGGCCGATGGGCCAATTTCGGGCCGGCCCGAGCACGGCCCGAAACTCTATTTCGTGCCGGGCCGCCCGAAGCCTCCGAACCCGGGCACGGCACGGCCTAAAATACCGTGCCGGGCCGGCCTGGCCCGAATCTATGTCGGGCCAATTTTGTGTCTGGGCCGTGTCGGCCCGTCGGGCTTCAGCCCGCCTGAAATTGGCCCGGCCCATCTCCCAGCTCTACTGATAGCAACGGAGGATGGAGGGGAACATGACCTGTATTACAAGGCATTTTACTTTGTTATCATTTTATTTTACACCTCTAAACGTGCGTAAAAATTAAACACAATTTATCATTACATAGAACACGTTATCATCTATCTTCACATAGAAGTTGAAATGTTACATAAACTTATAAAATGTAAAACAAAAAGAGAATTTTGCACATGAATAATGCGGGATGCAGCCGTTCATCTCTGATATGCAACCCACTACGTACTATCCATATGTGATTCCTCTTTTTATGTTGCATATTGCGTAAGTCTATGTTACACCTTAATTTTTTGTATGAAGATAGGTAATAATGTCATCTATCCATTTATATTTATTTGAAAATTTTCATGCACTTTTAGTGATGCATTCATACATTGTCAATAACACGGTAATTACACCATAACTCGAGGTAACACCTAATAAGTGTTCTCAGGGATGAAGATTTAATTGTTCTTGCTGAGCCCTGTTCTAGGCAAAGATATACCCAATAGATGACAGTTCGGCATGACAGGACTCGAAAATGTTTACCCGTGCAACTCCATTCCATGAAACAAATAAATTTGAATGGCCATGTAAAAGATAGTGAATGGGCACACGAAACAAGTACGGAAATTTTTTTCTTTTTTTTTAAAAAAAGACTAGAAACAAAATAAAAAAGATTTCAAATGTTAATTAAGTTTTTCGTATGAGGATTTAATGCAAGTGAAATGGACATGCCACCTACCGAGCTATTTATAAATAGGCGCTCAGTGTACTTGTTGACTGCTTCATATATAGCGTCGATACTACTATATATGCCACTATTTTACTTGGCAAAAAAAAACAATATGTAGAGGTTATGATGAGAAAGGGACTACAGAGCCAACAAGGCAAACAGAGCACAACGCTTTGGATGTAATATTCGATAAGAATGGAAGACGTCGCGAAGAAGCAGCAAGCACATGTTTTGTGCTTAGTAGCCACTGTTGGCTTTCCCTTGCACCAACAAACATGACCGCCATTGGGCAACCAGTGATGGCAGGAGTGGGAAAATTGGTTTCAGACCAAAAATGGAGCTTCTGGCAGCCTTGCCGCTCAAATGCAGCTGCGGTATTAGGACGAACAGCAGCAGTACGAGTTTTAAGAAATATTTGGGCCACCGGATGGCAATGGGTAAAAAACCCGCGGATATTACTTTGTGTTATCCGTACCCGAACCCGTACCCATTACCCGCAACGGGTATAAAAGATTATCCATATCCGTTACCTGCGAATACTTTTTATCCGCGGGTATATCCATTACTCGAAAATCTTTAATAAAAAGTTACATTGCATATAGATTTCTGCAACATTTTCACACGTAACAAAACATGTTCAACACATAACACAAGCATACGCACATAAAAGAATATGTTCAACACATAACACAAACATAAATTAGCACAACTGACAAACTCCTGACAACAGAACAATTGTAACTTAAATAAAATATAAAACAACGGGAGGACTCGGGATGCGGCGCTGCCCAGAGATCCAGGGAGCTAGAAAGAAGAGGAGAAAACCCTAGAACTAGATGTATTTATATGATGTTGTATTGGACCCACATGTCAGAGAACGGGTTCAGGTATACGGATATGGGTATGAAAATTTTTTTACCCGATAAGAAATATCCATTAGATTCTACCCGTTACCCGAACCCATACCCGTGGATCTAATTTTATACCCAAACCCGTACCCATCGGGTCGGATATCCACGGGTAAACGGGTAATGGGCACCCGTTGCCATCCCTAGGGCACCGGGGGACCAAAGGAGAGCTGATGTCAGTTATAAGTGTGAAACGTCCGATAAAGGCTCTATCTCTCTATCTTGCTAGTTTACTATACTTAACCTTGAGACAGTTGTTTCCATACTTATCTCGTCAAAAGTTCAGGCATTAATCTTCTACCCGACTCCGTCTTTCATGCTAAGACAAAGTTTATATCGTTTACTTGTTGAAGTCGTCATGGTGATAATTCGAAGTCGTTTGAGCCTCCGTACGCTTTGATTTGATAAAAAATTCCTTGAGTGATGGTGGTCTTTCACCTGTTGGTGGTGGGAGAGCTCTACGGACCAGCAGTGCCATGTAGGCCATGCATTTACCGGTTCCACTCTGTTAAAGTATGGTACATTTTGGTTTTACACGATAACACAATTACGGCTTTTGATCCCTACACAGATGCATCTGCTGTCTGCAGGTGGTTTGCATCATGATTCATTCATACATAGAAAAGAATCTTGATCGAATTGAAGTTCTTTATTGCAGCTTATAACCCGGTGATACGACAGCACACATAATCTCAAACAATCGAAATTCAAGCAAGCACGAGCCAGTGACGGCGCAGATCAGTTAGCCGGCTTGAACGACATTAGCTGCCGCTTCTTGGTCCACTCCTGCTCGTACACGACTGCCCCGTATGTCGCGTCCTTCCCGTCGCCGTTCGTCACTTCAAGGATGAGCTTGTAGTTCATCCCGGAGACGACCTGCTGCTCGCCGCTCACCACCCTGTTGAAGCGTAGCCCGTCGTTCGCCACTCTGACATGCTCCGCCACCGCCCAGCCGCCGAGCTCCTGGATGTGAGGGTCGTTCACGTCTTTGATCGGGCTCCACCCGCCGACGATCTGTGGCTCCACGCGCGCTGATGCAACAGGCACGGTGGAGTAGAGTCCGGCAACTGCGAAGGCGGCGATGAGTGCAGCAGAGACGATGGTAGGGGCCATGGTGAAGCACAATAGGTCTCGGCTCTTGGTCGGATTCGAGAAACGGGCTGTGAATGGCGTCGGGTGGTAGTGTGTGAAGGCCAAGCAGACCTTAAATAGATGCGCCTAACTTAGCAGTGCAATATTTTACATTTTTGGCAGGATTTAATAGGTATCCATACTATTCTTCTCTCTGCATGCATCGTCTGATCCAAAGTAATGCTGCACATTTCTACTCCGATTTATTCCTTCTCCTTGGTTATTGTTCGCTAAAACAGTTATCAGCCACTATGGCAGTTTATTAGAGCTCATTATGGACTACTATATTTGAGGTTGCAGGACCCATGGAACAGTTTTAACAAGCATATATTAATTTAAGTTATTGTATTACCATTGTATTGGCATACAACAAGAAAATCATTTCGGGTGCGTCCACTAAGGGCATGTTTAGCACCCCTCCACCTCGGAGATACATGATGGATTTTGAGTTTATAAGGTAAGTGATGCATTTTAGATTTTTATTTTTAGTTCAAGATTAAAAAAACTAACACCCTGCACGTGAGGGTATATAAAAACTGAAGGTTTGATGAATTAGCATCGCATCTTTGAGTGGGAAGGGTCGATACTCCATCCGCACAGGGTTGATTGTGTTCGAATATCAGCAGCAGGGCATTGCTTGTGGTTGTGAGATGATATCAATATTTATCAGAGAAGGTAGGAGCAGTTGAACGGTATGCAGAATAGCAATCAACAATGACAGTGGCGACAGCTTCTAATATAGTAATTCCTCCGTTCTGAAATAAATGACGTTTTTAAACTAGATTTTCTGTCCTAAACGTCATTTATTTCAGAACGGAGGGAGTAACAATAATAGAAATATTGTATCACATAAAGCCAAGATTTTAAGATCAGTGTTTTCCGGATCATCATCAGTATGCTTAAGTGAGCTTAGCAGCTGACGTTTGCAACACAATTTACGCTCAGGTGAGGGAGATGAGCGAATCTACTTCTGGATTGAACTCAACTGGTGTACAGTTGAATGAACGAGGTCGCTTCTCCATAGAAATACAACCCATCCCGTTCCCACGTCGTCGGGCGCTCGGACACACGAGGGATCGAGGTAGGTTCCTGAGCCCCGAAACTCTTTCGTACTCCTGTGTCGTTGCCTCGTCCAAGGACCAGTTGTTCACCCCAATTCTTTCTCAAAAAGGAACACACTAAAAGGCCACGATGGCCATTCGAGCAACGACGATAGAGTAACCTACATAAACGGAAACACAAGAACAAAAAAAGAACTATTAGCTGTCCAGCTATCAGATAAGCGAATTGGGGACAATTTACAACTTACCGATAAACACAAAGTAAAGTGTTTGGTCGTTTTCCGAAGGATATATGTTTTTTTTAAAAAGGCAGGAGCGCTGCCATTCATTAAGAGAGGAGGTAGAATAATTACATCCTAATCTTACATCAGAATCTAAACCACATCATCTCTTGAGGGAAACAGTAGCTTAACATACAACTAATCTTGTGCAGAATAGAAGGCGCTATTAAACGTTCGAATCTCTGTCACAATCAACTCTGCAACCTGAATGCATGACTGTTTTCTTTTGAAGAAAGGTAGCAGGTGTTCTGCCTTTTCATTATAGAAGGAGAAAAAAAACAGTCTGTATAGAAATACAAAAAGGAAATAAAGAAGAAGAAGAAAAAAGGCAACTTATGTTGCCGAGTAGGCACCGTAGGTTATATGGGGGAAAAGAGAGTAGTGCTCCTACTGTATGCTAACGTCCTGATTTTAGGGCTATCGTCGCCCAGTCGAAATCCTCCTTTGCCAAAAAAATTGTTGTCATTGGGGGGTTTTTCAGTTCCTTGGAAGATCCTTCTATTTCTTGCCTTCCAGACGTTCCACCAGGTGTATAACAGCCACCCTGCTCGCTTACGTTTTGAGCCCTGGAGTTTCACGCTCAGCATGCTGGCGAAGAAGAGGTCGATGCCTTTGCCAAGCACGGATGGCATTGATAGGGTGGGAAAGGGTGATCGGATTTGGAACCATGTTTCCATCAATTTTACTACCTGCACCGTATATTGGCATTCTGTGAATAAGTGCCTCACCGTCTCTGCTTGGCCTAGACATAGCGGACAAACTATATTGTTGTCTCATCCTCTCTTTTCCAGATTATCCGTTGTGAGTACTTTCTCATGCATTAGAGTCCATCCGAAAATGAGCACTTTAGGTTCTGCTATTGCTTTCCACAGTTTGGTTGATTCGAAAGGCCTTGTGGCTCCTGTGAACTGGATTCTATAAGCTGTTTTTGTAGTGTATTCTCCCTCTCGAATCCATTTCCATTTTATGATGTCACTCGATCCGATGTCTAGGTTTACGTCTTTAACCTCATTCCAAATTGTTATCAGCTGTTCGCACTGCTGCACTGTTCATATTTGCCTTAGCGACTTGATCCAATTATGGTTTGCTAGTTTTGTGGCCACTGTCTTGTTTTTGTGTTTGGCTAGGGCAAAGAGCTGCGGTGTCGCATCCTTGAATGGAAAATTTCCCCTCCATCTATCGTGGCAAAACCTTTCCTTTGTCCCGTCCCCCATTGTGATCTTTATCGATGCCGCAAATGTGAGCCTGTCCTTTTCTGTGCATGGGGGATTATGCCCTATCCACAGTCTACCTCCCAGTGCCCATGCATGCCATAGCCATCGCAATCTCAGGGCCGTGGTGAATTTATATAGATCGATCACTCCCAGCCCTCCAATTTCTTTTGGCCGTAGACCATGCTCCACTTCACCAAACATGTTACCCTTTGTGCGCCCTCATGGTATTGGCCACTCCATATGAATTGCCTTCTGATGTTGTCGATCTTTTTAATTACCCATTCTGGTAGTGTGAAGACCGTTGCGAAAAAGGTGATCTTGCTAGAGAGGGCCGCTTTTGCAAGGGTCACTCTTCTTCCCTTTGAGAGCAGTCTTCCTTTCCATCTTTGTAGCTTGGTCCTAGTCTTTTTAATGAGTGGTTTGGTAGTCTTCTTTCTTTAGCTTCTTGTACTTAAGCAGCAACCCCAGATATTTACATGGGAATGTCCCCACTTTCCATGGGATCATTGTTTATAGGTCGCATAGCACCCCCTCTGGCACATTGATCGGATATAGTTATGTTTTTTAGAGGTTGATATTCAGACCTGAGGATTTCCCAAAGATGTTGAGGATACCCTTGATTGTCTCTAGGTCTGTTCTGGAGGGGTTTGAGATGATGGCTACATCGCCTGCATATATCGATATGGTCCCCGTTGTTTCCCTACCATGGACTGGTTTGAGTATGCCCCGTTGTGTCGTCAAATTTAGAATTTTCTGAAGCGGGTCCATCGCTAGAATGAAAAGCATCGGTGACAGCAGGTCGCCTTGGCGTAGGCCTCTCCTGTGCTGTATCGGACTTCTAGGTATTCTGTTCACTAACATCCTCGTTGATGCTGAGGCCAGCATGACGGACATCCACTCTCGCCATCTCGGCCCAAAACCTCTAGCCAACAGCACCTCCAGCATATATGCCCAGCTTACCGGGTTGAAGACTTTGCTGATGTCTAGCTTGATGAAAAGTCCTGACTTTTTCTTCTCCCTCAGTTTTCTGATTTGGCTTTGGACAAAGAGAAAATTGTCATGATTATCGCTTCTTTATGAAAGCGCTCTGGCTAGGCGATATCAACTCGTTGAGCTTGGGTGCTAGACTGTTTGCTAGGATCTTGGAGAATATCTTTGCAATGCTATGTATCGGACTTATCGGTCTAAAATCTAACATTGTAATGGAGCTCTCCTTCTTCGACAATAGGACTATGTTTGCGGTGTTTATGAGGTTGTAATGCTCAGCTCGCAGTTGTGATAGTTGGTGGAAGACTCTTAACACATCGGCCTTCACAATATCCCAGCAATTTCTGAAGAAGGATGCCGTGAACCCGTCTGGCCCAGGGGCTTTCTCTTTGGGCAGTTTCATCACTACTTTGGCCACTTCCTCTTCAGTTATGTCTCGTTCGAGATCCTGTAGGCCTGGCTGCGTATACTGTAGTTCTTCCCAGTTGATTGTAATTGTTCTTTGCTCCCTTGTGCCTAGGATTCGTTTGCAGTGGCTATAGGACTCTTGTTCCTTTTCTGAATGAGTTGTTGCATATTGTGACCCGTCTCTAGTTTTCAACATTTGAATGTACTTCTTGGTGTGCCTGCCATTTGCTCTTATGTGGAACAAATTTGTATTTGCATCCATTGCCTTAATATTTGTTATCCTTGCTCTCTGTCGTGATTTGATTTTCTGTATTGCTAGCAGTCCTAGGTATTTCAGTTTTACTCTCTCTCTGAATTCCACCTCTTCTATGACAAGTTTCCGCTCTCTTGTGCCTCTTCTAGCCTTGTTATTATTTCTTTTGCAATGACAATTTGTAGTTTGACGTTCCCGATTGATGTCCGTTCCCATTTCCTCAGTGCAAACGCTGTCCGGCTTAGTTTGATATGTATTATTCGTAAGGCGTTTGTGGCCTGGACTGGCCTGCTCCATTCTTCCGCTACTGTTTGAAGGAAACCAGGCATGTTTGTCCAGTATTCCTCGAACCTAAAGAATTTTGCTTTGGTTGTATGTATCTCTCCTTGCATCAGCAACGGAGTGTGGTCGGAAAGGACAGCCGGCAGGGCCAGGTGCGTTTTGGAAAATTTCCTCCCATCCCACAGTGTGAAAAAATCTATCAATTTGTATCAAAATGGGTTCTCTCTGCTGGTTTGACCAGGTATATTTCCTGCCTAGCAGGGGCATTTCTTTCAGTTCAAGCATATTGAGCGTAGCTCTAAACAACTCCGTGATACTTCTGTTAAACCTTCCTCTATTTTTGTCCTCTGTTTTGTATATCATGTTGAAATCCCCCAGCAGCAGCCATCTATCTCCACACTGATTTCTCCTCTCTTTGATTTCCTCTAGAAACAATTTCTTTTTGTTTGTTCTTTGGGGGCCATACACTCCCGTCATGTGCCATTCCAGATTGCTTTCCAGCATTTGGGATTGCGTTTTGCGATTTGGAGGAGGCTATTAATCTGAAGTAATTTTCTGCAACCGCAATAAGTATCCCTCCTCTTGTTCCATGTGCTGGTAGGAAGGAATAGTGTTGTATGAACTGCGGTCCTAGTGTTTGTGCCACTACTTTGTCATCAACGCTTTCAAGTTTAGTCTCCTGAAGGCACACTATTGTGGCTCTTGTTGCCACTACCGTCTCTCTTACTGCACTACGTCTGATGGACGCATTGAGGCCTCGTACATTCCAACTTAGCAATCTGATATTTCTCTGAGCCATATGTTAGTACAACCAACTAGCCTTTTTAGTGTCGCCACACAGAAGGGGTTCCTTAACTTGGACACACTGGCTATGCAGAGAAAACAGGAATACAGAAGTACTAATGATGTTGGCCTCTCCCTGATCTGGACTGGGGGTGAGTTCCGGATTCTGAGAACTAAACAAACTAACAAGGTGACAAAGGAAAGTACTAACTCCCACACACAGGATACAAGCGGCGTAGTGCCTCTGGGGACCATGACGCGTTGGGCTCCACTGGTCCTGCACCTTCTTTGACGACTTAGTCGGACACATCGACTTTATGCTTCAACCTTTGCTTGATCACTTTCTTTGTGTCTATGCTCATGGCCTGCAGCAGCTCCTCCATCCCTTTGATCTGCTCTGTTGAGAGGGGGAACTTGAAGATCCTCATGAGGTTGCTTTTAACCTCCTTTGTCTTCTTTTCCTCTGCATCGTTCAGTCCCAGCTTCTTCAGCATTATCAACTGGGCCAGTTCCTCCGAAGTCTTGCCTTCTGTCAGTGCTTTCTTTGCTGTAAGACCTCCACTCTTCCTGACGGATTGGCTTCCTTGCCACATTGTCTTCCTGGTTGCTGGGACCTCCTTCGGAATTTTGGCTAATGGCTCTGGTACGCCTTTGGAGACTAACTGAAGGAACTCTCCAATTGGGCGGCTAGCTGCAGTTCCTTCTCTGTCCCCATTTGATGCGTGGTGCCCTTCTTCAGGGTCTAATTCTTCATCTAGAAATACTGCTGTGCGATTTGTTGGCCGCACCATGATGTCCTGCTTCTCGGACCATCCGCAGGCAGCTTCATCCTCCATCGGGTCAGCTGGGAAAAAGCTTCCTTCTGTGTGTCTACCCTCTGCAATGAGCTCTGCTTCCTAGTTGTTCTCTTCCCTCATCTTCTCTCCTGCTTGCTTTGGGCTCCCTCCTGCTATCTGTCTTGGTTTCAGCAACTCTCCTTCTCCCCCCTCTGTGTTGGTGGGTTGGATTGCCATTGAACCCTTTTCTGGGCTCTCTGCTGGTGACCTATCCTTCACCTGCCTCTGATCACAATCCTTGCCATTTGTCTTTTGTTGCCTTTCTGGTGCTGCTGAGGGTCTTGAGCCTGTGGATCGATCGCTCCAGGGATCTGTTCCTGGAGCGTCGAGTTCCTGGGCTAAGGGATCTCTCCACCTCCCTCTGCCTACCTGGGTGCCTTGAGGATCCTCCCCCCTGCCTTCTTATTGGTGATCTCTCTCTCTCTCTCCCTGTCTTCCCCTTTCTCCTGGCCACTTCAGTCTGGAGAAGGGATCTTTAGCGCCGTGGTTCTTGCATGTGTTCGCTGTCCTCATCTTCGTCGTCGTCCCGGTGAGTCCTTCTATCAGCCCGAAAATCTGCTGTGCAAGAATTCCTGGCTGGTTGTCTGGTGCTTCTGCTTCTCCCTCTCGTCAGACCCATGTCTTCTCTCATAATTTGTGGCTCGGTTGCTGTCTCCTCTGTTGGAATAATTTGGGCAGGGCCCATTGATTACCCAAATTAATCCTATTAATTTTAAGGCCCACATTAATGCTATGTGACTAAACTATTTAGTCCCACATGGGTAGTTGAAGAGGATTCTAACCAACTTAAATAGGTGGACTATTCCTCTCTATTTGAGAAGCTGGAAAGAAGATAAGGGAGTGCCAAACACGCGCTGAGCCGTGCCGTGCGCGACGCGCACGCGTCACGCACATTTTCGCGTGAGAAAATCGCGTGACTTGTGACTTGCGACGAGCGGCGTGTGCGTGTGTGGAGAAATTGCTGCATCATTCTTATTGCGCTGAGTTAATTTTTACCGTTTCTGAGAATTGAATCAACTCAATTATGACGGTGAATTAAATATAGACGTTATTAGTAACCAATGTATTAAAACAGACGTTACTAATAACTGACGTACTAAAACAGATAATTAATCTCGCGCAATAAAGCTAATTCAGTATGCCTCAGGCTATATAAGGCGCTCCTCATTCACCCTGGAAAAATACACTTCACTACTATCGCTGCGCACTCTGCATTCCCTTCGCAAATCTCTGCGCGCACAGAACTTACGAGAGCAGGCCTCCGAAACCTCGTCTAGCTGCGATACTTGCACGGGTAGGCGGACGATCAAGTTTTTGGGAAGCGCAACTCTGCGCGACTGCTCGATTGTACAAACGACTACTTTCTGGTGAAGGACGTTCGTGGGACTTCACTGCTTCCAGTCTTCCTGCCTCAACTAACGATCGACTATTTCAAGCAGCTCAACATGTCAACTGTTGGGAACGGCACCGCCGGTGCCTCCGACACTGGTCCTGCCTCAGGGTACAACCTGACGCTCTCAAGTTCTTTTGTTGTGTTCTTTTTGTTCCTATACAGATTAAGCGTGAACACGAACAATCCTTATGAAGCCATAATATTACTTATTTTCAATTATATCATGATTATGTTTATTACTTTTGGAATTAAAATGTACTGAAAAATGACTAAATATCTAACAATCCAAAAACTAAAGGTGGTAAAAGATATTTCATGACCTTAATTGATGATTGTACTAGGTTCTGCTACATATATTTATTAAAATCAAAGGATGAAGCGTTACATTATTTTAAAATCTATAAAGCTGAGGTAGAAAACCAACTTGAGAGAAATATCAAACATATAAGGACTGATCGTGGTGGAGAATACTTTTCAAATTTATCCACTTTGTTCTGTGAGGAACACAGAATAATTTATGAGAGGACGCCTCCCTACTCACCTCAATCGAATGGGGTGGCCGAAAGAAAGAACCGTACTCTAACTGATCTGGTTAACGCCATGTTAGATACATCGGGACTTTCCAAGGAGTGGTGGGGTGAGGCTATATTGACAGCATGTCATGTCCTGAATCGTGTTCCCATAAAAAAAATAAAGAGATCACTCCATTCGAGGAATGGGAAAAGAAAAGAGTAAATCTCTCATATTTGCGTACTTAGGCTTGTTTGGTAAAAGTAAGTGTGCCAATCAATAAAAAGCGTAAACTCGGTCCTAAAACTATTGATTCTATTTTTATTGGTTATGCCTTCCACAAGATTGGTTATAGATTTTTAATAATAAAATCTGGAGTGCCCGACATGCATGTTGGTACAATTATAGAGTCTAGAGATGCTACATTTTTTGAGGATATCTTTCCTATGCGAGAGGATCATTGTAGTACTAGTCAAAAATCTCGTATAAATGACGAGCCTACTAATATGATAGAACACAATGACTCTTGTAGGAAATCTACGTGGTGGCAATGAAATTTCTAAAAAGAGCAGGAGACAAAGGATTGCAAAGTACTTTGGTGATGATTTCATTGTGTACCTTGTGGATGATACTCCTAGAACCATTGAAGAGGCATATTCATCTATTGAGATGGATTCAATTATGTGTAATGGAACGTGGGAGGTTGTTAGTAGACCTTATGGGTGCAAACCCATTGGGTGCAAGTGGGTGTTCAAGAAAAAGCTTAGACCTGATGGTACAATCGAAAAGTACAAGGCGGGGCTTGTAGCTAAGGGCTATAATCAGAAAGAAGGAGAAGATTTCTTTGACACTTACTCACCCGTTGCCCGACTCACCACTATTCGAGTGCTGCTTTCTTTGGCAACCTTATATGGTCTTCTCGTTTATCAGATGGACGTTAAGATAACTTTCCTAAATAGAGAGTTGGAGGAGGAGATCTATATGGATCAGCCAGATGGTTTTGCAGTAAAAGGTCAAGAAGGAATGGTGTGTAAATTATTGAATTCTTTATATGGCCTGAAGCAATCACCTAAGCAATGTCATGAGAAGTTTGATAAAACTCTCATGTCTGTTTGTTTTGTTGTGAACGAAGCTGACAAATGTGTGTACTATCGCTTTGGTGGGGTGAAAGAGTAATATTATGCTTGTATGTTGATGACATACTTATATTTGGGACAAGCCTTAATGTGATTAAGGAATTCAAAGAGTTTTTGTCTCAAAACTTTGAGATGAAGGATTTGGGAGATGCTGATGTTATCCTTAACATAAAACTAGTGAGAGAAGGTGATGGTGGGGTTAAACTTCTACAGTCCCATTATGTGGAAAAGGTTTTACGTCGCTTTGGTTATAGCGATTGTAAACATGCTACAACACCTTATGATGCTAGTACGATTTTGAAGAAAAATAAAAGGATAATGAGAGATCAGTTGAGATACTCTCAAATCATTGGTTCCCTTATGTATTTAGCTAGCGCTACGAGGCCTGACATCTCATTTGCCGTAAGCAAACTTAGCAGGTTTGTTTCAAACCCAGGATATGATCATTGGCGGGCTCTTGAGAGAGTAATGCGGTATCTAAAAGGCACAGCGAACTACGGGATGTACTATTCCGGGAACCTGAAGGTTCTAGAGGGTTATAGTGATTCTAATTGGATCTCTGATGCTGATGAGATAAAAGCCACGAGCGGATATGTGTTCACGCTCGGAGGTGGCGCTGTTTCCTGGAAGTCTTGCAAGCAGACCATCTTAACGAGGTCAACTATGGAAGCAAAACTAACAACATTAGATACCGCCACAGTTGAGGCTGAGTGGCTTCGTGAACTCCTGATGGATCTGCCGATGGTTGAAAAACCGATACCGGCTATCTTGATGAACTGTGACAATGAGACTGTGATTACTAAAGTGAACAGTTCAAAGGACAACATGAAGTCATCTAGGCATGTAAAGAGGCGGTTAAAATCTGTCAGAAAATTGAGAAGCTTCGGAGTGATAGCCTTGGATTATATCCCAAGGCTAAAAATCTAGCAGATCAATTTACAAAGGGTCTTTCACGATCTGTGATCGACAATGCATCTAAGGAATTGGGCTTGAGACCCATATAGTGAGTCAAGCCATGGCGGCAACATGTCTTATGTGATCGGAGATCCCGTGAATTAGGACAATGAAACAAGTCATGGCTGGCTAAGAGAAGAGAACCTTTGAATAAGGCTCATGCCTGTGAAAATGCATTTCTCTTCAAACTGTACGGCAGGTTGGCTTTTGACTTAATGTGATTCGTGTGGCTTAATTAAGCAAAGATGTTGTCCTACAAAACATCTTATAAGAATTGCACCTATATGAGTTCGACTACTAGTCGTAGTTTATGAGATTTGGGTAGTCTCTAGATGCTCATGAAAGGGCTGGAGTATGACTTATATGCTCCAAACCGCGGGGATGCCTTAGCAGCCTAGTACCAGAAAAGACCTTCGGTAAAACTTATTTGCACAAGACTGTCAATTCAAGGCATAGTCCATTGATCAGTTGTAGACAAAGTGTAGTCTTTGCTCTAGATGGATGTTCAACTTAACAGTCTCCATCGAAACTCTGGTATATCAAAATAGTAGTGGAATTGAGAGCATTTTGTGTGTCTCAAAATTGGTGGGGATTGTTGGAATAATTTGGATAGGGCCCATTGATTACCCAAATTAATCCTATTAATTTTAAGGCCCACATTAATGCTATGTAACTAAACTATTTAGTCCCACATGGGTAGTTAAAGAGGATTCTGACCAACTTAAATAGGTGGACTATTCCTCTCTATTTGAGAAGTTGGAAAGAAGATAAGGGAGTGCCACACGCGCGCCGAGCCGTGCCGCGCGCGACGCGCACGCGTCACGCGCATTTTCGCGTGAGAAAATCACGTGACTTGTGACTTGCGACGAGCGGCGTGTGCGTGTGTGGAAAAATTGCTGCATCATTCTTATTACGCTGAGTTAATTTTTACCGTTTCTGAGAACTGAATCAACTCAATTATGACGGTGAATTAAATATAGACGTTATTAGTAACCGACGTATTAAAACAGATGTTACTAATAACTGACGTATTAAAATAGAGAATTAATCTCGCGCAATAAAGCTGATTCAGTATGCCTCAGGCTATATAAGGCGCTCCTCATTGACCCTGGAAAAATACACTTCACTACTATCGCTGCACACTCTGCATTCCCTTCGCAAATCTCTGCGCGCATAGAACTTGCGAGAGCAGGCCTCCGAAACCTCGTCTAGCTGCGATACTTGCACGGGTAGGCGGACGATCAAGTTTTTGGGAAGCGCAACTCTGCGCTACTGCTCGCTTGTACGAACGACTATTTTCTGGTGAAGGACGTTCGTGGGACTTCACTGCTTCCAGTCTTCCTGCCTCAACTAATGATCGACTACTTCAAGCAGCTCAACATGTCAACTGTTGGGAACGACACCGCCGGTGCCTCCGGCACTGGTCCTGCCTCAGGGTACAACCTGACGCTCTCAAGTTCTTTTGTTGTGTTTTTTCTGTTCCTATACAGATTAAGCGTGAACACGAACAATCCTTATGAAGCCATAATATTACTCATTTTCAATTATATCCTGATTATGTTTATTACTTTTAGAATTAAAATGTACCGAAAAATGCCTAAATATCTAACATCCTCTACTCCATACACCCACTGCACCGGGTGAAATGCAGACCTGCCATGTCTTGAGATATGCCTTAGGTCTTCCACTATTTGCAGGTGGACCAGGATGTCGTAAGTGAGTTCAGCTCTCGGTGCTGTTAGGGGCATTGTAATACATCTGAGAGTCTCCGATGACATAGCCATCATCTGTGACAGTGAGCCAGATTCTCTTCGGAATGCGTCGAGGGTCCGGGGAAAAGCCCAGAGCTCAAAACCTCTGGTGTCCATCCTTCTGCTGCTTATTGTCTCTGCATAATGGAAGGAGCATGACCTGCTTATCATCCATGCAACAAATTCCTGTGACCAGAGATGGAGAGGCAGGTTCTCAAGGCATAGCTTCACTCGGTATTCCGAGTTACCTCTCACCGCCCTGGACTCCGGTGTCCACCTCCTCAGCCTAAACTGTCTTTCATTGCTCTCAAAGAAATCTGTATCACTGAGTAGATCATAGTCTTCTCGCCTTGTAGAAGTAATGAGGAAGTCTTCCGAAGCATGCCTGGATACCTGGATGAGCGTTGGGACCAGGCCAAATTCCCTGATGAGGCCTGCCACAACATGTTCCGGCTCCATCTGTGGGTGGTTTCTTCCTACCTAGACCAGCAAGGATCTGAAGCGGAAAAAATTGGTCCTCTGCTGGATCTCATCGGAGAGCAGCAAGTTGCAGTGCTCCACATCCGGGTGCGCTCCGAGGTTCAAATCCTCCATCTCTTGCTAGGCAGCTTTGTGGCTTCTCGAGGGGAGGATGGCTGGAGTTTTTGTCAGCGTGTGGGTGTCGCGGTGGTGCTTATGGGGGCAATGGGGTGAGATGTGGCCGGAGCCTCGGCAGTTCCAGCACCTCGTCGGTGCCCGGCAAGCAGCTACTTTTTGGGATGAAGCTAGGAAATTGAAGCACTTCCCTTTCATCCGCTCTAAATAGGCGGAGCGGTTCCTCTCCGCCTGTAGGTGGATTTACTCCCGTGATCCCTGCACCTCCTGTCCCGTGTGGCGCCTTTCTCGACAGCGGGTTACCTCCTGCCATCTGCCGTCTTCTTCCATAGGGGGTGGGAGCTGGGGGCTCGTGTTGTCAAATCTATCCCTTCCAGTGCTGCTCGGTGCACCGTGATGATGTTCCTGTCTAGTCCCAGAGTCATTCTGCCACGACTGAGCTCCTTTTGCTGCAATCGCTCTGATTGGATTCTTTTCTTCGCCAGTTGCCCAAAAGCTCCCGTATTTTGGATTTGATGGCTCATCGAGTTGTCAGTAATCTGGTCTTAACGCCTTTCCATGGCTCTGCTGCGAGATTTGAGATTCCTGACTGCAGATCTCCGTAATCCCATGCTGTTGAAGTTCCTCTCTACACCCTATGTTTCCCGTCGTTCCATGGTGTTCCACCGATAAGATTCGTGTTGCCTGGCCACAGATCTGATTTTCTACTTCTGACAGACTAGTGAGGTGGATCCGGGGTGGACTTGACACCTTCACAGGCGCTGCTTCCACTTGGATTTCCTTTTGGGTTGGAGATTTGGGGCTTGAATCCTCTACCGCATCCAGCTGTCCGAGGGTCTCCTCTTCGCTGTCGCTAGATCCCCAATCTACTCTCTCGGGGCTGGAGTTTGGAGTGGGTGAGCGAGGGGAGCGGAGGGCTGCGGGACTGGTTTGGGTGCTCCTGATGGGGGGGGGGGGGGTGCTGGAGGTTGGAGGAGGTGGGGGGTGCTCGGTGGTCGCCGGCTTACTCGGGGAGGTGTGCGGTCGCCGGAGGGGGAGGGGATGGCTTGGCCCCATGTTCACTTTTCTGAAATATTCTTCTATTTCTCTCCTTTCAAATTTGCCACCAGAAGGTCAAAAGAAACCCAGCATATCTCTTCTCTTGTGCCTTGGAACCTGAGGAGGTAATGTTTTCAAGCCATTAAGAAATTCCTTCAATATTTACTTGGTAAAAGCGGCATGGAAGATGTAGGCTCCCTGCTACTTTATGCTAAACTGCCTCTGAGAAATTGCATTGCACAAGTAAGTGTTCAGCTGTCCCTGGAATGCAATAACATAAGGAGCATGTTGGCTCACAGGGCCACTTCTTCTTAGCCTGGTTATCAGCTGTGAGAGCTCTACCATGCATTGCCAGCCAAGCAAAGAATCGACATTTTGGCTGTGTTTTGGCTGACCATAGATTTGAAGTCTCGAAGGGGGCAGTTGCACCTATGAATTGAGCCTCATATGTGTAAAAGTCCCAAAACATGTACATGAATAAAACTAAGGTTTGAGTTCATATGTGTGGTAAAGTCATGAAAAATGGGACCTGCTAAAACTTTTCTTCTTGCAAAGTGATACATGGATGATTATCCAAAATGAGGCTCACATCTTTATTTGAAGGTGTTGAACCAATAAGGATTTAAATACCTCTTTGCATGTAAGTGAGACGGCCCGACTTCACCCGTTCAGTCACGGGGACGGGGCACTCGCCCGGGAATCGCATTGGGTGGTGTCGTGTTGTGCGGCACCCAACAGCACACATACAAGGAACAATGTATTACATAAAACAATAGTGGAAGCTTACAAGTTTTTCTTTGTAAATAATTTACATCAAGTAGCTACAACGGAAGTCTATAACAACTCACGTCGAATAACTAAGAGCACTCGAGATGAAGTCCAGCCCGCGGACTCCTCTCGCTAGCTACACGAAGACAACAGCAGCGGCTGGGTTCTCCATGTGTTACATGACTCAGAAGTCTCCGAGTCTCACCGGACAACCCCTGGACTCCTCTCGCTAGCTACACGAAGACAACAGCAGCGGCTGGGTTCTCCATGTGTTACATGACTCAGAAGTCTCCGAGTCTCACCGGACAACCTTCTTCTTAGCATCGATGTTAACCTGTAAAACCACTTATATAGCAAGCGTGAGCACATAGGCTCAGCAGGACTGATCCGTCTCTCCTAAACAAGAAACTCCACATGCACGACGGTTGAAATTGGGTTAGCTAGATTTGCATAAAGGACTCGCCTAAAGTTGATCCTTAACTTTCAAATTTTAATCCTCATTGTGCAAACCTTGAGCCGAAAAATATCGCAACTCCAAAATCAAATAAGAAACGCTTTGTTGCCATGCTCCTTGCACAAAGTGAAAGTAAAGTTTAATGAGCCTATCTCTAAATCAATCATGGTTGCAATACAAGTTATATCACAGTCTTATCAAGTTCAAAAGATAACCAGTTCCAGTTGTTACTACGTCAAGACGCAGTGGGCAAGTATGCTCATATAACCGCGAGCGACGGTGATTCGAATCAGTACACGCCCGGACTACACGACACGTACACCCATACTCTGAGTTGCCGGCAGCAACCTCGACTGACGTTGTAAGCGGCCACCTTTCCCAGGATCTTCCACATTGGACGCAGTCCAACTGCCCTGAGTCCGCAAGCTCCCTCAAGGTACATACCCGCAGTGGTATGTTCTTAAGTGAGTTACCTCCTGCTACCCTGACGCCGAAAGCCTAATGCAGTTGGAAAAGTTCCACTGTGGATCTCCCAAGGTACATCGGTTTCCTGGGTCCCATATAGCCAGTATGTGCCTGGTACACAACTCAAACTTGTCCAACAGGGCCAAGCACGGACGGGCCTTAACCGACACAGGCAGGGCTATGCACGCACATTCCGCAGCCTGCTGCATCTAAACCTCCCTGCCCGGTCTCCATTTCATATGTGTGACTTTCCTAATCATTTCTGATTTTAACCCGTTCTGAGTAAACCAGCCCTAAACTCGCGAGTAGCTTCCAAATACTCGACTTCTACCGGACCTTTCCTACTAACATTTAGCGTAGCCAAATCCACTAGAGGAGGTGCTATTATACCCTTTATTTCTTAGGTATTTCTGGTTATGCAAGTGGGGTTCTCAATATCAACTAGACGTAATGCAATCAAATGATTTAAAACTATAATATCTAAAAATGGAAATACTTTATAAAACTGTTAAATACAAACCGGGGCTTGCCTGTTTTGCAGGTGACTAAGATTACAATCAGTTAGTGACGATCACTTGGAGCTTGATCACTTGCTTTCCTCCCTCCTTGATCTTCACTCCAATCCCTTCACATGTGCTCATGTAGATGCTACACGATATGATCATGCATATGTATTTAATTGAAAAGCTTTTTCTAATAAGGTTTAATGACAGTTTTAAAACTAGAACTCTGTTTAAGAATTTAAAATGACACTGGTGCTAGCGGTTTAGGTTGGGTTAAAGTCCTATGATCAAATGTGGAGTGTTTTTCCCACTTAAGTGTTGATCACCTTAAGAGGTTACACATGACAGTGGTGATACATAGCTCCAATGGAGCTGAGAATTTTCATGTGAGTTCCTTGTCAAAAGAAAGTCATCTGGACCAAAAATTAGCACTTTTCATTGAGTAGTTTATGCAGAACAATTCTCTAAGAAATTAAGCAAAGAGGAATTAATTCTGAGGTAACACCCATGTTCATGTCAAACTTAGTGGACTATAATTTCAATTATAGTTCATAGAGATGCATGAATTTTCCTAGGAATTTTGGAGCTAAGAATTTCCCAGAACTGAATTTACAAGTTTTGAAAATTCTCTGAAAATATTTCTGTATTCCTTTGAACACAGTAACTTACAATATGAATTATCCTGTCCAAATTAACTCCAAATGAGGTTAAACTTTTACAGGAGTCTAAGGACACCCTAAATACTGTTCTTGCAAAATTTGAGGAATTTTGGATAAACCAAACTCCCTCTAAAATTCTTTTGCTGAAACAATTTAAAAAATTTTCCAGAATTAAATAAGGATTTTCCTACAAATTGGGTTACATATTTGGATAGAGTTTGTCAATATGAATCTAACCCAATTTGGATCACTAAATTTGGAGTTTCCTAGCAAAAGTTATGCTCCTCTAAAGTTTGGGGAAAATCTGGTATTTGAATAAATCCGGAAAAGTTTAAAACTGACTGTGGGACCAGGGGGACACGTGTCCAGCGCTGAAACATGCCATACGGGGTTACCGACTTTATTTCCTGTGCTGCCACAGTTAATCCGGCACCACAGAGGATCCGGTCCCCCGCTCACTCGACACTGACACGCGGGCCCGACTTCACCTTCTCCTACCTCTCGCCCCCGCGCCACCGGAGCTCGCCGGAGCTACCCCGAACTCGGTCGTACGACCACCTTCTGTGCTCAAACTCGCTGCCAGTGCCTAATTCAACTCGAGGAACACACTGGTGTGGTCCTCCCAAGCCGGCAGAGCCTCCAACCTAGCGCCCGACGGTGCGGCGGCTCGGAAGGAGTTCAACGCCGTTACCCCGACACTCTAAGCCCTCCAAGCTTTGGTTTCCAAGCTCTACAGCACCGGTGGATACTCGGGAAGGTCAGCATGGCCACACACGGGCTCGGGAACGGCTTCAAACTAGAGTTCATCGTGCGCCCAATGCATCCTATCGCGGTAGCTGTCGGAAAAGCTCAGAGCAAGCCTTCTACCATGGTTTTCATGCTACGGTTTGTGAAGAAGAAAGATTACTATGCAAGTCTAGATTCTGTGTGTGCAATTTGCAGAGCTCTAAACCATCATACCACGAGAATTTAAACGATCCTTACCCGCGGGTCCGTTTACACCGGCCGGAGGCAATTCTTGAAATTCGTCGGCAAGAGGCAACGGCTGGAGCTGAGCTTCGGATGGAAGCTGCAGGGAGCTCTTGCGCGTCCACTGGTGGCCTAGCTCGGCCGTGACAAGCCTCGGGTGAGGCTATCCACGAGAGCGCCTTCTCTCGGTGCTATGGCGGCTGCCGCGGGAACTGAGTTATCTCGGTGTAGAAGACACGAACTCACTTGGAGATGCGCGAGGAGGTCGTGGAAGGGTCCGTGGTGTTGTTTGGATGCTCTGCTTGGGCTTGTGCATGGGCTATGGTGGTGACCGATCGAGCAAAAGGCAGCGGCAACGCTCGGGTCTGTTTCTTGCGCAAGGGGAGAAGGAGCAGCGCCGAGTCCTCGGTGATAAGACGAAAGGAAACACGGCAGAGGGTTTAAGAACCTCGGCTGAGGCGGTTCGAGCGACAGGCGGTCGACCGAGCAGTGGCGCTAGCGTCGGTTGCCTCTGTCGACCTCACGTGAGAAGCAAAACAGACCTGCTCTTCTGAAGATCTTTGCAAATTCCTCTCCCTCAATGACAGGTGGGACCCACAGTCCAGTCCCTCCTTATCCCTCTCTTAAATATCTCCCAAAATTTGCAAATGGTGAAACAAATTGTGGGAGTTCAAATCTGAGTTGCATTTGGATAATTGGGCAAGTTTCATCCAAATTCGAATAGGTATTTGAATTCTTTGTTATTTAAAGTCCATTTTGGAAAATGAGTTGCAAAACATCTCAATAATTCATAAAACTTTGCATACCCCCTAATTTGGACCTAAGGAATTCAAATATGAAATCTGATTTTTAATTTGGCTGCTGCAAATGAGACTTTTAGCACAACAGTTTTGAAAATTCATTGTGTTACTCTCATTTGAATTTTGAGTTGAACAATTTGTTCTAAATCTGCCTTTAGCTTTCCCACACCTATGGAAACTTCCCATCTTGGTTTTAGACCCCTCTTGAGTTCCAAGTTTTCAAACAAACATTTGAACTAGTGTGAAGAGAACCCTCATGTGGGTTATCACATGTGGAAAAGTTTTAACAAGTCCCAAATTTCATACATATGAAACCCACTTTTGCAAACAAGAGTTTCTTTGTATTCACATTTTTGGGACCTTTACATTCCTCCCCCCTTAAAAGGAATCTCGTCCAGAGATTACAAAAGAAGAACGAGACATGAGGTAATTACAAAGTTTATGACAAAAGTTCCGGATAGTTCTTGTGGATGTAATTTTCGGTTTCCCACGTCGCCTCTTCTGGGGTATGATTACTCCATAGGACTTTGTAAAATCTCAAAGTCCGGTTTCGGGTGATCCGGGTCTTTTCGTCGCTAATATGTACAGGCTGCTTGACATAGGTGAGATCCGACTTCAACTCGTCGATGTCTTCGGTGCGGACAGCAGCGGTAAACTTGAGGCACTTATGCAGCTGAGACACGTGAAATATGTCGTGAATACCGGCAAGGCTTGCTGGTAGTTCCCGCCGGTAGGCTACAGTCTCGCACTTCTCCGTGATGGCAAACGGACCGATGAATCGGGGAGCAAGTTTCCCCTTGACACCGAACCGATGAATCCCTTTCATTAGGAATATACGAAGATACACGTGCTCTCCGAAATCAAAATGCAGCGGTCAGTGCCTCTGATCCGCGTAGCTTTTTTGACGAGATTGGGCATCTTTGAGGTTCTCTTGTATTATCCGAACTCTCTCTTCGGCTTCATTGACAAGATCAACCCCGAACGTTACTCGTTCACGGGACTCACACCAGTTCAATGGTGTACGGCACTTCCGGCCATATAGAGCTTCATATGGTGCCATTTTGATGCTCGTCTGATATCCGTTGTTGTACAAGAACTCCGCCAACGGTAATTGATCATCCCAGCTCTTACCATGGTGGATGGCACATGCTCTTAGCATATCTTCCAGTATTTGGTTCACCCTCGCAGTTTGCCCATCGGTTTGAGGGTGATATGCGGAGCTTCTAATCAGTTTGGTTTCCAAGGATGCGTGTAGCTGATCCCAGAAACGGGCTACGAACAGCGATCCTCTATCTGACACAATGGTACGGGGAAATCCATGTAAGCACAAGATCCGTGCTATACAGCTCCGCATACTGCTTTGCGTTATATCTTGTATGCACAGGGATGAAATGTGCTGATTTGGTTAACCGATCAACGATTACCCAAATCGAATCATGGTTGTGGGAGGTCATCGGCAACCCGACGATGAAATCCATACTCAAGTCTTCCCACTTCCATGCCGGTACTTGTAATGGCTGCAACAGGCCCGACTTCTTCACATGGTCGGCATTGACTCTTCGACACGTATCACATTCTGAAACGTACTTTGCGACTTCACGTTTCATACGTGTCCACCAAAACTTCTTCCAGAGATTTTGGTACATTTTATTACTGCCCGGCTGAATGGAAAAATTGGACAAATGAGCTTCATCCAAAATTTTCTTCCGTAGTCCCATATCCCGGGGTACTACAATCCGGTCGTTGAACCACAAAGTACCTTCATCGTCCTTCCGGAAGCACTTCATTTTTCCGTTGTCTAATCTCCGCCATATGTGAGACATACCCTTGTCTTTTCATTGAGCTTCAATGATCTCCTCTCGGATGGTAGGAATGAGAGCAAGATTATAGAGAGCTCCATACGGGATGACATCGAGGCTTGGCTCTTCATCATCCATTTCAGCAATACTCAGGTGATGGATATGCGGCTTACGACTGAGCGCATCGGCGACCACATTCGCCTTTCCTGGATGATAATGAATCTCAAGTTCATAGTCTTTGATGAGCTCTAGCCATCTTTGTTGTCTCATGTTCAATTCTTTCTAAGTGAAGATGTACTTTAAGCTCTTGTGGTCGGTGTAGAGGTGTACAAGGTTTCCGAGCAAGTAATGCCTCCACATTTTCAAAGCGAGGACCACGGAAGCTAACTCAAGATCATGAGTTGGATAATGCTGCTCGTGATTTCTGAGTTGACGAGATCCATAAGCGACCACTCGTCTTTCTTGCATCAGCACGCAGCCAAGACCAATGCCAGATGCATCGCAATAAACGTTGAATGGCTTCATCATATCCGGCTGAGCAAGAATTGGGACTGTTGTGAGATGCTTCACTAAAGTCTTGAAAGCTTGTTCACACGCAGCACCCCACACAAATCTGGTATTCTTCTTTAATAATTCCGTCATCGATTTAGCAATTTTGGAGAAACCCGGAATGAACCTCCGGTAATAACCCACTAAACCGAGGAAGCTACGGATCTCATGCACTGACTTTGGTGACTCCCATTTCTGCACTTGGATAATCTTACTCGGATCTACAGCGATGCCCTCCGCTGAAATGATGTGTCCGAGAAAAGGTACTTGATTAATCCAGAATTCACACTTGCTGAATTTTGCATAGAGCTGATGATCTCGCAATCTTTGTAGCACAATATGCAGATGTTCAGCATGTTCTTCCTCTGACTTGGAGTACACCAAGATATCGTCGATGAAGACCACGACAAATTTATCCAACTCCGGCATGAACACTGAATTTATCAGGTACATAAAGTGTGCCGGGGCGTTGGTCAAACCAAAAGATATAACGAGATACTCATACAGCCCGTATCTCGTTGAGAAGACGTCTTCGGAATATCTTCTGCCTGGATTTTAATCTGGTGATATCCGGACCGAAGATCCATCTTTAAAAATACCTTCGCACCCACTAATTGATCGAAGAGCATATCAATGCGAGGTAGTGGATATTTGTTCTTGATGGTAACGGCGTTCAGAGGATGATAATCAACACAAATCCATAGTGTTTCGTCCTTCTTCTTGACAAACAATGTTGAACAACTCCAAGGTGACGAACTTGGTTGTATAAAGTCCTTGCTCATTAGGTCATTCAGCTGTCTCTTCAATTTTGCCAGTTCATTGGGTGCCATTTTATACGGCCTTCGTGATATCGATGTTGTTCCCGGTATAAGTTCAATCTTGAACTCAACGTCTTGCTCGGGTGACATGCCCGGTAAATCATTGGGAAATACATCCAGATACTCACGTACCACCGGAATGTCCTCTATCTTAACAGCTTCCGTGTGGTTCACTGTTGCAATCTGTTGCCGTCTGGCGCCCAGAATTAATATATGAAGATTGTGCTGTGGGGAGTTGAGCTCAACGGCCCTGGAGCTGATGTTAAGAACCGCTCTGTGGTAATTCAACCACGACATCCCCAAAATGATGTCGATATTCAGACCCTCAAGAATAATGAGAGTCGTAGGGTATATTCTCCCCCCAAACAAAGAGGTGCTCGGGAGACAACCTCGCTTGCGGTACTGCTGCCCCCGGGCGAAGATATGAGGTATTGCCTCTTTGTATAAACTGTTTGGAGCTGATGTTGAGCCACAAAAGACTGGCTAATAAAGTTGTGTGTGGCATCGGAATCAAAGAGAATTAAAACCGATAACTGATTCAGAGAAAACATCCCTGCTAAAGCAGCTTCTCCTTACGGAACATCATCAATCACAGTATAGTGAATGTTGCCCCTTATCTGCCCTCATGTCTACAGATTTAGGTACGGGTCATATTGTTGTAAATATGATGATCCGCAGCCTCGAGTTCCCTCCGGACAATGCCTAGCATAATGGCCAATACGCCTACAAGTGAAACACGGATGTCTCTCCGGTTCTTCTTTGACTTGCAGCTGGATGCTAGGTACACATGGCTGCAGCGATGGAGCACAAACCACCGTCTGATGCTGCGGCTGTGGAGGTGGTTCAAGTTGTAGAACTTGACCAGCAATCAATCTCTGAGGAGTTGATCGTACAGGTGGCCTCCATCTTTCACCGGGTGGCGTTTGATACACCAAACGGTACTTCTGAGGCACATAACTTGTGCTGGCCTGCTCGATCTCCCTCATCTTTCTCTTCTCAACTTGCCACTCAAGTGTCAGCTTCTCTTGGATGAGAGCCGCATCTACCATGTTGGTGTAACTGCCGTTATTATGCACGGACAACTTCTCCTATAATATGGCACTCATGCCATGGAAGAATAAGTCACACCGTGCCTCTTCTTTCGCCACATATTCGGGAGCATATTGGGCCAAAAGGTTAAACCTTCTGACATACTCGAGGACACTCATGTCCCCTTGCTTCAAACCCAAAAATTCCTCCCGCTTTGCCTTGACAATACCTAGTGGTATGTGACGAGTACGAAAGGCTTCACAGAACTCACTCCATGTTACTTGATGGTCATCCGGAATGGTGGCAAGATGATCAACTCACCAGTTTCCGGCGACTCCATGTAGTTGCTGAGTGGCAAACTTTGTCTTTTGCTTCATAACAATCGTATACTCCGAATTTTGACTCCATGATACGAAGTCATTGATCCGCTTCCACGGGTTCGGTGGCTTCAGTAAAGATTGGTGGTTGAGTCGCCAAGAAATCCAGATAAGCGTTCCGAGGTGGAACGACTTGTTGCGTGTTTTGGAGTATGCCTTGCTGTACCAAAGCTTGGAGTAAGCGTATGTGTTCTTGCGTTTCTTCTTGGAGTAGTCTATTGTTCTCTTGGTTAGACTCAACGACTCAAGTCATAAGATCCTTTCATCCCATGGATGGTGGTTCCGATGGTGGAATAGAAGCATCACCGCCTCGGCGAGAACTTTCGCCCCTACTTCTAGAGCGAGTACGAACCATACCGCAAAAATATAGTTGAAAGGAGTTAAACAAGAACTCAGCAGTATGTGAGACTAATGAAAACATGAATATGTCAAAACTTTATGAAAGCAGTAACAAAATTCATGTTTACACAACTTCTTCGTAGGCATAGCTATCCAGCCTATCTGTACAGAACAGACCTTTATGCACTATCTCCAGATTTTGATCTAGTTAAAAGCATTTTCATAACTCAAGTTGAATACCAAAGTTAAAGTTAACTTTATTACCTTTCCAATAAATACTCATATGCCTTCAGATCATCTTTGGATTAAAAGTTATGATTTTCCAATTTGACAGAATTTTTGGATAAAATTTGCCAGCATCTCCTTTGTATGTGGCTGATTTTATCACAGTTGTATATGCTATACAATAAGAATATGAACAAGCTTTGAATTACAACAATGTTGCAAATTTCATAACCTTTCCAACGGTGTATCATAGGCTCCCTGAAATTTTTTATACAGAAAGTTATGGCTTAAAAACAGAAAAGTCCCGAGAGGTTTTGCTGCTGTCCTGGTTCTAGACAGTTTACCATGCTCTGAACTTTCTACCCATTTAACGTGTGAATTTGCTCTGGAGGTATACAAAGAAGTTGTAGATCACTTGAAAATATTTCCAGAACTGTATCATACACCTTGATTGGGTCAAGCTACTCAGAGTTATGCTTTGTTAAATTCCAGCAAGAATTCCTGCCGAAAACAGAGCACTCTGTTTTTGAAATCTTTGAAGCCTAGTCTTCCTCTCATTTGAATCTAAGCTCAAAATAAGAGTTCAGTAACTAATATTTGTTTCAAACTTCCATTTTAGTTGAAAGTTAGTTCATGAGTCATTTCTTCAAAGAAAAGAGGTTATTAAGTTTAGTACGTCGTCGATGCACCGTAAGAAGCATGTCGGTACTACGTATCCTCACCAAAGAAAATCCTAACCGGATTATACCGGTATAAATGTATCTTAGGTGGCACTAAAACGGTCATTCAAAAACGTGTATTACACGGGATACGTATGTGGTTAGTAACTGCAGAAAAACACTCAATGATGATGCACACATAGGATTTCTCATTTCAGGCAATTCCATATCATACTAAAAACATACGCCCCGTATCATTTCCATACGGGCCATCCTTAAGTCAAGCCACGTCTCAAGGTACATGGTCGCGTTTTCACACCACACGACGGGGAACCCGAGTAGAGCGCGAACGGGTCGTCACGGTTGGGAATTTTGTCAACCCAACAGATACCACCTACTGCCCTGTAGGGCACGCCGATGGCAAGCGCTGCGTATGTCCTCCTAGGCTATTTCCAGAAGAACACACTATCGCGTTACTGACCACAAGATGGGGTCTCCACTTAGATGCCTAATGCACGCTAGGGATTAGCGTTTCATATGAACTCAGGAACATGAAGAGTTCAAGAGTTTTATATTAACGTCTCACACTAAGCTGTGAGACCTATCCCTGATCCACTTTCCTCGTCAGGGGAGCTAACCGAAATTGAACCGCTTTCGGTGGCGTTCCTTACCATGCTTACCAGAGCGTAGGTGCGTCTTTACATAATCAAAATTCGAAATTATAACAAGTATGTTAGTCACGCCACTTTAAATAACTATACTACTATAGTTCTTATGTGGGCCTAATACCGTTTCCTCACCGTAACCTAAGTTTTTGTCGTAATACGGTCCTTATTTCGTGTGCTATTACCAATGCGACTCTGATACCACGCTTAGATGGCCCGACGCCGCCCATTCAGTCACGGGGACGGGGCACTCGCACTGGAATTGCATTGGGTATTGCCGTGTTGTGCGGCACCCAACGACACACATACAAGGAACAATGTATTACATAAAACATTAGTGGGAGCTTACAAGTTTTTCTTTGTAAATAATTTACATCAAGTAGCTACAGCGGAAGTCTATAACAACTCACGTCGAATAACTAAGAGCACTCGAGATGAAGTCCAGCCCGCGGACTCCTCTCGCTAGCTACACGAAGACAACAGCAGCGACTGGATTCTCCATGTGTTACATGACTCGGAAGTCTCCGAGTCTCACCGGACAACCTTCTTCTTAGCATCGATGTTAACCTGCAAAACCACTTATATAGCAAGCGTGAGAACATAGGCTCAGCAAGACTGATCCGTCTCTCCTAAACAAGAAACTCTACATGCACGGCGGTTGCAATTGGGTTAGCTAGATTTGCATAAAGGACTCGCCTAAATTTGATCCTTAACTTTCAAATTTTAAGCCTCATTGTGCAAACCTTGAGCCAAAAAACATCGCAACTCCACAATCAGACAAGAAACGCTTCGTTGCGATGCTTCTTGCGCAAAGTAAAAGTAAAGTTTAATGAGCCTATCTCTAAATCAATCATGGTTGTAATACAAGTTACATCACAGTCTTATTAAGTTCAAAAGATAACCAGTTCCAATTGTTACTACATTAGGATGCAGTGGGTAAGTATGCTCATATAACCGCGAGCGACAGTGATTCGAATCAGTACACGCCCGGACTACACGACACGTACTCTGAGTTGTCGGCAGCAACCTCGACTGACGTTGTACGCGGCCACCTTTCCCAAGATCTTCCATATTGGACACATTCCAACTGCCCCGAGTCCGCAAGCTCCCTCAAGGTACATACCCGAAGTGGTATGTTTTTAAGCGAGTTACCTCCTGCTACCCTGACGCCGAAAGCCTAAGGCAGTTGGAAATGTTCCACTATGGATCTCCCAAGGTACATCGGTTTTCTGGGTCACATATAGCCAGTATGTGCCCGGTACACAACTCAAACTTGTCCAACAGGGCCAAGCCCGGACGGGCCTTAACTGACACAGGCAGGGCTATGCACGCACGGTCCGCAGCATGCTGCATCTAAACCTCCCTGCCCGGTCTCCATTTCATATTTGTGACTTTCCTCATCTTTTCTAAATTTAACCCGTTCCGAGTAAACCATCCCTAAACTTGTGAGTAGCTTCCAACTACTTGACTTCTACCGGACCTTTCCTACTAACATTTAGCGTAGCCAAATCCACTCGAGGAGGTGCTATTCTACCCTTTCTCTCTTAGGTATTTCTGGTTATGCAAATGGGGTTCTCAATATCAACTAGACGTAATGCAATTAAACGATTCAAAACTATGATCTCTAAAAATGGTAATACTTTATAAAACTGTTCAAATGCAAACCGGGGCTTGCCTGTTTTGCAGGTGACTAATATTACAATCAGTTAGTGATGATCACTTGGAGCTTGATCACTTGCTTTCCTCCCTCCTTGATCTTCACTCCAATCCCTTCACATGTGCTCACGTAGATGCTACATGATATGATCATGCATATGTATTAAATTGAAAAACTTTTGCTAATAAGGTTTAATGACAGTTTAAAAACTGGAACTCTTTTTAAGAATTTAAAATGACACTGGTGCTAGCGATTTAGGTTGGGTTAAAGTCCTATGATCAAATGTGGAGTGCTTTTCCCACTTAAGTGTTGATCACCTTAAGAGGTTACACATGACAGTAATGATACAGAGCTCCAATGGAGCTGAGAATTTTCATGTGAGTTCCTTGTCACAAGAAAGTCATCTGGACCAAAAATTATCACTTTTCATTGAGTGGTTTATGCAGAACAATTCTCTAAGCAATTAAGCAAAGAGGAATTAATTCTGAGGTAACACCCATGTTCATGTCAAACTTAGTGGGCTATAATTTCAATTATAGTTCATAGAGTTTGCATAAATTTTTCTAGGATTTTTGGAGCTAAAAATTTCCCAGAACTGAATTTACAAGTTTTCGAAATTCTCTGAAAATGTTTCTGTATTCCTTTGAACACAGTAACTTACAATCTGAATTCTCCTGACCAAATTAACTCCAAATGATCTGAAACTTTTACAGGAGTATAAGAACACCCTAAAGACTATTCTGGCAAAAATTGAGGATTTTTGGATAAACTAAACTCCCTCTAAAATTCTTTTTCCTGAAAAGATATAAAGAATTTTCCAGAATTAAATAAAGACTTTCCTGCAAATTGGGTTACATATTTGGATAGAGTTTGTCAATCGGAATCTAACCCAATTTGGATCACTAAATTTGGAGTTTCCTAGCAAAAGTTATGCTCCTCTAAAGTTTGGGGAAAATCTGGGATTTGAATAAATCCGGAAAAGTTTAAAACTAACTGTGGGACCAGGGGGACACATGTCTAGCCCTGAAACATGCCATACGGGGTTACGGACTTTATTTCCCGTGCTGCCACAGTTAGTCCGGCGCCACAGAGGATCCGGTCCCTCCCTCACTCGACACTGACACGCGGGCCCGGCTTCACCTTCTCCTACCTCTCGCCCCTGTGCCGCCGGAGCTACCCCGAACTTGGTCGTACGGCCACCTCAGGTGCTCAAACTCGCCGCCAGTGCCTAATTCAACTCGAGGAACACACTGGTGCGGTCCTCCCGAGCCGGCAGAGCCTCCAACCTAGCGCCCGATGGTGCGGTGGCTCGGAAGGAGTTCAACGATGTTACCCCGACGCTCTAAGCCCTCCAAGCTTCGGTTTCCAAGCTCTACAGCACCGGTGGATACTCGGGAAGGTCGGCATGGCCACACACGGGCTCGGGAACGGCTCCAAACTAGAGTTCATCGTGCGCCTGATGCATCCTATTGCGGTAGCTGTCGGAAAAGCTCAGAGCAAGCCTTCTACCATGGTTTTCATGCTACGGTTTGTGAAGAAGAAAGATTGCTATGCAAGTCTAGATTCTATGTGTGCAATTTGCAGAGCTCTAAACCATCATACCACGAGAATTTAAACGATCCTTACCCGCGGGTCCGTTTACACCGGCCGGAGGCAATTCTTGAAATTCGTCGGCAAGAGGCAACGGCTGGAGCTGAGCTTCGGATGGAAGCTGCAGGGAGCTCTTGCGCGTCCACTGGTGGCCTAGCTCGGCCGTGACATGCCTCGGGTGAGGCTGTCCACGAGAGCGCCTTCTCTCGGTGCTATGGCGGCTGCCGCGGGAACTGAGTTATCTCGGTGTAGAAGACACGAACTCACTCGGTGATGGCGCGAGGAGGTCGTGGAAGGGTCCGTGGTGTCGTTTGTCTGCTCTGCTTGGGCTTGTGCACGGGCTATGATGGTGACCGATCGAGCGAAAGGCAGCGGCAACGCTCGGGTATGTTTCTTGCGCAAGGGGAGAAGGAGCAGCGCCGAGTCCTCGGTGATAAGACGAAAGGAATCACGGCAGAGGGTTTAAGAACCTCGGCTGAGGCGATTCGAGCGACAGGCGGTCGACCGAGCGGTGGCGCTGGCGTCGGTTGCCTCTGTCGACCTCACGTGAGAAGCAAAACAAAGCTGCTCTTCTGAAGATCTTTGCAAATTCCTCTCCCTCAATGACAGGTGGGAGCAACAGTCCAATCCCTCCTTATCCCTCTCCTAAATATCTCCCAAAATTTGCAAATGGTGAAATCAAATTGTGGGAGTTCAAATCTGAGGTGCATTTGGATAATTGGGCAAGTTTCATCCAAATTCAAATAGGTATTTAAATTCTTTGTTATTTAAAGTCCATTTTGGAAAATGAGTTGCAAAACATCTTAATAATTCATGAAACTTTGCATACCCCCTAATTTGGACCTAAGTAATTCAAATATGAAATCTGATTTTTAATTTGGTTGCTGCAAATGAGACTTTTAGCACAACAGTTTTGAAAATTCATTGTGTTGCTCTCATTTGAATTTTGAGTTGAATAATGTGTTCTAAATATGCCTTTAGCTTTCCCACACCTATGGAAACGTCCCATCTTGGTTTTAGACCCCTCTTGGGTTCCAAGTTTTCAAACAAACATTTGAACTAGTGTGAAGAGAGCCCTCATGTGGGTTATCACATGTGGAAAAGTTTTAACAAGTCCCAAATTTCATACATATGAAACCCACTTTTGCAAACAAGAGTTTCTTTGTATTCACATTTTTGGGACCTTTACAGTAAGTTTAAAAATCAGATTTGAAATTCAAAGTTCACCCAAATGGTGGCCAAACACTTTGAATAACCATGCAGCCCTAGAGATGGAGATTTGGGAAAAAGTGGATGACAAACTTTTCAATTGTAGGGTGGGCTCCAAAAAGGAATTATGGAAGCATTTTCCAAACTCCAACCAAATTCAAATTTGTCATGCAAATTCAAACTGAATTTGGAGAATTCAAATTCTAGCCCACCTTTCAAACTCAGAATTGTGGAATTTGAGAGATCAACATGAGGAGATATTTTGGGAAGGAAATGTGGGGTAGGACCCACATGTCATTGAGCTGAAAGTGGAGACTTGCACCCTAAGCATAGCTCTGTTCAACCCCCACGAGCTGTTTTCACCCGGGCGCCACCGACAAGCTTGCCGCGCCACCAGCTGCTTCCTTTTCCCACGCGCGGACGCCCAGAGGCGGCTGGCCCTCGTGCCCCGGCATGATATACCCCTCAGACCGAGCAAAGGCTCACTTGACTTCCCCTCCTCGTGAGAACACCGAGCATAGCTCTCTCCCCTCTGCCGCTCGGTTTGATCAGGAAATCGACAGCAACCATCGCACCCTCTCCTTCCCGAGAGGCTAGACAGCGCCCTGAGCTCAGTACACCCCTCTCCGACCCGGAAACGAGCGAGTTCCGACATCCTTTGCCCGAGAACAGCCTCCACAGCAGCGACCTAGCTCGAGCCGAAGGTCGGGCTCTCGTGGACAGCGCTCCACAGGAGTTTTCACGGCCGAGCGATCACAGCTACGGGAGCGCGCTACTGTGGTGCTGCTCTCCTCCAATTCTTGGAGCAAACCGTGCAGCATCGACGACGAATTTGAAGATTTTGCTCCGGCGAGTTCAACCCGAGCAGCCGGTACGGTTTCTTCAAATTTCCGCTCTATGATCCTCCTTAGGTCATCAAACTTGGCACACACGAGTTGGACTAGCCGGCGGTCATTTTCCTTTCAGCATCCCTAGCACGAAATCACCTCGGAGCAGAAAATTTTGAAGTCTCCCGAGCGTGTTCTTCGCGGAACCAATCGGGCGCACGATGCCGATCCAGTTGCAGCTGTTTCTGAGCACCTTTGAGGCCTTGTCGAGCTTCCTAGATGTGCACTGATTCTGTCGAGCTAGTTGGCCGACGTTTTGGCGGGCTAGGAACCTCGGGCGACGGTGCTGAAGTTCAACCGAGGCCGCCACACGTCGCCGGGCATCTTCCGGTCACCGGCAGCGCCAGAACACCTCACCATCGTGTTCCTCGACATCGCAAACCCCCTGGCGGAGAGTCTTAGCTCGTGCGGTGGCCGGCAGCGGCGATCCAACGAGTTGTGATTTGCTCCGGCGACCGGGAGGCGGCGCGCGCGCGAGGAACCGGTCGGAGGTTGAAGAAGGGGCCGGGCCCGTCTGTCAGCGGCTCGAAATTTAAATCCTCGATCGGCTGTGGCCGGGATCCGGTGTGCTGGCACGCTGAGGACCCTGTGACCCCGGTGTGGCTTCAATCCTATTGGCTGGGATTTAAACAGTGGGTCCAGCCGACTTTTTAGTAGGGAAAATAATTCCAGAGATGGCTACAACTTTGGAAATTCATATCTCTGTGTAGGAATCTCAAATTTGAGTGATTCCAATTGGGTTGGATTCATTTTGCAGAGATCTATCCAAATATGAACTCCAATTTGTATGAAAGTCAATATTGCATTCTAGAAAATTCTTTAAAGTTTTTCTAAAAAAGAATTATTGAGGGAGTTTGAGTTATCCAAAAATCCTCAATTTTTACCAGGATATTATTTAGCATATTGTTGACCTTCTAGCAAATTTCCATCTCATTTGAAGATAATTTGAGTAGGAATTTGCTAAATACAATCTGCTGTGTTCATAAGAGTCCAGAAACATTTTTAGAAAATGTTTCCCACTTGTAAAATCTATTTTGGACAATCCATAGCTCCAAAAATCATATGAAAATTTAGGCAACCTCTCTGAGACATACTTGAAATTGTAGTTCACTTAATTGGGCATGAAAATGCACATTACTTCAGAATTAATTCTTTGAGTAGAAATGCGTAAAGAATTATTCTGGGAGAACTACTCAAGTAAAAGGGCTGAATTTTGGACCATATTACTTTCATGTGACCAAGAACTCACATGTAAATTATAAGATCAAGTTGAGCTCTTGAACTCCCTGTTCTTATTCTCCATACTTATGTATAGGTGGAAATACATGAGAGACATGGTGAGAATTATAGAGAACACAATTTGACTCCACATTAGCTGCAGTTTGGCAAGATAAATCCCTAGGTGGTATAGAACCTGCTGTAAAAGTTTTGAGACCATTGGAGTTCTTGTTCTTCAGTTGCATTCAAATCTTTTCAGCTCATCTATTATGTTCATTAAGGAAAATGGTTAGTGTATAGCTAAAACTCTAAGATCGATTTAGTCATTTCTGTTTCTTTGCACAACAGAGGCAAACCAAGCCATTCTTGGCTTCTCCACACAACCTATGTTCCTAAGAACTCCATTCTATAACTTATTTCCATTACATTCTATAAAATATGTGCATATGCATTTCAATAGGAACCACAACGAAGGGGTTCGAAGGAGTGATTCATTGAAGTGGATCAGACTCCGGAGGGTCAAGGGTTGATCAACCAAGATCACTAACTGAGTATATACGACTACCCTGCAAAACAGGCAAGCTCCGGTTTGCATTTAACAGCTTATAAGTTTTACTTTGTATTCACTTTCGGTTAAGATATGAACTGTGCATTAGGTCTAGTGTTTGATACTCCTCTTGCATAACCAAATGACCCATGGAGTATTAGGTAGATGTCTTTCATCGTGTAGAACTGCCATGCTTAAGTAAGGTTCGGTAGAAGTCGAGTGGTGAGATGCTACTCGCATGTTCAGGAACAACAGGGGCATACGGGATTGGTTCAAAAATGAATTAGCAAGTTAAAGTTGAGATCGGAAGGTTGTAGGGGCAGCAAGACATAGGGGCCTGGGTGCTGTAGACCTGTCCGTGTCGGTCAAGGACCGATCCGTATGCGGCCCTGTTGAACAAGTTTGAGTTGTGTACCGGACTCATGCTAGTATTATGGGACTCAGTAAACCGATGTACCTCGGGAAGCTGTCGTTGAGCCTTTTCGGGTCGCCTCAGGCGAGATGGCCGGTGTGCAGTATGTGGGGAACATTCTCATGACATCTCATGTCGACAGGTGCACCATGAGAGTGGCTACTGTACGGGGCGACTTGATCGATTCAATGGGGGTGAAACAGGAGAAAGGCTGCCACGTACGACGTCAGTGATGGTTACTGTAGGCAACGTCGAGTACGGGCGTACGTGTTGTGTAGTCCGAGTGTTATTGAACGAATCACCGTCGCTTGCGGGATGGACCGAGCATACTTGTTCTCACAGTCGTGACGTAGTAAGAACTTGCATGAGAAAGGAACTAATCACATTGGTTTGAAGTTCCATACTAGCTTTGTATTGGATCTTGATGAATAGGCTAGTGCAAAACTCGATTCTTTTATGCCGTGAGCAAATTACATCGGGGGAAAGCGTTTCTTGTTTGATTGTGGAATCCCGATGTGGTGTGCCCAAGGTTACTTAAAATGTTGTAATTAATACCTGAAAGTAAGGATTCACTTTTAGGCGAGTTTAATTATGCTTATGCCATCCTATTCTAGGTTCATAACCTCACATAGAGTTTCATGTTTAGGGTGACGGTTAAATCTTGCTGAGCGTTATGCTCACGGATGCTATCTGAGTTGTTTTGTATGTATTTGACTCCATGCTTATGAGAAGGGGTGCCGATGAGACTCGGGAACCTCCGAGTGCTTACTCAAAGAGCATCCTCGCCGTTGCGGTTTGTCTTCGTGTTGCTAGAAAGAAACGTCCGCGGGCTTGACTGTTTCTTTGTTGCTAAGTTAGAAATGAGTCGTGAGATTTATAGTATTCCGCTATGTAGCTTATTTTGATATAAGTATTTGTAAAACATTCTTGTACGCTTCCGCAAATTATTTATGTAGTGTGATGTGCTTTATCGACCCGTGTGCTGTTGGGTGCCGCATATCATGGCACCACCCAACGAGGTCCTATCAACGGGGCAGTCCCCCACAATATGGTGATGCCATTGTGAATTCTCCATTACTTGTCCATCACCAAGTGATTTTATCTTTTTCATCAGTTTGTGAAACTTCATTGAATGATGTGAACAACAACACAAATTCATCTATGAGCTCTTTGGTGTCAATTGCAATGAGATTTCTTATCCAATTGAGGTTGGTCAATTCTTTGAATACACTTCTATTTTTAAAACGCGCTTGCCTGTATAGGTTTGGCGCTAGGTCCTTGGGTGTTTCACCATGCAACCATCGAGCCTCCCAAAATGGTGTATCTTTCCCATTTCCAATTGTGAGATATGTGGATGAGAAGAATAGTTGACGATCAGTTTTGTCTTGGTGTTTAAGTAGAAACTTCCATGGCCGATCTCTTTTATCCCAATTATGCCATAACCAATGCAATCTGAGTGCTCTGCCAAATTTCTCAAGGTCTTTGATTCCTAGACCCCCCCCCCCCCCCACTTCTTCAGTCTCACACATGTTTTCTATTTTACAAGGCAGTGCCCCCCTTTGACTCTCTTAGGATCATCTCCGCGCCATAGGAAGCTTCTTCTCAATCTATCAATTTGCTGGCAAGCCCATGTAGGGAGCCTGAATATCGTCATGAAATAAGCATGGCTGAAAGTATTGTCTTGGCTAGGACTTCTCTTCCAGAATATGATAAAAGATTCCTTTTCCAGTAGTTGATTCATAATCTTTTGTACCACAGGCTGCACCGACGCTTTAGATATTTTTTTGAGATGTAAGGGTAATCCGAGATAAGTGCAAGGAAATTATGCTAACCTATGTTGTTGCCCAATAATTTGTTGTACACTTGATTCCTGACATCTGATTGGGAAAATCTTATTTTTTCCATATTTATGATGAATCCTGTTGCTTGTCCAAAAATATGAAGTATGTATTTTGTGGCCATGAAATCTTGACATGTAGGTTTAATGAATACAACCACGTCGTCAGCATATAGGGACACTCTAAGTTGTTCGTAATTACCATACAGTGGTTGGAGTACTCCATGCTGTTGAGCCAGTTGGAAAACCTTGATAAGTGGTTCCATGGCCATGAGAAAAATCATAGGGGAGAGCGGATCACCTTGCCGCACCCCTCTGGCATGAGCAATTTTTTGACCCGGCTCACCGTTGAGTAAGAAAGAGGATGACGAGGTTCTCCATAGGGCAGACATCCAGTTTTGCCATCTAGTTCCAAAACCAAGATAGGTCATAATATCGAGTAGGTAGGCCCAACTCACTGTGTCAAAGGCTTTAGAGATGTCCAATTTTATGAATAGACCTGGTGTCTTCTTCCTGTGTAATCCTGTGGCCACTTGTTGGACAAACATGAAGTTATCATGAATGCTTCTCTTTTTAATGAAGGCACTTTGATTTGTTGAGATGAGTTTATCTAGCTCAGGTGCCAATCTGTTTGCCAGGATCTTCGAAATGATTTATGCAAATGCATGAATTAAACTTATAGGTATATAATCTGTAATCCTCCTGGAGTCTGATTTTTTGGGGATAAGCACAACAAGAGCCTGGTTAAGTAAATACAATCCCTGATGATTCATGTGATAGAATTGGTCAATTGCTTTTAGGAGGTCTTTTTTAATAATTTTCCAGCAAGCTGAGAAGAAGAGGCCGGTGAAGCCATCTGGACCGGGAGCCCTTTCCTTTGGTGCTCCATTGATCATCTTTTTTACTTCTTCTGAGAAGGGCAGGTCTAGGTGTTCTAGGCTTTTCGGTTGCCAATTAAGTTGAGCAAAGTTGAGTGCATGATTCCTCGGACAGTGCCTATATTTTTTAGATAGTGATCAAAGATGACCTTATGTTTCTCTGCTTGGGTGGAGGCCACATTGTCATCTGTTTCAAAGTTTAGTATAAAGTTCCTTTTGTTTCTGGAGTTGGCCATATATAATCTGAAAGTATTTCGTATTAGCGTCTCCTTTCCTCATCCATGTCAGTCTTGATTTTTGTCTTGCTCGCGATTTTTCAATCGCGGCCAACCCTAGGATTCTATGTTTAAGCAGATTTCTTGTATCTTTTTCCTCAACACTTAGTGGTCTTTCTTCTTGCGCCTTATCTAATTGAAGGATCACCTCCCTGCAGATAGCCGAGGTCAGTTTACCCTGTTGTACCAGAAATCTAGCCCATTTTCGTAGCTCTTTGGCTGTACGGCTTAACTTGATGTGCAACTTGAGAAATGCATTGTATTGGGGCTGTATCGGTTTAGACCAGGCCTGTTGGGTACACTCTCTGAACCCTGGCATACTAACCCAGTGAGATTCAAACTTGAAGGTTGCATTTATATATTCATCAGCTAAGGGTTGTAGCAGAATGGGACAATGATCTGATGCCGAGGAGGACAATGGTTGTAAGATTGGGTTGGTATATAGGTTTCCCAAGTCGTTGAAACGAAGACCCTATCAATTCTCGTCATTGTAGGCTGCTCATGTTTGTTATTCCAGGTAAAACGTTTGCCTATTAGAGGAACCTCCTTTACTTCCATATGATTCAGCGTTCTTCTGAACCTGATCATCATCCTCCGATCAAGTCTACCATTGTTTTTGTCTTCATCTTTGTAGATGAGGTTGAAATCTCCAAGAACTATCCATGCCGGTCTGACCCATTGCTTAAGTTGTCTAAGCTCCGATAGAAAGCTACGCTTGTCAAAGTCGGGGTCCATACACTCCGGTGACTGTCGAGAGTGTGGCTGTTCTACTATACGAAACAGTGGCCAATATGGTGTTTGGCGTTGTTTTAATGTCGGGTAGCTGTAAGTGATTACTTCTACATGCCAGGATGATGCCACCCTTTGTGTCATCCGCAGGCAAATAACAGAAAAATTATCTTCATATTCAGTCCCCAATGTATTTCTGATATTCTGAGCAGTAACCTCTGCCAGTTTGTTCCTGTAAACAGACCACCATAGGTTTATATATTTGCACAATTTGCCTGATATCTTCTTGCTTTGCTGTGTTGTTTAACCCTCGAACATTCCATGATAGAGCAGAGTAACATGAAGTAACATCATCCATGAGGAACTATGACAGCCCACCAGAAAGCCAGAATAACAAAACAAAATGCCAGCAACGTAAGCCAAGTCTTGCGGTCATGCATCCGCACATACAACCACACATACGTGGGTTCCAAGTCTTGGGTGGGGGAATAAAAGCGAGAGGATGCCATGCTCCTTCTCAGAACATGAATAGAGGTCTGCAGTGGACATTTATAACCTGAAACATACATAAGAAATAAAACACGACTTGTCGGCTTGCTGGCAGACTTGATGAGATCTTCATGCGCTGTCTTGCTAGCTGCAGCCTTGGAGACTTTCTTGGATTTCTTGGCTCCTTCAGCATTCTTGTTGACACCCTTGCGCTTCTTCTTCTCTGCCACAGCTGTTAGTGTTGTGATTGCTTCGATCGCCGAGGCCGATAGTAGTTTCTTGTACATGTTCAGATACTGCTGCATTGTCATTTCGTCAAGCGATTGGTTAGGCTGGATGATGCCCCATTTCTTGGCCAAGAGTTTTTGCGCCATTTTAATCGTCGGCTTCTGTTTCTTCATCTTCGCTTGAAGTCTCGGACTTCATCTTCGAGACATCCCCTGTGCTTCTTTTTGTAAATTATTAGACTGGTTCAGTATATGGAACTTGGTCTTCTGCTTGGTGGGAGGGGTCTTCATAAGAAAAGGTAAGTGGTTTAGTGGCCAACTCAGCAAATTCAGCTAATTTATTAGCTAAGTTACTATCCTGCTCTTGTACAGGCTGTGCTGCATCCATTTGGTCAATGGCAGTTCTCGCAACTTAATTTGTTTCTGAGACTTTGGTAGAATTGGTCTCACTCTGATTAGTGTTGCCCAAGGAGGCATCTAGGTTGGTGTGTTGGGAGTCGTCAAGCCCTCGCATTTTTCCTGAGTGATCCTCTTTATCTGGGATGTTCATCGTAACCTTTGATGCCTGCACATAATCATTGCTGTCACTGAGCTGTGTCAGTGCAACTAACATTCATATAAATTAAGCCGCTTTCTTCCCCCCCCCCCCCCAGATTTAGAATCCAGTTCCTTGTGCTCGATTGTTGAGCTTACGGTTGTTTCCTTCCTCGGCCACAGATTGTCTTGGGGAATTATCTCTATTGCGTCCGAGTAAAAAGAAGCATTACCAGTGCCTCGGACACAGCTCATGTATCCATTTTCCACTGAGTGTCTGTGGGGGGAAGAGACTTGAGATCTTGGACTGCATTTGTTGTCAGTTCAGTAAGCTTATTCTGCTGCCTCACAACACTGTTCTTGACTGATGCTTCACCGAAGATAGATGGGGATGGATAGCAACTCTTTTTAATAGCCTGCTGCCTGCGAGATGATTCGCCCCTGTACCAGCCATTACTACGCCCGCGTTTGTAACACGCAAAAATGTGACAAAAGATGAATTCAAATTTAGTGGACGTGATGCATGTTGAAGGAAAATTCAAATTCAATCCGGAATTCAAATTTGAAGCAAAAACAGAAAAAGAAAAAGGAAAAGGAAAAAGAAAAATGGTCTGGCCGAAACCCACCAGCCGGCCCAGCAACCCGCGGCCTACTCTCCTCCTCCTCCTCTCTCTGTCGCGCGGGACCCACCGGTCGGCACCTTCTTCTCCAACCGCCGCCCGGCCTTCCCTCCCGCTCCGAGCAACCGCCGCACCCTTCCTCCCGAATTCACCGCCGCGCCCACGATCTACGGCCCCCCTCAGCGCAGCACGAACCCCACTCACCCCGCCGCCCTCCCTCATCCATTTAAACGCTGAAGGTTGCCCGTTTTCTTCCCCGCTCGACCCACTTCCATTCCCGGTGAGGACCGAAGCTCCCATCGCCGTTTTCCTTCGAATTCCTTCTGTTTTCTCCGATCTAACTCGTGTAGTGTGTGCCACCGCCGCCGAGGAGTCTTGCAGGTGAAGAAGACACCGTGTTTTGCGCTCTAGCCACAGCTCCGGTGAGCACCGCCGAGTTTCCCCCTCGGACCTCGTCGTCGACCGACTTCCAGGGCCTCCGAGCTCAAGAAAACCACCGAGGTGAGACCCCCTACTCCCCCTCCTCCGAATTGTGCAGAGAAAACGGTAGTCTAGGGCCGGTAGACGAGATTTCGGGAAATTCCGGCGAGTCCGCCGCCGTGCGCCGCCGGGCGGCGCCGCCCACACACGGCCAGGGCGACGTGGCCCTCTGTGGCCCGTCCATTTTAAATCGGGCGGATGAAAACAGAACCCCCGCGTACCCCTTCGCGATCTAATCTCGGCCCTCCATTTAAAATCCAACAGCCCACATCAGCCCCGCGTTATAAAGATTGAGAATCTTACGCGCTACCCCCTAGGTTTGTTAGAAAAGAATAGCTAGCCCCTGAAACCTTCTGATCTAGCCCCTAGACTCTCGAAAATTTATGTAAATGCATTTAAAAATCCGTTTTAGCCCCTGGACTTAATAACAATTAGGAAAATCTCTCTATTTTACATAGTTAGACTCCTGAAAATTTAGGAAATAAGGTTTTGGACTTTACAGTGGGGAAAATTTGCACTAAGTCCCTGCAAAGCCTCTAATTAAGAAATTTAAACATAGGAATGGGATTTAAATTTAAATGGTGATGCAAATACATGTGCAAATACAATTTAAATTTTTCTAGCACTTGGAAAACATTTAGAATGATTTGAGAACTGATTTTAGGCTGAAATAAAATCTGACTAAGGGCTATTTACTTTTATTATTGCTGGAAATTCATTTTTAGGCTACAGATAATTCTGAAAATAGGTAAAAATAAATTTAAATTGATCCCATCAGAGAGGAAGTCAAAAGATATTTTGTTGGACATTTTAGATCAGAACATATTCTGTGTAGGTGATATATTTTGCTATTTTAGTATTGGAGTTCATTTTTGGTAGGGAAAATAAATATGAAAGTAGAGGAAAATAGGTGGACATAATTGGAAAATGGCAAATGAGGTCCCCAAATCCAAAACTTCAAGTTAAGATTGTGTAGAAGATCTGAAAACCCATTTGGAGTAGGAAATTATTTTTCATGCAAATTTTGTGGCTAATAAGTGTATTATCTCATATAGAAAATTTGTTCAAATTGGAAATTCATATATAGTGTGCATTTAGAAATCTGAATATTACAGTTAAAGGTAAAATATATGTTGAAAAGTGCATGTATGCATAGGAGAAACCTATCTAGGATAAACATAAAACCTAATTATGTGTATGACTTTAATGTGTATGTATGTATGACTTGCATGAGTGTATGTGTTGATGATTTCTGATGAAATGTTGTTTTCTCTTGCTATGTGTGTGTTGGCATGAGTAGAACCAGCCCCAGAGCCGGTTCTCACCTTCCAAGACCAAGACTTCCCATTCCCGAAGCAGCAAGAAGGCAAGTGTCCTTGACCACTTTGATCCTATACTAGGAGGTGTAGTTAGAATTATTTGCATTGTCAATTAAAATATGAAACCCATGCTAGAAAGTTTCCCCTAGATTATCATTATCTTGCTTCCTTGTAGCCTGGGTTGGGAGTTATGTTATTATGTCATTTATTTACACTACTCATGCTTAGCCATGCTTAGAATGGGATAAATGAGATATAAGATCATCAACTTGTTTACTTTACCCTTGAATGAGATATTATGAATTATGTAGAGGTAGGGATCTAGGCAAGTTGGATGATTTGGTTGGTGTTCCGTGCACGAGACTCGGGTTTGTGTATAGTACTTGCCTGGATCCTAAGGACCAGTTCATGGAGCATGTAACATGGTTTTATCGTGCCAACCACATGCTGAGATGGGGCAGTTTGGCCAATTAATTAGGTACATCCGTGGCGTAGTATGGGTGTTTGGAGGGTGCGGGGAATAGGTGTCAGCTGGACTACCATATGAACCGCAAGGCTCAAGAGGGGGCCACTGCAGCGGGGTTGGAGCCTCTTGGATGCTGTTAGGGGTGAAACCTCAGTGGGCCCACACTCGTCGTGAATCCCTTTGTAAAGGCCTCGTAGTGATCTCCTGGCTACACACCTCGGAAGTGTGAACGTGGTTCGCGGCCACTGATAAAATGGAGGTTTTCTTGTCCACGCGACAACGGGGGATGAAATCACTACATGTGGGTACAGTGGTGCAAACTCTGCAGAGTCAAAACTGTCATGACAGTCGTGCTCACGGTCAAGAGCGGCTTGGACTTATTCATGATTAGAGGATGAGGAATTAGGAAGTTGAGGATGTTAAGCGAGGAGCTTAACATTGGAAATGATGTTATGGTTACTTGATATTGATGATGGGTTAGGGGATTGGACCATTTCACCTATGTAGTAATATAGGTGCTAAATAAGGTACGGTGATAGATATTAATTGCGTGGTGCTTTAACCATGAGTTCAACCTCTCTTTGCTCTAGCCATGCATGAAATAACTTTCCCACACTTGTTGAGTACCAACGGTACTCAAGCTTGCTTTTTTGTTGATTTTAAATTGCTGCTCAGGGCAAGGGAATGACGTGGTGTACAATGACCAAGACTTCAGACCCGAACAAGGATTCTAGATTCACGGAGTCCCTTGGGCAACGCCTGTGATGGAGCCTACAAGACTTATCTTCCGCTGTTTGTTTATTTCTATATTGTAAACATGTTATCGTCCATCGAGACGTTATGTAAGACTTATTTATATTCGAACACTTAGTTTGTAATATAATGATGCTTCACTCTTTATCGTCACATGTATAAAAAAATGATATGAAACACTTAGTTTATAATATAATGATGCTTCACTTTTTATCGTCACATGTATAAAAAAATGATCCTAACATACATGTGGAAATCATTCGGTGTTTTTCGGAAAAATCGGATGTGATAGTGTTGTTCCTTCCATTACTTCTGTTCTCAATCCAGCGTGTCATCCTTGACATGAAAGGACGAGATCGTGCTCTACGGCTAGACCTGTCATCGTTATCATTCTCCCTAGGAGGCCTGCGATACTCCTCAGCAGGATAACAGACTTGCAGTATGCGGGTGGAGCTCATCCTCGTCTAGGTCGCCATCCATACGTCCATATTGCCAACGGAACTCCCTCATCTGCACTTTACCCTCAGCTATGAGTTCCTCGGGTGGGTAGTGGTAAAAGAGTAGATCTTCAACATAATCGATATGGATAAACACTCTGTAAAAATGGCCGCGTTTTAAGCTTCTCGGCCTAGTAAAATGGACCTGAGTATCGTGGCTTGGCTGTCCAGCTCGCTCTTGAGTGTCAGGTAGACCATCTAGGGGATGCGGTTTGGGTCTTGACAAAATGTCCACCATACATATAAACGCTGATACCCTTTCTGCCTGGAGGGAGCAGCAACCAGATGGATAGTACATGCATCACAAAGAATCTTGGCTGCTGCCTCTCCAGACCATGCAAGTTGTGGAATACCCTCAAGACTAATCTTAACATGATATGGAATGGCACATCTGTCCCCATGCACATTCAGACTCCATGAATCAAAACGAAAATTAAAGGGCCCTTCTACAATCCTCCCTCTAGCAAAAACCAGGTCTCTGATTGCACTCCCGTTGAACAACACCAGAAATGGTTCTGGGTAGCTTCTAAAGATTTGGAACTTGTACTCACGAAGCCTGAAATGGTGGATAATGGCATCCTTTAGCTCTTCCCGAGAGCCCACCCCAAGTGCATCTTCCTCAGTGACAGTAATGCCCGGTTAGTAAGCAAATTTTTCCTCTGTTCCATCTCCTCCGAGAGGGTAGCCATCGTTTCGGAGACACGAGAGGCCTGAATCGTGGGTTACCTGGATACTTCATGACATTGCTTTGCTGTATCATCTTGCCCTGATCTGCAGGCACCGTGTCCGCTCCTCTAGGCGACGACGCGAACTCATTGATCCCCAGCCCAAAGAACTCCGCCTCTCCATGCTTCTGCTGGTTCGTCGGTGGTGTCTCTGGAGGTGGATGACTGAGCTAGCTTGTTGTGTAACTGGGAGGTGTGAGCAGTGACTACTTCAATGGCCGTATTGTGTTGCTTCACTGGCAAAGTACGGGACGGCTCAGGCGTCGAGATGAAGTGTGACCGTTCGCTTTGCATTTCCATTTCCAACATCTTTTTGGGTCTCTACATTGCGCTTTGAAATGATCCTTCGGCAAGCAATTGTAGCATCTCTCTCTGACTTTCTCTTTGAAGAAGCACACGCCAGCTTGGTTTCTCGGTGGTCTGGAGTAAATGCTCCTTCTTTTTCTCCACCAGTACTTCTTTTTTACCTCCTGCCATTGCTGAGAGGGTGCAGTAGCCGGTGACTGATCGAGCAGCTGGCTTGCTGGACGTGCTGCCGGCTTTGCTGTAAATGCCGCTGCCTGCATCCAATTCTCCTGCACGCCTTCACCCGCCAGACTTTTCAAACAACTAGCTGGCCGTCCCTTGCACATTGACCGGGTCGCCCTGGTGGGCCTGCTTATTCCAAAAAGATGTATTGGTTCATCCTCTTGCCGAAAGAATGCAACTGTCGGTTGAAGATTGATCCGAACACTTCTAGACTTGCCGGCGACCGACGTTGATGGTTTCATTGGTGAGTCGGAGCTTGAACCCTCCACTGTTCTTCCCGAACGGACGACCTCAGCATAAGACTTGAGGAACGTACCTTTGGATTCTGGTGGCCAGCTCTTGGGCGTAATGGATACTTTCTGCTCCGTCGCTGCTGTTCTTCCTTTGCTCTGTTCAATCTGATTCTTTCTATCTTTGCTCTCGTTCCCTTGGTGCAGGGCAGATGCTTTACTGCCTCTGAATTCTTCATCCTTCCTGGACCAGCAACCTCCTGGTTCCTCCAACACCCGAGTCCCTCCGGCATTGGTGATGCTCGTTGCCGCCGAAACTTCGGATAATGACGACAGAGAAGAATCATACTTACCCACAAAACGGAGAGAGGGATTTTAGTGATAGATTTGTGGGGATTTTGGTGGGGCAAAGGATTGTTATGGATGTAGGGATGTTTCGCCTCTGGCCTCGCTTCTCGCGGTAGATAACCGTTGGGGCTTCATTTCCTTGGCCGTTGTGGAAGAACTGCTGTGACGCTAATGCTTTCGCTCGGTTATGATGTTGAAGGATATATTGTGCCTGCACCTACTTTTAGCAACAGAGCATAGTAATATTTTAGTCTTTGCCAGTCGCATTCTTCTTGTGATTTCTTTATCTGCAAACACTCAAACTCCGCCACCCCAAGATTGCTCATTCAATGGGTCGTCCGATGTGATGGTTTCTTCCAAAAAAGCGTAACAGGTGAAGAGAGTGTTAGGAAATAAACTTGTTGCTCAAAATATGTAGCTGCATTTTAGTTGGCGCATGCATGAATCCGCGACTTGTGCCACATCTGCATGGGCAGTTGCATTCGTGTGCGAGAGGATAGCTCAGCACCCGATCATCAGTCGCTGCATCAAGTGCGTTAGAGTCGCACGTCATGCATTCAGATAGATTAACATATTCTAACGGTAAGTGCAAGTAGTGCGGGTGCTTGGTCATCATGTTTTCTTATAAATACAAGGGAATAAACAAAGTGAAGGTGATCACTCGACAAAACACAAACCAGTACAAAGAAACTCTACCTTTTCTCTGCGTCTGTCATTTGTTGTGAGTTTGTAAGTGCCAAAAAACACGAGTGCGCGCCGACAATTGGTATCAGAGCCAAGTTCAGCATCTAGAGCGAGAGATGGAGACGCCGGGTAACAGATCACCAACTCCCGAGGGAAGGCGCAGCCTCGGACATTCACCGCCGTCTCGGCATGGACAACATGTTGTCATTGAGCGTGTTGTCGAGAAGATATCGTCAGCAGGTCCGATGAACTATCCGGTACTCACGAAGACAAACTACAACGACTGGGTCTTGTTGATGAAGATCAAACTGGAGGCGTGCGGGCTGTGGAGTGTGGTTGATCCGGGGTCAGTCGAGTTCCAAGTGGATCGAATGACCCTAGATGCAATCTGTAGCGCCGTACCAGGAGAGATGATCTCCACACTTGCGACCAAAGAGTCGGCCAGGGAGGCATGGGAGACCATCAAGACAATGCGGCTGGGTGATGACCGCATCAAGAAGGCAAATACGTAGAAACTGCGACATGGGTATAAGCTACTCGCATTGAAAGAGGGAGAAGGAGTAGAAGACTTTGTCATGCGCCTCAACAGCGTAGTAAGCCAACTCAACACCTTAGGTGACCCTGAACCCGAGCCGAAGGTGGTTGAGAAGTTTCTGCGAATTGCAAGGCCTAGGTATAAACAACTAGTCCTGTCAATTGAGACATTGCTTGACATCTCTAAACTTTTGGTGGAAGAAGTTGTTGGGCGGCTTAAGGCGTCAGAGGACGACATTGTCGAAAACTCTACTGCAGGTCGAAAGTTGTACCTGATAGAAGAAGAGTAGCGTGAACGGTGCAAGAAGAAAGATACCAATGAGTCTCGTGATGGTGGGAGAAACAGCAACGGTGGCCTTGGTGGCCAAGGTGGTCGAAGAGGATGAGGGTGTGGCAGGCGCGGAGATGGTGTTGGGTCATCATTAAGCCGTGGCAATGGGCATAACAATTGCCATTTCTGCGGCAAAACTGTACATTGGGCCAGAGATTGCTACAGCAAACCAAAGAAGGAACAAAAGGCGTTCGTGGCCCAACACGAAGAGGCAAGTCTTCTTGTCACCAAAACTGAAGTCAGGGACACACCTACATCAGCTCGTTCTGATCATTGTGAGCAGACCAGGGTGCCGCTAGAGGGAGCTGCGCTCCCTGAAGAAAATCAAAGTGAAGACCAAGGGGGTCAAACCACTCCATGGACGTCAGACTATGTGATTGAAAATCAGTCTGTTGAGGGGAAGATCCATCTGGATGAGGAAAGCACCTACATGGCACTAGAAGGTGGTGAAGCAGGGAAGCCATGTTAGTGGCTGCTAGACACCGGGCCTCCAATCACATGTCAGGGTCCCGATCGGTATTCCCAAGCATCGATCAGCAAACCACAAGAACAGTCCGCTTTGCTGATGGAACCGTGGTGGAAATTGAAGGGTGTGGGACGGTTCTGTATGAGTGCAATAATGGTGCACATCAAACACTCAACAATGTTTACTACGTCCCTCACATCAACACTAGTATTATCAGTATCGGTCAGCTAGACGGAGCCGGATGGGAGGTGCTAATCAAAGGAGATGTCATGCAGTTAAGGGATGAGCAACAGAATCTGATAGCAAGAGTTCAGCTTAGTCCAGGGAGGCTCTATATGTAGGATCAAAGAGCACTTGAGAAGCTACCAGAAGGGAGTGAATGGTAGATTAAAACTTTTATACGGTAAGCTACAAAAACTCCTCGGCATAAAATTGATCTGATAAAGAAACCATGTGTGTGACTATTTTAGACATGTTCAAATGTGACTAAACTAGTAGAGATTATAGAGAATCAAGTTACGAAGCCACTGCAAATAGAATCACGTGAAAACACTAAGTATAACTTGAGTTATGATCAAAAGATTAGACGAAGGTCAATCTGTTCTACCCGATTTTAAAAACCGATTTGCAATGATGAAAAAAGAAACTCGTATAGATCAACAACTACAAATCCAATGACCGTGATTTTTTTACATATGATATATAATCAAGTTGCCAATAGAATCAAAAAAGAATCACGTCAATTGGATCAGTAAAACGCGAGTTATGATCGAAATACCAAAGCAACGTCGGTCTGTCCAGAAACTCATTGAGGAAAAACTTGTGTGAAACAAGTTGGACGAACAAGGCACCAAAGCTCCTTTAAACTACGAATCTTATTGATCAAAACTCAAGACAAGCAGCCACAAGTCATGCTCTCTACGAGCCTTGGCGTCTCTTGCTTATATAACCAGCCCTAAAGTCAACCCAATCTAAACTAGAACTCCTACTCCTACTTAGATTCAAACTCTAACTTTCTAGAACTGCTCAAGACTCTTCTATACGCAGATAGAATTAATCGTAAGACTTACAAACACCTTAGGAATGTCTCAAACATTCCTAAAACAACTCTACTTCGTGTCTAACATGAAATACTATTAGAACCAACTCGAAACTTTCCATAAACGAACCATAACCGCCTCAGCCGCAGCCTGAGCGCAAAATCCAGCCGGTTGAACCTTTTCGACCATATCTTCACTTCTATATCTCTTCACCATGCCTTTTAACGATGTGACCATATCCATGCACCCCTTGCATACGTGCAAACACTTTTCCAAAACGTTCACAACACCTTCATATGTATTGTTCTTGACCCAAACATGTTGTGTGACCTCCTGATTAGCTCAACCATAATTCCTCCCGAACTTGGTTGTTGAACCTCATCTTCTCCCTAAGAATAGTTCAAGGATCTCCATCACCAGCCATGTCTTGACCTCAAGCAACACCTGCAAATGAACAAACATCCACTTTTTTCAAGCACAAGTCCGCGACTAGACTCACGTTAGTCCGAAAACCACAACACCTTACATGAGCACCTCACATATGCATGTTGCAAACCATAGCAATGTAATAACCACCATAATCAGCCATAACGTATCAGAAACTTAGTAAGAGAATACTAAGCAAATATTCCATAAGCCAAGAAGCAAGTTCCAAATATTGCAAGTTAAAAACAGAGTGGCTGAAAATCAAACACTATGAAAACAACTCCTCTACAGTGACAGTTACTCCTGAAATGCAATGAGAAAGTTCAAACAATTCGAAGCGGGTATTTTGGAAATATTAAAAACTTTGAATGTATATCCTCACTTTTATTCTAATTGCTAATATATTCAGCACACATAGGTCTCACAATCTCCCCCTTGATGAATGCATTGGCAACACCACTTAGAATCCGAACACTAGCTCATTTACATGAAAAAGTTTTGAAAGAAAATTTCTCCCCCTTTTTGAAATCAAAAATCAAATGAGAAAGAAATTTCAAAAAATAAATAAATTCTCCCCCTGAGAAGAACGTGTAAAAACTCGTGAATCTGCAATATGTGACATATTTCTCCCCTTTTAACAATGTATTCAGCAATGTTCAAAAGAGAAATTCCAATTTATTATGAGCATAATACGACGTATACATATAAAATAAAGCTCATCCAAGTCATACTTTTAAGTAACTTACACTATCACATCAATGAGATACATAAAGTAGTGTAAGCCATGCTAAAGATCAAGTGTAATTTTTCAATTTAAGCAAGTTATGATCTCACAAACTTAAATATTTTAAAACCTGAAAGCATGACACATGTTGCTGCATTCTTCATTATCTTTAAAAGTACAAGTTCATATCATATGACATTTGCAAGAGATTATATGCTGCATCAGTCTTATTCTAACCAACCAAGCCAAACCTATGTCATTTGACACTCAAAAGCTTAAGAACATAGTTTTAGTCATACACAACTTCTTTCAAGTTCATATCTAAGTGCAATGATAAGTCATCTTAAAAGAAGAAGTGTGATGCATGCATATTCTCTTGATCTTATCTCATTTTTACATTTAATCATAAAGGCTCAACATGTGGATAATTGATTGATTAATTTTTTATTATTACAAGCACTTGTGAGCATGCAACAAGTTCAAAATAGCAAGAAAGTTTGACCAGATTTAGTGTAAGAAATTATTTTAATTACTAGTCATGGCAAAAACTATAAAATATATAACACGAGTAATGTAGTAAGAAATTTAGCATGTAAAAAGAATCATGAAGTCATATATGTATAAAATACTTTGCAAATATTATTTTAAAATCAGATTCACACATAGACCTACCAAGCTTCAAAACTCATCCTCAATTTAAGCCATGAGGATGCATAAGCCCTATTTCACTATGAATGAAACCAAAAACAAGTGAAATCCAAAGGTTTTGTAAAAATGTTAACCAATTGTTGTTTGGTATCTACATGGTGAAGCACAATGTTTTCTTTTTCAATATTATCACGGAGAAAGTGATACCTAATGTCAATGTGCTTTGTTCTAGAATGTTGCACGGGGTTTTTAGCAATGCAAATGGCAGTAGTGTTATCACAAAATAGTGGAACACTATCTGGATCAACCCCATAGTCCTGAAGTGTTTGAACAATCCAAAGAATCTGTGAGCAAGCACTAACAGCGGCTACATATTCAAATTTGGTCGTGGATTGTGCAATTGAATTTTGTTTTCTAGAGGACCAAGCAACAAGTGAATTACCAAGAAAATGACAAGCACCCAAAGTAGTTTTCCTATCAATCCTACAACCCCAAAATCAACATCCAAAGAAGCTTTCAAAGTAACGGTGGACGAAGAAGGAAGAAAAATGCCAAATTCTTGAGTTTCATGTAAGTACCTGAGAATCCTTTTGACGGCTTGAAGATGTGAAGCACGTGGGGAAGCTTGAAATCGTGCAAAGAGACATACGCTAAATTGTATGTCCGGTCTTGATGCCATGAGGTACAAAAGTGATCCGATAATGCTTCCATATTCTTTTTGATCCATGGGTTCACCATTTTTGTACAGTTCAAGTGTTGTTGTTGTTCCCATTGGTGTCCAAAAAGGCTTGCTTTGGTCCATGTTGAAGCGCTTAATTAGGTATTTCGTATACTTCGTTTGATGCACAAAAGTTTCTTCCTTGGTTTGCTTGATTTGTAGCCCCAAAAAGTATGTGAGTTCTCCCATCATACTCATTTCAAATTCTGAACTAATCATACCTGAAAACTTGGACACAAGATCATGAGAAGCACAACCACAGATAATATCATTCACATACACATGAACGAATAATGAGTCATTGCCATGTTTAAGTAAAAATATTTTTAACCTATCATACCTTGCTCTAGGGGTTTGTTTAAGACTATACAAAGCTTTGGACAGTTTGTAAACATGATTAGAAAAATTTGGATTTTTCAAAACCTGGTGGTAGCTTAATATAAACCTCCTCATCTATGTATCCATTAAGAAAAACACTTTTAACATCCATTTGATATAACTTGAAACATTTAGATACAGCAAATGCTAACAAAATTCTTATGGCTTCTAATCTAGCAACGGGAGTAAAAGTTTCATCAAGATCTAAACCTTCAACTTGTGTGAAATTTTGAGCAGCCACCCTAGACTTATTACTAATAACAACCCCATCCTCACTTTGTTTATTTTTAAACACCAATTTATTTCCAATTAAAGTGTGACCTTGAGGTGGAGGTATAAGTTTCCAAACATTATTTTTTTTCAAAATTTTCTAACACTTCTTGCATGGTAATAATCAAAGGTTCATTAGTGAGTGTTTGTGATATATCTTTGGGTTCAAAAGAAGCAACAAAAGAAGAATGAGCATGAGAGTTTGGATCACAAAACCTAGACTGTGTGACCCGTTCGTGCAATCTTCCAATACTTTCTTGTGTAGGATAACTTTTGAGGACGCGGAGGGAGTAGACACTTCACAAGCTCCTTCTTATTCATGTTCATCACAAATCTAAGAAAATGTGACTTAAGTAAGATTTGGACTAGCAGTAGTGGTCGTTGCTGCTGATTGTGGAGCGAGATCAAGAGCTGGAACATAGTTGTTTATTTCTAAAATTTTGGGTAGCAGCTCCTCTCCTTCTTCATCTTCAATGAAAATACTCTCCCCCTACAGATATGCATCTTGACCTATAGTAGTAGAGATAGTACCTAGGCTAGCTTCATCAAAAGAAACTTCACAAGTATCCACAATTTTGTTAGTGTCAAGTAAAAGCACACGATAGCCTCTAGTATGAGATGGATAACCAAGAAACATGCAATCAACAGATCTAGTTTCAAATTTATCGAGATTATCATGTTTCTTAACAAAGCATTTGCAACCAAAGACACGAAAGTGTGTGACACTAGGCCTATGTCCAAACCGAAGTTCATATGGTGTTTTACCTAGCTTAGCACACAAGAAAACACAATTTAAGACATAACAAGCAGTTGCAATTGCATCAGCTCAAAATTTTCTAGCAGTTTGGTATTCATCAAGCATAGTTCTAGCCATCTCAACTAAGGATTTGTTCTTTCTCTCTACAACACCGTTTTTTTAGGTATATATAGTGAAGAAAATTGATGATCTATTCCTTTTTCAGCACAAAAGTGACCAAAAGATCGGTTCCGTTATCACTTCCAATTGCTTTTAAAGATGCTAGGTGAGTCTAAGAAACAAAGTTCTAAAGTGACTAAAAGCTTCATTCTTAGATGAAGTAAACCCAAGAGTATATAGAATAATCATCAACAATCACAAACACATACCATTTACCTCCAAAAGATTGAACATGCGAAGGAGCTACGATGTCAAGATGTAAAAGTTGTCCCGGTTTAGTTGTCAAGGTCATTGTGAGAGGAGGATGTGAACCTGCAACCATCTTAGCATATCTACAAGAAGAGCACACAAAATCGTTGTCCCCTTTAAGCTTAGGTAGCCCACCTGTGCGATCAAGATCACTAACACGTGTGAGGTGATCAAAGCCTACGTGACCAAGTCTACGATGCCAAAAATATAAGTCCTTTGAATCATTAGCAACTAGACACCTACGCTTAGAAGTTGACACATCAAAATCAACTTTAAAAAACTTTTTCAATCCTAGACATGTTAAACAAAAGCTCACTTTTTGAATCTACAACCTCACAGCAATTTTTAGTGAAGTTAATTTCTAGATTTTCATTTAGTAATTATGAAACAGGAAGCAAGTTGTATTTCAAATTTTTAACAAATGCCACATCCTTTAAAGTGTAGTGTTTATATAGTCTAACCGAACCCTTAGCAATTATAGGAGTTGAAGAATTATCAATAAAAGTAACATTTTCTACACGTGAAAAGAGACAGAGGAGAGCCATTCTTTATTACCGGTCATGTGGCATGAGCAATCTGAATTTACAATCCAAATGTTCTCCTTCCTCAAGTGCGTAACCTACATAGCAGCATAATACGTCGATAACTCAATACTGGGGCTAGTCAAAAGACATTTAAGAATCCAGTACTGAGTCACATGACGTCCAGCAGTAATAGCACACGAAAGCCGAGAAAATACAGTAGGTTTATGAGCCAAATTTTGATAATTCTTGTTCCCAACTACTGATTGGTGAAGTGTGTTATGTGTAGCACGAAAAACAGTAGGTTTAGGAGCAATATTTGCATTTTTATGACTCATTACTGTAGGTTGCATGTTACTAACATTCGATTTAGCATGTACAACAAGTTTTCCTCGGTTTATGTGATCTAGCAATCAATCTTTCCTTTTTATGTTGTTTAGCTAGTCTATAATAAAAATCTATTATATGACCATCTCTACCACAGTATGTACAATGAAAAGTAACATTGTGCTCATGTCTAGATGATCAAACAACATGTTTATTAGAAACCGAATGAGACAACACTCCTGCAGATTTGAAAACTACTTCTTTTTATTTAGAAACTATTTGAATCAAAAAATTTCCTAATGACTTCTAATTTTAAGTGAATATGCTTTAGCATGAGCGTGAGAATCAAAACCTAAACCAGTTTTATTATTGTAAGACTTAGATGAATTCAACAGTCAGTTTAGGTTCTTATTTGCACAACAAAACCGTTTTAGTGTCCTATGCATGTCATCAAATTTCTTGGACATGTCTAGACAGTTTTCACATAAATTTTTTCCTCTTAGTTTGCAATTAGAACAAGAATTAACTTCATGAACACATAAAGCATTGTTCAAAGCAAAAAATTCATCCGTAGCATCATGTAGTTTCTTATTAAGATCTTCACAGCTAGAAGAATGCAAATCAATTGTAGAAAAACTAGCATCTTTCATATTTTTATCATTAAGTGCAACAAGCTTTTTGTTCTTTTTAATTTCAAGTTGAGTCTATCAAATGTGGAGGTGTGCACACTTCTTAAAAAGGATAATTGTTCATAAATCAGATTGCAAGATAAGCAAGAATCATCAATAGAAATCAAAGTTTTTAAACGTTTAATTTATGATTCTAGTGATTCAATTTTAACATCACTTTGCTTAAGTTTTTATCCTTTTTCTTATGTACGGTAGTGGCACGATATAAAGAGCATCAAACAATCATCATAAGAGGGATTTACCTCTTCATTGTTGCTGATTTGTTTGTATTACTCCGAGCTTGAACTTGATTTGCTCGCCTTAAAACACGCATTTGCCACGACGTCTTCATCTTTATCACATCCAATATAAACGTAGCTCGAGAAATACTATTGAATTACGGAGAAAAATTTGTCCATCACTTGACGTTGAGTGAAACACTTCTTTTTATTGTTGTAGTTGGCAGAGGAGTGCTTCGTCCTTGTTAGTTTTTTATCACGAAAAGTGGAACCTGAACAGTTAGGGAAATTTGTACGAAAATATCTTGTCTTACCACATTCGAAGCATCATTGAGAGTTGTCACTTCCTCTCCTTGTTGTTCTCACATTTTGCAATATTTTTTAGAACCGAGTAGAGAGAAGTGCTAGCAACTCCTCTAGAAACTCTTCAATCTGTTCAAGGATTAGAGAGGACAACAAAGAAAGTGTACCACAAGAAACTAAAAAGAGAAAGACGTCTCGTTAATGGAAGAATTGCTAGAACTAGGTATGTCTTGTTGTGAAACAGAAGCAAGAGACTCATTGGGTTTCTGTGAGATTATGTCAATTTCATGAGTTTTAAATTTAGAATATAGCACATCTAAAGTAAATGTACTCATGACAGTAGATTCACGAATAGATGTAACTTTACTCTCTCAAATTGACATGTCTAATTTCCTAGCATTTTAAGCATCGGAAAAATTAACATTGACACTATGCAAGTTGCTGAGAATTTTATTAAAGCAAGCAAATAAATCGTCGATGGACTCACCTGATTGCATCTCAAAGTGCATATATTCTTTCTTAAACGTATCTTGCCTTACCTCCTTGATCGTGTTGGATCCTTCGTGGTAGTCGCAAAGTGCTTTCCACACATCGTATGCAGATCGAAGGTGTGCAAAATGATCGAAATCACTTTGAGTCAATCCTTGGATGATCAAGTTGCGAGCCTTGTTATTGTTGTCGACATCCCTCATATTTGCAGCCGTAACTTAATTGTTTGATGGCACGTCGAAGGACTTGTATACCTTTTCTCATAAGGTGAATCATTGCGCTTGTATGTAAGCCTCCATATGGGCCTTCCAAACATGAAAAACTCCGTTATCGAACACACAAGGTTTTGCAGAGTATTTCTCCATGTTGATTAGCGAAAACATGTAAAAATCAGTGATATTAGAGAACCGTGGCTCTGATATCAATTGTAGGATCAAAGAGCATGTGAAAAGCTACCAAAGGGGGTGAATGGTAGATTAAAACTTTTATGCGGAAGCTACAAAACCGCTCGGCAGAATGATCTGATAAATAAACCGTGTGTGGGACTATTTTTGATGTGTTCAAACAAGACTAAACTTGTGGAGATTATAGAGAACCAAGTCACAAAGTCACTGTAATGAGAATCACGTGAAAACATTAAGTAGAACTTGAGTTATGATCAAAAGACTAGATTAAGGTCAATCTGTTCTACCCGATTTTAAAAACCGATCTGCAATGCTGCAAAGAAACTCGTGTAGATAAACAACTACAAATCCAATGATCTTGAAGTTTTCATAAATGATATATAATCAAGTTTTGAAGAGAACACAAAAAGAATCACATCAATTGGATCAGTAAAACGCGAGTTATGATCAAAATACCGAAGCAACGTCGGTGTGTACAGAAACTCGCCGAGGAAAAACTTGTCTAAAACAAGTCAGACGAACAAGCCACCAAAGCTCCTCTAAACTATGAATTTTATTGATAAAAATACAATAGAAGCAGCCACAAGTCGTTCTTTCTATTATCCTTGGCCTCCCTTGCTTATATAATGAGCCCTAAGGCTAACCCAATCCAAACTAGGACTTCTACTCCTACTTGGATTCAAACTCTAACTTTACAAAACTGCTCAAGACTCTTCTATACGTAGATAGAAGCAATATTAAGGCTTCCAAAAACATTATAAACGTACCAAACATTCTTCAAACAACTCTACTTCGTGACTAACACGAAATCTTATTATAACCAACTCGAAACTTTTCATAAACGGACCATAACTGTCTAAGCTGCAGCATGAGCGTAAAATCCAGCCGGTTGAACCTTTTCAACCATATCTTCACTTCCATATCTCTTCACCATACTTGGAACAACGTAGCCACGTCCATGCATGCTTGGATACGTGCAAACACTTTCCAAAACGTTCACAACACCTTCATATGCATTGTTCTTGACCCAAACATGTTGCGTGACCTCCCGATCAGCTCAACCACAATTCCTACCGAACTTGGTTGTTGAACCTCATCTTCTCTCTAAGACTAGTTTAAGGATCTCTATCACCAGCCATGTTTTGACCTCAAGCAACATCTGCACATGAACAAATATCCACTGTTTTTTTAGCACAAGTCCGCGAATTGACTCACGTTAGTCCAAAAAATCACAACACCTTACATGAGCACCTCAAATAAGCATGTTGCAACTGTAGCAATGTATTAACCACCACAATCATCCATAATACATTAAAAACTTAGTAAGAGAATACTAAGCAAGCATTCTATAAGTCAAGAAGCAAGTTCGAAACATTACAAGTTAAAAACAGAGTGGCTGAAAATTAAACACTATGAAAACAACTGCTCTGTAGTGACAGTTACTCCTTAAATGGCATGAGAAAGTTCGGTCAATACGAAGTGGGTATTTCGGCAATATTCAAAACTTTGAATGTAAATTCTCAGTTTTATTCTAATTGCCAATGTATTTAGTACACATAGGTCTCACACTATAAAATCGAGCTACAGATACACGTCCTGTCTGTCTGCGCACGCAGGGGAGGATGCATAGGTATGGCACGCTCCGTTTGGACATATTGGGTTCAGGTCATTATCGAAGATGAGTAAAGAAGAGTTGGTCCGGGGACTTCCTGCATTGGAGCACCTCGAGAAAAATCTGCGAAGCTTGTCTGGCCGGCAAGCACCGACGGTCACCATTCCTCGACAGTCAACCCGACGTGCATCAAAGTCACTTGAGCTGGTTCACAGCGACTTATGTGGAGCAATCTCTCCTGTAACGCCAAGTGGAAACAGATATTTTCTGCTTTTAGTCGACGATGTCAATACATGTGGGTGGCACTCTTGCATACTAAAGATGGTCAGCAGCTATCAAACACATTCAGGCGGCTGCAGAGCGCAAGAGTGGAAATCTACTCGGTGCCCTCCAAACAGATCGAGGGGAGAGTTCACAGCTGCACATTTCAATGAGTACTGCGCCGAGCTTGGAATACATTGTGAACTTGCGGCTCCATACACCCCCTAAGCAAAATGGAGTCGTGGAGAGATGGAATCAAACTGTTGTGGCAATGGCAAGGTGTATGCTCAAAGCAAAGAAACTGCCTGGTATGGTTTGGGGGGAGGCGGTTAATTGCACTGTATATCTGCTGAACAGATCAATATCCAAAAGCACCGGTGGCAAGACCCCTTATGAACTATGGACTGGGAGCAGACCTGAGTGTAAGGCACTTGAGAACATTTGGATGTTTGGTGCACGTCAAGGTAACCAAGCCACATCTGAAAAAATTATAAGACAGAAGTACCATGATTCATGTAAGCTATGAGCCAGGATCAGCTGCCTATAGGTGCTATGATCCAATCTCCAAGCATGTTCACATCAGTCGGGATGTGATCTTTGAAGAGAAAGAGCAGTGGAAGTGGACAAGTGACCAGGTTGAACTGATGGACAGTGATTTTGTCATCGAGTATGCCACAATTGGGCATCCACTTGCTGAAGAGCAACTTGTGCCTGCAAGGGATGCGTCCAGCGAGGAGAGCAGAACCCATGAGTGTGTCACCATTGCCAGTTCAAGGAACACCCATGAATGCAGGAGAAGATACACCATCCCCAATTCAGTTTGCAACACCACCACCAAATATGGAAGACTACCTCGATGCAGATCATAGTGGAAGTGCGCCATTGTGCTTCAGACGAATGAGTGCGTTGATCGGTCTAGGAACACCACCTGGACTAGCTGTGCGAGAAGTCCCAGAGGACCTGATGCTTGTAAAAGGAGAGGAACCCTCAACATTCAGTCAAGCAGAGCAAGATGAAGCCTGGAGGCAGGCTATGATTGACGAAATAATTTCCGTTGAAGAAAACAAAACCTGGAAGTTGGTGGACCTTCCTGCAGGACATCATCCAATTGGACTTAAATGGGTCTACAAGCTAAAGAAGGATGCTTCAAGAGCTATTGTTAAGCACAAAGTGCGGTTAGTTGCAAAAGGGTATGTGCAAAAGGCAGGTGTTGATTTTGATGAAATATTTGCCCCTGTTGCTCGTTTGGATTCGGTGCGTTTGCTACTTGCTTTGTCTGCACAGGAGGGCTGGCTGGTAAACCACATGGACGTAAAATATGTATTTTTGAATGGAGAATTGAAGGAGGAAGTTTATGTCACACATCCCCTTGGCTTCATCGTCGAAGGACAAGAACAAAAAGTGTACAAGCTAGACAAGGCCCTATATGGTTTGAGACAAGAACCGAGGGTTTGGAATATCAAACTAGATGACACTCTGAAGAAACTGAATTTTATTCAGAGCCCACTGAAGGCATCAAAAGACTCTTGATAGGTGTTTATGTTGATGATTTGATTATTGTTGGAGGTTGCAACCGAGAGATTGAGGATTTCAAAAGATAGATGAAAGGGAAGTTCAAGATGAGTGTTGTTCCGATGGAGCCAAGGATAAAGTTGAGTAAGGAAAGTACTGCAACACTAGTAGATGAAACAAGCTACATAAGCCTGATTGGAAGTCTGAGATATTTGGTTAATACACGACCAGACCTGGCATATTCAATGGGTTATATGAGTAGGTTCATGGAAAAACCTACGGAAGAGCACTTGACAGCTTTGAAGAAAATTATAAGGTATGTAGCAGGGACAACAAATTATGGCTGCAAGTATGACAAGGAAGAGAGCTGAAAACTGTTTGGTTTCAGTGATAGCGACTTAGCCGAAGATGTTGATACAAGGAAGAGCACTACAGGTGCTATGTTCTTTCTTGGGAAAAATCTGATAAGCTGGTTGTCTCAGAAACAAAAGGTGGTCGCTCTTTCTACTTGTGAAGCCGAATACATTGCAGCTGCTACCGCTGCATGTAGGAATATGGATTGCTCGGTTGCTGGCACAGCTGAAAAATACAGAGACTGAACCTTTCGAGCTGAAGATAGATAATAAATCAGCTTTAGCTCTCATCAAGAATCTAGTCTTTCATGATAGGAGCAAGCATATTCAAACAAGTTTTCATTTCATTTGTCATTGAGTCGAAGGAGACATCATCCCATATTATATAAGAGGTGAAAATCAGTTCGTTGATATTTTGACCAAGGCACTTCCTAGAGCAAGATTCCAAGAGGTGAGGAGTAAGATAGGTGTATGCAGTAATGGACCAAAAGTTTAGGGGGATAATTGTTAGAAAATAAACTTGTTGCTCAAAACATTAGCTGCATTGTTAGTTGGCGCATGCATGAATTCGCGACTTGTGCGTGATCTGCACGGGCAGTTGCATTCGTGTGCGAGAGGATAGCTCAGCACCCGGTCATCAGTCGCTGCCAGTGTTATCCTAAACGGGTCTAAACGGCTATTTAAACGGGTTTAAACAATAAACAGACCGGCAGTGTGTAGTTTAGGGGATAAACGGGCCACTAAATGGGTCGATGGGTGTCTAAACGGACAAAACGGGTTAAATAGAACGGATTTTATTCGGGCTTAATCCTGTTTCGACCCGTTTATCTGTAACAACCCAAAATCCTGTCAAGAGGGGAATTTAAAAAATTTTGGACGTGTTGTATGTGTTGAAAAAAATTCAACTTCAAACTGGAATTCAAATTAAACTCAAAACAGAAATGAAAAAGAAAAAGAAAAAGAAAAAGAAAAAGAAAAAAAACAAATCTTCCCGGCCAGTGGGCCGAAACCCACCAGCCGGCCCACCCAGCCCCGCGCCAGCCCGCAGCCGCGCGCCCGCGCTCCCTCTCGCAGACAGGTGGGACCCACCTGTCATCCCTAACCCCCGATTGTCCGAAACCCGGACTGTTCCCCCGCGCGCGCGAAATCGCAACCGACCGGAAAATCCCGCGTTCCCAGCCGACTTCCGGACCCCGAAGACTCCAGCTCGATCTAAACCAACCCGCCGCCCTCCCCCGTCTATAAAAACCCCGACACCGTCCCGTTTTCCCCCACGATCCACCGACTTTCTCTCCGGTGAGAACCCGAGCCCCTCCGGCGAATTCTGCTCGATCTACGCTCGGGAATTCCGATCTAACTCGCTGGTCTTGATCCACCGACTCCGGGGAACCTCGCAGGTGCAGAAAACGCGGTGGTTTGTGGTTCAAACACAGCGCCGATGATCCTCGCCGTGAATTCACCTCGGACCTCGTCGCCGATCGCCTTCCGGAACCTCCGAGCTCAAGAAAACCCCCCGAGGTGAGATCCCCGACCTCCCCTCTACCGATCTATGCCATAAAATCACAGTTCTAGGAAGAATTGACGAAGATCCAAAACTCTCCGGCGAGATCGCCGCCTCCCGCCGCCGTGCGCTGCCGGGCAGCGCCGCCCGCGCTCGATCAGAGCGACGTGGCCGCTTGTGCGCCGTTTATTTTAAATCGCACAGTAGAGTTTAAATCCCCGCGTACCGGTTCGATGTTATAATCTCAGCCGTCTGTTTTAAATCGGACAGTCCACGTCAGCCCCGCGTTATAAAGACTGGAATTCTTACGCGCTACCCCCTGTGGTTCTCGAGAAATAAGAGCTAGCCGCGGAAACTTCTGATCTAGCCCCTGGAACTTCAGAAAATCATGTAAATTCATTTAAAAATCAGTTTTAGCCCCTGGACTTGATAAAAATTAGGAAAAACCCCTCTGTTAAGTGTAGTTAGACCCCTGGAAATTTTTAAAATAAATTAATGGACCCTGTAGTGGGGTGAGTTTACCTTTTTAACCCTATTTGATATTAAAGTTAGGAATTTGAATAAGTGGCTAGTATTTAAAATTTAAAAGGTGGGACAAACATAGTGTCAAATTCAAATTAAAAACTTTCCCAGTACTTAGAAAACCTTGGAGTGAGATAAAAATAGACTTTTGGCTGAAATGAATCTGTATAATTGATTATTCACATTTATTAGTTAGAGGGACACATTTTTAAGTAGAGAATAATTCTGAAAATTAGAAAAATAAATGTAAAATAGTTTACATCAGAGGAAAAGATCAAAAATATATTATTAACTATTTTGGATCAGAATCTATTCTGTTTAGATGATGTGTCTTACTATTTTCATAATAAAGTACCCATTTAGGCATAGGAAGTAAATTTGAAAATATAGTAAGCTAGGTATAAATAATTAGAAAATGATAAATGAAGTTTCCAAAATCCAAAGAATTCAGTTTAGGGTGGGTAGAAGTTCTGAAGACACATATGGAGTAGGAAAATACCTTTCATGCATACTTAGTAGCTAAAAGGTGTAGTAATTGAATATAAGGAATTTATTTAAATTGGAAACTCATATATATAGTATACAAGCATAAATGTGAATACAAAAGTAGGAATCATATACACATGATTAAAAGTGCATGTAAGCCACAAATCAACACCCATATAGTAACCACAACACATATAATTGTGAATGACTTTCATAAATGTGAATGTGTGGTTTGTATGAAGTGGAAGTGTGAACTATGTCTTATGGATTGTTGTTTTTATTTTGCTATGTGTGATGGTATGATGTAGAACCTGCTCCAGAGCAAGTTCTTCCTTTCCATGATCAGGACTACCCATTTCAAGAGCAGCAGGAAGGAGGCAAGTGTCCTTGACCACTTTGATCCTATGCTAGGATGTGTAGATAGAATTATTTGGATTGTCAATTGAAATATGAAACCCATGATAGGAAGTTTCCCTAGAATTGCATTATCTTGTTTCCTTGTAGCTTGGGTTGGGATTTTGCTTTATTATATCATTAATTCATATTACTTATGCTTAGCCATGCTTAGAATGGGATAAGTGGGATATGATATTATCAACTTTCTTACCTTACTCTTGAATGAGATATTATGAGTTATGTAGAGGTAGGGATCAAGGCAAGTTGGATGATTTGGTTGGTGCTGGGTGCACGAGACTCGGGTTTGTGTTTAGTACTTGCCTGGATCCTAAGGACCGGTTCATGGAGCATGTAACCTGGCTTTACCGTGCCAACCACATGCTGAGATGGGGCAGCTTGGCCAATTAATTAGGTGTATCCCCGGCGTAGTATGGGTGTGTTGGATGGTGCGGGGAATAGGTGTAAGCTGGACTACCATATGAACCGCAAGGCTCAAGAGGGGGCCACTACAGCGGGGTTGGAGCCTCTTGTATGATGTTAGGGGTGAAACCTCAGTGGGCCCACGCTCGTCGGGAATCCCTTTGTAAAGGCTTCGTAGTGATCTCCTGGCTACACACCTGGGAAGTGTGAATGTGGTTTGTAGCCACTGGCATAATGGAGGTTCTTTTAGTCCACCCGGCAACGGGGGATGAAATCACTACATGTGGGTACAGTGGTGCAAACTCTGCAGAGTCAAAACTGTCATGACAGTCGTGCTCACGGTCAAGAGCGGCTTGGACTTATTCATGATTAGAGGATTGATGGTTTTTGGAAGTTGTGGATGTTAAGCGGGGAGCTTAACATTAGAAATGAGGTTATGGTTATTTGATTATGATGATGGGATGGGAGTTTGGGACCATTTCACCTATGTAGTAATGTAGGTGCTTAATAAGCTAAGGTGATAGGTATTAATTGCGTAGTGCTTTAACCATGAGTTCAACCTCCCCTTGCTCTAGCCATGCATGACATAACTTTCCCACACTTGCTGAGTACCATTGGTACTCAACCTTGCATGGAGTCCCCCGGGCAATGCCTGTAATGGAGCCCACAAGAATAATATTCCGCTGCTAGTTTATTTACTTGTGATGAACTTATTATTGTCCATAGAGACGTTTGCTATGTAAGACTTATTTATATTCGACACCTGGCTTGTAATAAATGATACTTCACTATTTGTCATCACATGTATGAGAAAATGATCCTGGCATACATGTGATATTCACTTGGTTGTTCTTCGGAAAAACCGGGTGTGACAGAAGTGGTATCAGAGCCAAGGTTGCCCGTAGGAACGTGGACCTAGGTAGAAATGGACGTATTTAAGTGCCCTATTTTCTTAAAAACTATTTTACAAGGTGTGTGTTGAAAAGTGTTATTTAATGAGTCACTTTCTTCATCTTACCCCAACTTTCATTCAAAATAGGATTTTTGTTTAAAAGTTTATCTAACCCAAGTTTAAATGCTTTTTGTTTTAGATGGTTCGCATGATTCGCACCGCTCGCAAGTCCACAGGAGGGAGAGTTCCCGTAGTTGCCCTTGCCGAAAGAGAGAGAGAGTAGTCTGGTGACGTACCTTTCCTACGGATTGGCAGTAGGAGGCTTGTTGCGCCGTCTTCGACGTATGCTCGAAGCCGCCGGCAATACGGGCAAGCTAATCATACACTATAGCTCCACCAGGACCATCCGGGAGAAGCGGGAAGAATGAAGTTCAGAAATGAGGATTATCCATGAAAATCAGCTGCTTAAGATCCACCGCTCTCCAGCTTGTCGAGCGACACAGGTCGAGGCAGAGAAGGATGTCACCTGGGAGGCCATCACCTGCCAGAGTCACATCTATCGTCGCCACCTGGACAGGACGGAGTACATGTATGTCCTCCAGCGTGAGAGTGGTACCACGGAGTTCAAGTACCCGCCAGTGCAGCAGGGGACTTCCCATGAGCACATGGACCTGTGCTTGGAGGATGCTGCTATGCTTAGCACTCGACTGCAGGAGTGTCAGCAGGAGCTTCAGGATGTTCGTGACACCCTGAAGGAAACCGAGGCGTTGCTTCGAGCCTGCTTAAGGGCGAGAGAAAGAGGAGATGGGAATGAACTGTGTGTCACCGTGAATGATACATGGACTCCTGACTCCCCAGATCACCGGGGGATCAGGCGTCGTCACACTTCTCCACCAGCAGCTTCCCCACCCGAAGCAGAGTCAGAAGGCAGCCGCAATGATGAGGAAGACCCCGAGGAGCCAGCTCAGTGAATACGAGTAGTGTAGAGTCCTTCCCTTAGTTCAGCAAGATGTAGAATAGTCGAGTCGTTATGTTAGTTAATGGTGTGTTAATGCTTGGTGTGTGACGTGAGTTGTGGAAGCCATGAGCAATTGTCCACAACCTCGTCTTCAGATTGTTTTGCTTTGGTGTGTGAACCCACATGAAATAATAGTGCATTTATTTTTGTATGAGATATGAACCCTCAGAAAAGTATAACAAAGCCTCAACACTTCAAAGTACAAACGAGTGAAAGTAGTAAGATATACGTAATGCTTTAAATTAACATTTGGTTGATCATGCTAGATGGCCGGAAGAGGAAAAGGTCGCGCTGCCAACCCCGCCACCAACAACGATGAGGCCTGCAACCCTCATCTTTCAGGAGGCCAAGACCGGGGTGGTCGCCGTGAAGGAGTTGATCCCCTCCACCAAATGCTTGAGAATCAAAATCAGCTCATCCAGAACTTGACTCAAGTAGTGGCCAACTTGCAACAAGTTCCACCTCCACAAGCTGCACCACGCCAACCAAGGTTGAGTGAGTTTCTAGGAACTCAACCTCCAAAGTTTGCAAGTGCTGCTGAACCTCTGGAGGCAGAAGATTGGCTAAAGACCATTGAGAGCAAGATGAGGATCATACAGTGCCAAGGGTATGAGAGGGTGCTGTTTGCCTCTTATCAATTGCATGGACCTGCTGCTGATTGGTGGATCGCCTACGTGGCCGCCCATCATGACCCTGAGAACATCACTTGGGAAGAGTTCAAGCGTAGCTTCCGCAACCATTACATACCAAGGGGTGAACTCAAAAACAAGAGGAAGGAGTTCTTGGGGTTGCAGCAAGGTAACATGACTGTGAGGGAGTACCTCACTAAATTTACTCAACTCTCCCGTTATGCTCCACGGGATATAGAGACTGATGAGTAGAAACAGGACTGTTTCATGGAAGGACTTACCGCAGAAATGCAGTATGCAATGTCCTCCAACGAGTATGAAAGCTTCCAAAAGATGGTGGACAGAGCATTTGTGGTAGAAAGGAAGCTGAAGGTCTTGGAAAATGAAAACAAGAGGAAGGCCGGGTGGTCACACCAAGCCTCAGGGAGCAACACCCGCCCGCGTCTGATGCAGCAACCCGCCGGGCAAACGAACCGTGCTGCGGTACCCTACTCCACACCAAGAGGGTACAACCCGAACTACAGACCTCCGGCAGCACCAATACAGCCACAACGTCAGTTGGTACAACAGCCTCGCCCTACATATCAACCTCGACCAGCAGTGCAAGGACCCTCAAACCAACCCCAAGACAACAAAGGCCAGGCACCTAAGGTTGGGGTGCAATGTTTTAACTGTGGTGAAGTAGGGCACTACGCCCATAAGTGCCCAAAGAAGAAGCCCGCGCAGCCGCAACAGCAGAATGTAATGAGAGGACGGGTGAACCACGTCACCATGGAGGAAGCGCAAGAGGCACCCGACGTGGTAGTTGGTAAGTTTCCTGCCAATTTACACATTGCAACCCTGTTGTTTAATTCTGGTGCTACCCACTCGTTCATTGCCCAAGGGTTCGTTAAGAAGCATGACCTAGCAATAACATAAATGAATCATATGTTAGCAGTAAACTCTTCAGGTGGAGAAATAAGGACAAGACAAGTGTGTCCCAAAGTGAACCTAGACATTAATGGGGTAGTATTTACTGCTAACCTCATAGTGATAGATTCACAAGGGATAGATATTATCTTGGGTATGGATTGGTTGACTAAACATAAAGGAATCATCCATTGTTCGACCAGAACGGTGGAACTAACGCACCCTAGTGGCACAAAAGTAAAGTTTATAACAATACAAGAGCCTAGGAGGGACGTTAAATTAAATCAAGTTGAGGTGAAAGTGGAGGAGATCAGGACCATCAGCGAATATCCAGATGTTTTTCCGGAGGAGTTGCCAGGTATGCCTCCTGATCGTGAAGTGGAATTCGCAATTGAGCTAGTGCCTAGAACAGCCCCGATATACAAGAGACCTTATCGGATGGACTCCAAGCAGCTGGGAGAACTCAAGGATCATTTGAGGGAATTGACGGAGAAGGGGTATATTCGTCCTAGTTCCTCACCTTGGGGAGCTCCAGTGATATTTGTGCCCAAGAAGGACGGAACCCAAAGGTTATGCGTGGACTACCGTGCCTTGAATGAGGTAATCATCAAGAACAAGTACCCATTACCCCGCATTGAAGACTTGTTTGATCAGTTGAGGGGAGCTTGTATGTTCTCGAAAATTGATCTCAGGTCGGGATACCACCAACTTAAGATAAGGCAAGCCGATATTCCAAAGACAGCTTTCGTATCTCGGTACGGATTGTATGAATACACCGTCATGCCTTTCGGGCTAACGAATGCCCCGGCATACTTCATGTATCTCATGAACAAGGTATTCATGGAATATCTGGAGAATTTGTGGTGGTTTTCATAGATGACATTCTCGTTTGCTCCAAAGATGAAGAGGAACATGAGAAACATCTAAGGTTTGTGTTGCAGAGGCTGAGAGAACACCAACTATATGCCAAGTTGAGCAAGTGTGAGTTTTGGCTGAAGAGAGTTCCCTTCTTAGGACATATCATCTCGGAGGGAGGAATCTCCGTGGATCCCACCAAAATCGAGGATATACAGAAGTGGAAGACCCCTGAAAATGTCGAGGAAGTTCGAAGCTTCTTGGGATTGGCAGGATACTATCGACGGTTTATTGAGGGATTCTCTAAAATCTCGAGACCTCTCACCAAACTGTTGGAGAAGGGAATCACATTCACATGGACGTCGCAGTGCGAGACGAGTTTTCAGGAGTTAAAGAAAAGATTGACAACAGCCCCAGTGCTAGTTATGCCAGATATGCAAAAGAACTTTATGGTGTACTGCGATGCCTCTGGAAACGGGTTAGGATGTGTTCTCATGCAAGAAGGGCACGTCGTGGCTTATGCATCCCGGCAGCTCCGGAAGCACGAGAAGAACTATCCTACACATGACCTAGAACTAGCCGCAGTGGTACACGCGTTGAAAATTTGGCGGCATTACTTGATGGGGAAGAGGACAGAGATATATACGGATCATAAGAGTTTAAAGTACATTTTCACACAGCTAGATCTCAACCTCAGACAAAGGAGATGGTTAGAGCTAATCAATGACTTTGATGTGGGCATCAACTATCATCCTGGGAAAGCAAACATCGTGGCAGATGCTTTAAGTCAGAAAGTGCAGGTCAATAAGTTGAGCTTGAAGGACATGCCTGCGGAATTGAAGGAAGAGATTATAAGGCTCAATCTATGCCTTGTGAATAGTGGTGAAGCCATCGCCATGGAAGTGGACTCCACACTAGAGCGAGAAATACGCGAGGGTCAAAACAATGACGAGAAGATACAAGAAATCAGGCAACTCATCAAGGAAAACAAAGCCCCTGGTTTCAGAGAGGATGAACAGGGAACAGTGTGGCACGGAAAAAGAATCTGTGTGCCAGAAGTGAAGAAGATCCATGAATTGATTTTGAAGGAGGCTCACGATTCTGACTATTCCATCCATCCTGGGAGTACGAAGATATACCAGGACCTCAAGAGTAGGTATTGGTGGTATGGCATGAAGCGAGATGTCGCGGAACAAGTTGCCCTATGTGACACATGTCAGTTGGTGAAAGAAGAACATCAACGACCCGCGGGATTTTTGCAACCACTCAAAGTGCCTGAATGGAAATGGGAAGAAATCAGATGGATTTCATAGTGGGATTGCCTAGGACCCAATCAGGATATGATTCAATATGGGTCATCATTGACAGGCTAACCAAGGTAGCTCACTTCATCCCCGTGAAGGAAAGCTACAGCAGATAAATTGGCAGAATTGTACATGTCAAGGATCGTGTGTTACCATGGAGTGCCAAAGAAGATTGTGTCGGATCAAGGGACACAGTTCACCTCAAGGTTCTGGCGGAAGTTGCATGAAACCATGGGGACCCATCTGAACTTTAGTTCTGCCTATCATCCTCAAACTGACGGGCAGACGGAAAGAACAAATCAGATTCTTGAGGATATGCTGAGGGCGTGTGCACTCAAAAACAATCGGAGTTGGGACAAGAACTTACCGTATGCGGAGTTTTCCTATAACAACAGTTATCAGGCTAGTATGAAGATGTCACTGTTTGAAGCTTTGTATGGGAGGAAGTGCAGAACTCCACTATTTTGGAACCAAACAGGGGAAAGTAAAGTGTTTGGACCCGAGGTACTGCAAGAAGCCAAGGCGAAAGTGCGGGAAATCCGCAACAACTTGAAAATAGCACAAACACGACAAAAGAGCTATACCGATGTTCGGAGAAGAGAGCTCGTTTTCGACGTGGGAGACTATGTCTATCTCAAGGTGTCCCCTATCCGAGGACTTCGTCGGTTCAAGGTGAAAGGGAAGTTGTCACCTCGATACATCGGACCCTTTCAAGTTCTGGAGAGGAAATGCGAAGTGGCGTATCAGCTAGAATTACCGGCTCGCCTATCGGATGTGCACGATGTATTCCATGTGTCACAGCTCAAGAAATGTCTGAGGACACCTGAAGAGATGCTACCCATGAATGAGGTTGAAGTAGCTGAGGATCTGTCTTATGCCGAGCAGCCATCCAAGATTTTGGAGACAATGGAACGCCTCACAGAAATAAAAGAATCCGGATGTGCAAGGTGCAGTGGAAGCATCACTCGGAAGAGGAAGCCACCTGGGAGCGAGAAGATGAGCTTAAGGCATAATTTCCGAAATTGTTTTCTTAGAAACACCAATCTCGAGGACGAGATTTCTTTTAAGGGGGGTAGAGCTGTAACACCCCAAAATCCTGTCAAGAGGGGAATTTAAAAAATTTTGGACGTGTTGCATGTGTTGCAGAAATTCAAATTCAAACTAGAATTCAAATTAAACTCAAAACAGAAATGAAAAAGAAAAAGAAAAAAACACAAATCTTCCCGTCCAGTGGGCCGAAACCCACCAGCCGGCCCACCCAGCCCCGCGCCAGCCCGCAGTCGCGCGCCCGCGCTCCCTCTCGCAGACAGGTGGGACCCACCTGTCATCCCTAACCCCCGATTGTCCGAAACCCGGACTGTTCCCCCGCGCGCGCGAAATCGCAACCGACCGGAAAATCCCGCGTTCCCAGCCGACTTCCAGACCCCAAAGACTCCAGCTCGATCTAAACCAACCCGCCGCCCTCCCCCGTCTATAAAAACCCCGGCACCGTCCCATTTCCCCCCACGATCCGCCGACTTTCTCTCCGGTGAGAACCCGAGCCCCTCCGACGAATTCTGCTCGATCTACGCTCGGGAATTCCGATCTAACTCGCTGGTCTTGATCCACCGCCTCCGGGGAACCTCGCAGGTGCAGAAAATGCGGTGGTTTGCAGTTCAAACACAGCGCCGACGAGCCTCGCCGTGAATTCACCTCGGACCTCGTCGCCGACCGCCTTCCGGGACCTCCGAGCTCAAGAAAACCCCGAGGTGAGATCCCCGACCTCCCCTCTACCGATCTATGCCATAAAATTACAGTTCTAGGAAGAATTGACGAAGATCCGAAACTCTCCGGCGAGATCGCTGCCTCCCGCCGTCGTGCGCCGCCGGGCAGCGCCGCCCGCGCTCGATCAGAGCGACGTGGCCGCTTGTGCGCCGTTTATTTTAAATCGCACGGTAGAGTTTAAATCCCCGTGTACCGGTTCGATGTTATAATCTCAGCCGTCTGTTTTAAATCGGACGGTCCACGTCAGTCCCGCGTTATAAAGACTGGAATTCTTACGCGCTACCCCCTGGGGTTCTCGGGGAATAAGAGCTAGCCCCGGAAACTTTTGATCTAGCCCCTGGAACTTCATAAAATCATGTAAATTCATTTAAAAATCAGTTTTAGCCCCTGGACTTGATAAAAATTAGGAAAACCCCTCTGTTAAGTGTAGTTAGACCCCTGGAAATTCTTAAAATAAATTAATGGACCCTGTAGTGGGGTGAGTTTACCTTTTTAACCCTATTTGATATTAAAGTTAGGAATTTGAATAAGTGGCTAGTATTTAAAATTTAAAAGGTGGGACAAACATAGTGTCAAATTCAAATTAAAAACTTTCCCAGTACTTAGAAAACCTTGGAGTGAGATAAAAATAGATTTTTGGCTGAAATGAATCTGTATAATTGATTATTCACATTTATTAGTTAGAGGGACACATTTTTAAGTAGAGAATAATTCTGAAAATTAGAAAAATAAATGTAAAATAGTTTACATCAGAGGAAAAGATCAAAAATGTATTATTAACTATTTTGGATTAGAATCTATTCTGTTTAGATGATGTGTCTTACTATTTTCATAATAAAGTACCCATTTAGGCATAGGAAGTAAATTTGAAAATATAGCAAGCTAGGTATAAATAATTAGAAAATGATAAATGAAGTTTCCAAAATACAAAGAATTCAGTTTAGGGTGGGTAGAAGTTCTGAAGACACATATGGAGTAGGAAAATACCTTTCATGCATACTTAGTAGCTAAAAGGTGTAGTAATTGAATATAATGAATTTATTTAAATTGGAAACTCATATATATAGTATACAAGCATAAATGTGAATACAAAAGTAGGAATCATATACACATGATTAAAAGTGTATGTAAGCCACAAATCAACACCCATAGAGTAACCACAACACATATAATTGTGAATGACTTTCATAAATGTGAATGTGTGGTTTGTATGAAGTGGAAGTGTGAACTATGTCTTATGGATTGTTTTTTTTCTTTTGCTATGTGTGATGGTATGATGTAGAACCTGCTCCAGAGCAAGTTCTTCCTTTCCAAGATCAGGACTACCCATTTCAAGAGCAGCAGGAAGGAGGCAAGTGTCATTGACCACTTTGATCCTATGCTAGGATGTATAGATAGAATTATTTGCATTGTCAATTGAAATATGAAACCCATGATATGAAGTTTCACTAGAATTGCATTATCTTATTTCCTTGTAGCTTGGGTTGGGATTTTGCTTTATTATATCATTCATTCATATTACTTATGCTTAGCCATGCTTAGAATGGGATAAGTGGGATATGATATTATCAACTTGCTTACCTTACTCTTGATGAGATATTATGAGTTATGTAGAGGTAGGGATCAAGGTAAGTTGGATGATTTGGTTGGTGTTGGGTGCATGAGACTCGGGTTTGTGTTTAGTACTTGCCTGGATCCTAAGGATCGGTTCATGGAGCATGTAACCTGGCTTTACCGTGCCAACCACATGCTGAGATGGGGCAGCTTGGCCAATTAATTAGGTGTATCCCCGGCGTTATGGGTGTGTTGGATGGTGCGGGGAATAGGTGTCAGCTGGACTACCATATGAACCGCAAGGCTCAAGAGGGGGCCACTGCAGCGGGGTTGGAGCCTCTTGTATGTTGTTAGGGGTGAAACCTCAGTGGGCCCACGCTCGTCGGGAATCCCTTTGTAAAGGCTTCGTAGTGATCTCCTGACTACACACCTGGGAAGTGTGAATGTGGTTTGTAGCCACTAGCATAATGGAGGTTCTTTTAGTCCACCCGGCAATGGGGGATGACATCACTACATGTGGGTACAGTGGTGCAAACTCTGCAGAGTCAAAACTGTCATGACAGCTGTGCTCACGGTCAAGAGCGGCTTGGACTTATTCATGATTAGAGGATTGATGGTTTTTGTAAGGTGTGGATGTTAAGCGGGGAGCTTAACATTGGAAATGAGGTTATGGTTATTTGATTATGATGATGGGATGAGAGTTTGGGACCATTTCACTTGTGTAGTAATGTAGGTGCTTAATAAGCTAAGGTGATAGGTATTAATTGCGTAGTGCTTTAACTATGAGTTCAACCTCCCCTTGCTCTAGCCATGCATGACATAACTTTCACACACTTGCTGAGTACCATTGGTACTCAACCTTGCATATTTGTTGGTTTATATTGCTGCTCAGGTCAAGATAATGAGGTGGTGTATAATGATCAAGACTTTGGACCCGAAGAAGTTTTCTAGGTTCATGGAGTCCCCCGGGCAACGCCTGTAATGGAGCCCACAAGAATAATATTCCGCTGCTAGTTTATTTACTTGTGATGAACTTATTATTGTCCATAGAGACATTTGCTATGTAAGACTTATTTATATTCGACACCTGGCTTGTAATAAATGATACTTCACTATTTGTCATCACATGTATGAGAAAATGATCCTAGCATACATGTGATATTCACTTGGTTGTTCTTCGGAAAAACCGGGTGTGACATTATCCGAAGTGCAGACCGTTAGGATTACAAAACCGGCTCTTCAACTGAGCTGCCCTCAGTCGCGCCCGCCGCCGCCGAGTGCTTCTTTTTGGATCTCAGGTACGCAGCCCCCCACCTCCCACACCGCCACTGGCAGCCTGGCCGAGCGACGTGCATAGCAGCCCTCGCCCCCGTGCGTGTCTGGCGCCTGCCCCCCGAGCGCTCGCGCGCCTATTGTGTGCTGCCTGCCCGAGCGCGTGCGCCTGTGTCGTCCGCCACTTGCCCGAGCCCAAGCGCGCGTGCCTGTGCCGTCCGCCACCTACCCGACATTGCAAAAGATGGCTACTAGGATTCTCTCTTTGACATCAAGTGCTTCAGGTTGTGAAAGAAATTGGAGCTGCTTTGAAGGGGTAAGTTCTCAAAATCCAAGTTTAATCAAATATGTACACAACATTCTTATAAATATGAGTTCTACTAAATAATTCATCAAATATGATTTTTTAGATCCATACAAAGAAAAGAAATAGGCTTACATGTGAGAGAGTTTAACAACTTGTCTTTGTTCGATTTAATAACATTCATGCAAAGAGAAGAAGTAAAACTATGAAGAACAAAAAAGTGGACCCTCTAGTAGCATCTCAAACAATTTTTGCTCAAGGGTGGATGGTTGAAGGTGTAGATGAAGAAGGCTCTGATGTTGAGGTTGTTACGTGACACATGTAAATTGATTGCTGAGACATGTGGCGCTGAAGAGGTCACAAAACTACGTAGGAGTACGAGATTGACACAAACAAGAGAGGTTAGAGAAGATGCCTACTCCAAAAGTGGGATGAAAATATAAATGAGAAAGATAGAGTTTGAGTCCAACCAAGACGAAGTAATCACCAGGGGTTATGACCAAGAGGGAGAGGACATTGATGGTTGAGCTTAGAGCTCCCACACTATTATATCACATCAGTTTGTGTGTTGTTTTGTTTATACATGTCATTTATCAGTTTGTCACCAGACTCAAATATGTCTTTATATAACATATTACTATGTTATATGTTATTTGTGTTGTTATTTAGGTTTATCTACTATGCTCCATACCAGCAGTCCAACACTTTCATGATTTAAACCTTTTCACTATTCATACTTTAGTTTGTTCCTCACAGATAAAAGACCAAAAAACAAAACAGTGAGACTATAACAAAAAATTATACAAGGATGACACCAAGCCAACAAAGAAAGAGATTCAACTCGAAGGGGAGCTATTTTCCATTTTTGAACTGTCTTTTCCGCGATTAAAAACTTGTTGTTCTCCTATTAAATATGTAGTTCTTCTCCTTTCATACCAGTCAAGCAACAGAGATGTTTTCATGAATAATTTGACTTAAAAAGAATGTTTGTTAACATTTGTCATTTAATTTGCAGGTGCAAAGTTAAAAATGTGACAATAGGGTAAGGACATCAAATAAGTCAAAAATAATTTTCAAAAGGTCCGTAAAAGTATTTTACTATTTTACTTGCTGCTACAGTATAAACCGTTTAATCCATTTACACAGTCTAAATAGTAAACAGACCTCCACCGAATGTTTATTGTTTAGGATAACACTGATCGCTGCATCAAGTGCGTGAGAATCGCAAGTCATGCATTTGGATAGATTAGCATATTCTAACGGCAAGCGCAAGTAGTGCGGATGCCTGATCATCATGTTTACTTATAAATACAAGGGAGTGAACAGAGCGAAGATGATCACCCACAAACACAAACCAGCAAAGAATCTCTGCCTCTGTCAGTTCGTGAGCGCCAGAAAACACGAGTGTGCGCTGACACAGAGAACATTTGAAGTGTCAGATAATGGAGATGTTTACATTTGTCCATGATTCAATTTTACACACCAACTTTGAATTTCAATAGGTCTCTCTTTTCAAACAGAAACCAAAAATAAATTAATGAATAATGAGACTCTGTTAAGATGAAACCATGTTGTTAATAAATCAAGTTTCTTTTCTTCTGTTATCTTTACTCTCCTTTGTTGCTTTGGGACTGCCACCGTTAGATGAAAGCGGGGTTCTGCTGACCAGAAACACCAACGCCGCACCTATTAGAGCACCTGATACATGAGCAATATTGTTCACTTGAAATGATTGGCCCGTGATCGTTGTTGCACGTGCTGCTTCCATGACCTGTTAGGTAAAGGAGGACTGATCAGACAATATGAAATTCTGAGGTTAAGGGGGAGCTCATGTTCAACACTTTGGAAATTCTTTTTTTCTCAGAGAGCTCGGTACCTTTATATTAAAGAGAGGAAAAAGGAAGAGCCTTAAAAGTACAACCCCTTGTCTCACATAGGACAGCACTTTGAAAAATACTAAACAATCACGATAATTGACCACACAAAACAGAGCAGTCTACTGATTAGACTGTAATTTACCTGATCGGGGCATGGTTATCATCCTACCATAACAAATGGGAATTACTAAGCGTTCCAGCATATTAGGTGGACACTATATGGTAGTTCAACTACTAACAGAGGCCATCTTCAAGTTTAGTCATTAGGATCATACAACTAATTCTAGTACTTCAAAACAGTTGACCAGGGGTTGAGGCGTACCATGTCAGAGTTTTTCTTTTCAAACTCAATAGAAAAGAATCGCAGTCAACATTAAATGCTCAACATTTATCTATCTATTATGCACAGTAATTTTGATTTGAAGCCATGTCAAGGATAAATGCTCTCATAAGTATGGTCCCTCCTGCCAGAGTTGTCTTTCATTGAGACCTTTTCATACTATTAGGAATCAGATTCAGTGAACAGTATTGACTTAAATAGTGGAAGCACAGGATATGGCACTTGTCGATCTATCTATTCCAATTTATACCAACCATTTCTTACATTTCTACAACAACATGTACATTCTTTCACTTGTGAAATTGACTAATAATCAGTGAAGCATTTGTTGATTTCTATAATAGAAGATCCACTGTTTTACTTTCAAAATAGACTAACAGTCAGCAAAGCAACAAATCACTGGTGTACCTTGTCTACAACAAACTGGCCCAGGATAAGCACCTCAATAATCTTTCTCCAGTCCCATGACATCTGCCATAACAATAAGGAGATGTTTCAAAAACGATAAACCGGATGACTGGATATTAACAAAAGTAACTGGAAATGAAGAACTAATCACCTTCACTAGAACACTAATGGTGAAAAGGCCAAAAACAGCACCAGAGGCACCAAGTGACACAGAGGACGTTGGAAGAACCAACCATGAAATCAAGTTTGCCCCAGCACCAGTCAAAAGATAAGATAACCACAAAGCAAAGTTCCCTTCTTCCTCCTCAACAAGCTTGCCTGTGTACATAGATCAGCATTAGGCATCCCTTAACTATAAGCATCATCCAGAGCATTCATTTTGTATAATCAAATCTCACCAAAGATATATACAAAGAACAGATTGCTTGAAAGATGATTCCTGCGATAATCAAGAGTGTCTTAATCATTAAACAACCTGAGGAAGTAAAGAAGGAAAAAAACTAACATACACGTACCACCTCATTGACCTTTACGGACGTACAGAACAGCACAAATTACCTACAAATGATAAGGAAATGGAATTGACCTGGAGCAAGTTCAACTAACCAGTTGGCATGGCAAAATGTTGATGTCACAAACTGGTACCATGTGGGGGAAGCATGATACAGATACAGTGCTTTTATTTGCCAAATCTGAAAATGCAGGAAAATAGAAATGGACAACTTCATTCAGAATAGGAAGAGAAGAAATGTATACTTGTCTATGTTGCTAACGATACAAACCATTTTTCATACAAAAATGAGTGTGATTACACCAATCATAATTTATCCTTGCATTGATAGAATCGTAATTGGTCTAGAATCTACAACCCTTTAATTGGTAGAATTCTACAATACTCAGGCTGTTAAATGATATATGATCTAGGTATAAGATCCATAGAGAAGAATCAGAAGAAATATTCCAGGATGGAACAAAAACGATGATATTAAGAGCGAAGTTGTGTAGCAAATGTTGCCAAATTCAAGAAAAATAGACTTGTCATTTACATATGATATGAGGTAACTTCCATGTTTACGTGCATTGTCATGAATCAAACATTCAAATACATTCATATTACAGACACCAAATGCAAAAAGAATGCACTCTAGGTTAATCGAAATGATGTTCAACAGATTAAAATACTTTTTCGGATAACATCCTAAATTCATTTATGATTCAGGCTAAACTAGCTGAGCCAACTTTTATACTCCTTTCCCCTGGGTCAGTAGGTTGTGAAATGTGACTATGGTCCGCTTGGATGTGGCAAAACCATAGGATCAACAAATAACATATTAGTAGCAGTTGATTAATTTTTTTATAAAAACAAACAAATATATTCTGATCACCACAACATCTTCCCATGATACACAGTCGGGGATTCCCCTACTGTTTCACCTCAAAAAAACATCTTCCCATGATCCTATCCACATCTAACACACAGTCACGCACCCAAAAATTGCCACCAGCCATCAGTTGTTAATAAAATTCAAAATTTATCTAGCAATTTATATGTGTGTACACTATCTTGGAAATCTGAATTTCCTCACCTCCGCAATCAGACTTCAAAAATTCGCGCAGCAAAAAGTTTAGAGATATATACAATATGAACCATGACAGACGCTCGAAATTCAGGTCCCGTGTCTGGTTCTAACGGTACCTGAAAAAGGTGATCGGCCACATAGAGGGCGAAATTGAGCAGCAAGATCCAGAAGATTCCATTGGGGCGCCTGCTCTGCTGCTTGTCCTTGGCAATCTCCAGCTCCTCCACCAAGCCTGATTACAGGAGCACAGGCTTCCTCAGCCAACCATATGGTCGAGTTATCAAAGCTTCCCGCTCAGAATCGAGGGGCAATAAGAGGAGCAGCGCTCAGTGCTCACCTGAACGCTTCATTCCGCATCGGAGCAGGTCGCGGCGGGCGGAGGCGCCGGCGGCGACCACCTTGCTAGCGGTAGAGACGGAGTGGGGACGGCGATGGGAGAGAGATAAGGGCGGGCGGGTGGTGAGGGGCTTCGAGAAGGTTCTGGAAGGCGCGGGGAGGAAGAGGAGCAGCTGCTGCGCCATCAATGCTGGAGTCCCCGTTGGATGCTTGTCTCGTGGGGTTTTCGGGGGGGATTTACAGGCACCAGGGCCCGCTTTCAGGGAAAAGAATTGGTTCTAGCCGTGTGATGGAGGCTAAGAACTTCTCACTTATCTTTCATTTCATGTCTACCAACTTGTTTGTTTGTGTCATTTAGATGTATACATTTTTATTCAATATTAATATATATATAAACTTGTTCATCTATATTAATTAAATTCAAGAACTTTTTTTATATAGTTTCAGATCCATAAACTTTTTTACATAATCCTTACCTTTTCAAGGAATATTTAGATCCAAAATCAAAACTTGTCGGTTTATGTTACCAGCGCTTGTGCAAAGACCATAACACCAGAAGGCTCATTGTGTGCTAGTATTCATAGACATGGTTGCTCATCATCAATATGCACACATCAACTTGCTCTAAGGATCCCTAGTCCACCACGCTGACTCGAAAAAGCTCCACATGCTAGTTACAATCCGACTTGATGGAGGGTGAATAGACTGCGTGGAGAGGTGAAGGAGCCACGATGCTCCTTCCTGCGTTATCAACCTGAGCAAAAACCATAATGATTTTCTCTTAGTAGTGTCGTCTGGCCAGAGAGAGAACAATGAGATGTGGATGCATAAATTGAAGCTACAATAGTTCGGATCAAATCACCAAAAAGTTACGAATCTGTAGTACACTACATAAAAAAGTTTATGCATCTAGAATTATAAAAAAATTATGTACCAAAAAACTTATGGACCCAAAAATATAAAATAAAAGTTTATAATTAATGTACCATGTGGCTTTTAATCAGCTAATAATTGTTATGTAATTTTCTATGGTATAAAGATGTTTCTAAAAAATCTTTGACCGCTTTGGAGTTTTTGAAGAAACTTTAACCCTCCAAGCATAGTCCTGTACGACGATACTGAAATGTCTGAAAATTTAAGGGAAATACCCCCTTGTTGTCTTTTACATTTGGCGTTTAGAGTTTTAGCATGACACTTACATTAGTACATACTTTTGAGAAAATAATTTTGCAACAAATTATTTTTTCTTTCTAAAATTGCTACTAAAAGCTTGTGTAAGTAGCTATGAAAATATTACGTTTATTTTTCTTACCCAACCAACAAGAAAACAAGAATAGTGGCAGTAGTGCGCTAGGGGAGTACCTGGGTGAACATTACCCAATTTCAACGTAAAATGTGTGGCATAGCCAACAGAAGGTAGAAGAACCCCACGCATTTTCAGGTAAAGTTTGGCCATTATAGCTTCAAAGGTAATTTAATATATTTAATTTCAATATCAAACATAACATTGTAATGATAAATACTAACATTCCTAGCAATGCATTGCGAATAAAACACTTAACCATCTCACACGTGTATGAAGCATACCATGGTCCAGTCCATAACATAAATTGCAATTCGTTCTCAAGTGCAACAACCAGTTTCATGGGGGAAGCATTTAACAAATAAATCATTTATGTACCAGCTTAGTTAATGACTGTCCCAGTGTGTCCTCCAAGCAACAATGGAATCTCTACGGTAATGGCGTTATGTACTTATTCCCAAAAAAATAACGGAAGTAAGTCTCATTACCAATTAAGGCTGGTGGTTAACCGATCATTATAACAACCACAGCACATACCGTTATTTCACCACATCAAATTGGTGGAGATCATAAAGCATGAATTGATCATGAATCATCAGACCTATTTTCTCGTGAGCCAGCAACATACTGACAGATGCCCTGTCTTTGACAGAAGCAATTCAAAGAGCTCTTCAGCATGGCATTGCCACCTTCTACTCTCACATAAAGTCGTCTTCAAGTTCTTGCACGGTCTTGCTGCCAGACGCAATTTGCTTGTTGGAAGTCATCTTCTCTTGAACCATCAGGCCCTTGTAGCTCCTGGTTTCAGCCTGCTTCTCTTTCTCAAGTCTCTCCAGCTCTTCCATACGTTTCTGAAATGAAATCAAAATCCAAGTCATTTTCCATAGAAGTTCAACAGTATTACAAAGCGGTATAAGCACTCCATTCAATCAAATCCGTCCGATGACCAGTCTGCAGCAACACAACGCGGAGTTCGACAACCAGTTTACTTTTATACAGTTTGATAGTATCAATTGTAAGAGAATCCATGGTTTAATAACTTCTGGTGACAAGCGACACAAAGATTTGAAGCTGGTATAGCATGAGAAATAGCTTACTTTGTCCCTAAGCTGAGCTTTTCTTTCTGACTTTTCAGCAGCACTCACAGCCTCTCTTTCAGCTGCAGCAAAAGATGTCACGATTAGAGGTTAATATGCAAGTCTGACACAACTAACATAATAATAATCCAAATGATAAAAGTAATAGAATTCAAGTGCACAAGCGGAAAGTCGATGAAACAAAGGAACCAATTTTTTTCTCATTCACTAGAAAGGATGATCCACGGGTTCGAGTACTGGAAACAGGCTCTTGCAGAAATGCGGGGAAAGACTGCGTACAAAAAAACCAAGTGGGTCGTGTTAAGCTACTATGCACCGACCAATTGATCCCAAAAGCTTAAACTGATGGGAAAGGTGGACAATTCACTTATATTTCAACACTCCCCCTCACGTGCAGGCTCCCTCGGGCTGCAAACGTGGAATAAGAGTCGGCTGTAATTTATTTAATAAATCGCGTCCGTCAGGATTCGAACTCGAGACCTCTGGCTCTGATACCAAGTTAATCTACTATGCACCGACCAATTGATCCCAAAAGCTTAACCTGATGGGGAAGGGTGGACAATTCACTTATATTTCAACAGGTCGGACCCTTCCCTAGACTCTGCGCAAGCAGGAGCTAGGGCTGCCTTTTTTTCACTAGAAATGATAATACATCGACATTCCTTTTACTCATACTTCATAGGCCTAACAAACGACAATCAGATCAGGAACATTCCCATGGTTCTCCAGTCTATGGAAGGGATCTCCAATACAAGTTCTAGTAGCTAAAATTGATAACTCTAGCCTAGACATGACATTTATCCTCAATTCTCTTGGACCGTCTCCAGATACTGACTTTAGAAGCCCTCCAAAAAAGGGCATTTTACCATGTCCTTTCTAATGGAACTCGACGTGCTTAGGACAAAGGCTTTGTTGTTGTTGTTGTTTTCTAATGGAACTCAAGTAGCATTATGACATAAAAAGCGAGCTCAATGACCTAATAAATTATTGTACACAATTATTTCATACCCTTTAAGTCGGGCTTCCGCTCCACCTTTGTCTTATTTAACCGGTTCACAATCTCATTAACCCGCTTTTCTACTTTGACAGTACGAACCTGTGAAAATAATAATATCAGTTATTGATACAGTAAGAATCATTCATCAGTTTTATAGTTCATGTAATCCTACTGGAAATACATTTACATTAGCAACGGATAAAACTGTTTTCAGGAGGAAGCAATATTGATAAATTGATTTAGGAAAATGAAAAACAAGGGCTGATGATGAAGAGCTAAAAATGCCTAATGAATATGTAATAGCATATATATGAGCTAATATTATTCAACGAGTCAAATACACCAGCAGTCCTTACACTTTTGTGCCCTGTTGCCATCTGCGTCCCTAAACTAATAAAATGCTCATGAAGGTCCCCAAACTAAGAGTGCCACTTGAGGTCTAATTCATCCCAATTAGCATGTAAGCTTGGTTTTGCATGCCACAACAGCCATCTCTCATCTCTCTCTACCCTGCCAACAATTAGATATGTACCAATTGACAACGGAGTCACCATTTTTTGTGCTCTGCTGGTGCAACACATAATCATATATAATATTACAGTTAAATGCTAATTAGAGTAATTTGGGGCCTGGTGTGAGAGAAACTTAGTACACCACAACCTAGATCTGCATTTTAATAATTTGGCAACCTAGATGACACCAAAGTTTAAGTACCATTAGTCTACTTTACTCCTATTCAAACAGTTAGAAGAATAAAGCCTTTACAATTTGCAACTCCTGAAACCCAACACAAGGTCCAAAAATATTGCCATCTAAACTGAAAGCTCAAACTAACAAAAGTTTCAGCAGGATTTTCCACAATTATTTTGCATCCAAAAGGAACAAAGTACACGCACAAAAATACTGCATGCAGAGCATATTGATCAATTACTAGCAAAAGGACCCGCTAAAAGATAGGCCAGATAGTCTCCGTCTCTGGTAAGATAGTTTAAGCTACGGTGTACTACTCACTCTAGTTCTTTTAGAGTGATTTGTGTGACAAATATAACAATTTGCGCGGTGGGTGCAAGTAGGTCACACTTTTTACAAATTGCTCAAACAAGTCACATATGTGTTTAACAGTTTAAGTGGTGCGTATGAGGTCAAAACTGAATTTAGTCACATATGTGACTCGTCGTTTGAGCAGTTCGTAAGAAGTGTGACTTACTTGCACCCACCACTCAAGTGGATGTACTTGTCACACAATTCACTAGGAGCAGACTGGACGGGGTTGACACTGGATTGGCCCATGAGCATAGATTGCTCCTCCTGAGGGCAGCGAACTTGGACCGAAACCTAAACCTCTGATGCCGGTTTGTTGGAATTCCAGCATAGGAAATCAGGAATAATTAGAGGGGGTAGATTTATTCCAATGATTTGCCGCCTTTATATAGCTGGTTTACACCTAGTTTGACTCTGACTAGGACTCTTATCCTAATCCAAACTGTAGCAGATCTAATGTATCTCTAGAACTCTTAGTCCTACCTAAACTATGTTGGAAGCCTTTATCCCAAGCATGTTGGGGTAGGCTAGACATGAAACCCAACAAATTTTTTTATATTTTTTAAATGAAGTAAAAGAGAAAGAAATATAAGAGTAACAAGAAAAAAAGACTAAAATTCTGACACATGAATTGCTACTTTCCATACAGTCCTATCATAAGCTAAGTCTCTATATACACTCCAATCTCTCAAATCTCGTTTTACTTATTTTGTTTCCTTATTTAAACTTCATCTTAATAAGATTATATATTTACTAGATGGAAACTAACTCCAAATCTATCCAAACTTTCCAATTATGTTTTGATTTGAACAGCATTGAATCATACCGAATCTGATTAGTTTCCTAATTGAACAAATTAACTCCTAAACAGACTGATCTAATCAGATCAGATCAGACAGATCTAATCCCCAACCTGGTTACGGACTAGGCGCACCTGGTTGGCCTAAAATGTGTGTGGGGGGGTGGGGGGGATCACCCAACATTCTATTCATGCGCGTGTCGAACCTCCCTTGCACTGAGCCTCCTACATGCTTCTGAGTCGTCGTGGGAGAAGGCTGTCGGGCCTTGGTGCATCACCCTAGATCCTGCGAATCTGAGCCACCGCCCTGTCTTCTATCAACCACTACCGTGTGCTCGCCGTTGCACGTTCGCTCATATAGTTATGTGCCACATGTTGCATCTGCGCTGCTTCCCGCGTGTCAGGCCTCCTTCGCACCGAGTCTCCTGTGCATCCGAGCCGTCATGGGAGAAGGTTGTCAGGTCCTACCGCGTCACTCCTATCAACCACTGTCATGTGCTCGCCGTTGCGCGTCCACTCATGTGCAGCCCTTGCTGCCTGGGCGTGACTGCGCGCGTCTCCTGTGTGTCGCACCAGCCTTCACGTGGCCACCTTGAGCCGCGTCTTGTTGCTAGCACGCCGAACTCCAAATGGCCCCAGCGAATGGCCACCGACGTCATCACACCGCCGCGCGTTGCGATCCACTAAGCTCCAAGCAAAGCCACATGTAGTCGAGCTCGTTCATGCCAAAATTCATACTCTGTGCTCCGCACACCCGTCGACTCCTCTCTCCATGCTGAATCTGCTTCTGTCGAGCCGCTCTGCGTCGTTCTTGGGCACGCTCTCCACCAGGTGTGCTCGATCCGCGTCTAAGCAGTTGCGTCGTTCTCGACACGCACTCCGCCAGGCATGCTCGATCCGCGTCGAACCACCTGAGATTCAGGTTGGCCACGCATGTTTTCCACCCGAGCCACGCGATCCACCCGGAATCGGTTGCCTCGAGTTGAGATCCGCAGCCACCGTGACATGATCGTGCCCGCAGCCTCCACGTGCAGGCCACCATGTCAGGGGACGAGGTGTGCTCCACTCTGATGGCTTCTTCCTCTCAGTGGTACATGGTGGCATTGCCTTCGGTGTTTAGGTATATTTTACATATGCAATTAGGTGGCAATAGTGTGTGCTTTGTCACTCGTTATTGTTAGAAATAATCTAGTTTTTCTAGATAAATTAGAGTTAAAGATAGATTACAGGTCTACCTCAATTCAGAGTAGGAGTCTAGAAAGTAGTATTAGACTTGGATTCTATTTGTAATTAGGGTTATATATACAGCCACCCATAATTGAGAATAATCAAGGAGAACAAACAGAGATTAATTAACCCCAAAAATCTAACATTTGAGATCAGAGCTAGAAGATCAAGGGAGATCAAGATCTACCGTGGAGGTCCGGTCGCGCGGTGTTTCCTGGCCATTTTCGACTAGGGGAGCCGAGGGAGAAGCGGCGGCGCGGACACAAGGCCTCATCTTGTCAGTCTCCTCACACTTGTCCTCCCACGCTACACCGTTCCACCTTGACACATGACTCAACGTGTCGGAGGCGAACTCAATGTGTCGGAGGAGACGACGAGCAGCAGGTGGCGGCTAGCGGATGGCGTGGAGGAAGCAGGGGACGCCTTCGAGGAAGAGGGTGAGGTGCACGGCGAGGACCCGCGGCAGTGATGGAGAGGGGTGCACGACAACAGCACAAGGCCTGGCGGCGCTTACAAGGTCTAGGAGGCGCTAGGGTTTCTGAGAGGAGGAGAGGCTACTGTTTTAGAGCTCAGCTAACCGGCTGAGCCGACTAGGCTGTACATGAGGACTGGATTTTACTAAGGTCATCCAAAGAGTACCAACAGTTCTGTTTTGCTGAACGAAAGCAGGAGATGTACGCGACATTGAGGGTAAATCAATGACGCTACAATGTTCCCTATTAACGAAAACCAATTATATGGCATGGGCTATCAAAATGAAGGTTTTTCTGAAGTGACAGGGGGTATGGGAAGTTATTAGGGTGACAAAGAACAATGTTGATCCAAAACAAGATCAAATTGACTCTTGCGGTTATCTATCATGCTACTGATGAAGATACTCTCATAAGAATTCCCGAGAAGGAGACGGAGAAAGAAGTTTGAGGGTTGATCAAGATCAAATTCTTGCGTGAAGAACATGTGATGGAAGCAAGAATCCAAACTCTTCAGAACGAGTTTGATATGATGCGCATGAACAAGGAGTCAAGGATACTTAATTGACAACTTTGCCACAAGGGTGATGATCATCGTCACAAAGATTTGTGGTCTTGGAGCAAAAGTTGAAGAGAGCTACATCGTGAAGTTGTGTGCTCTGACTTCGAAATTTCTTCACATTGCATCCACCATTGAGCAATTTGTGGACTTGAAGGTAATGAATATGGAGCAACTCATTGACAAACTTAAGGCACATGAGAAACGAGTTCATAGCTTTAACAACCAAGAGCATGAAGAGAGACTCTTTTTAGTAAGAGAGGAGTGAAGAGTAAGAGAGGCAAAGGGTGGAGGGAAGCATATTTTAACAAGGGAGGAGTGAAAGAGGAAAAATATGGCGGTCAAAAGAAGAAGAAGAAATTTAACAAGTCAAAAATTCAATGCTACAATTGTTCAGAAGCGTGGGCACTTTGCCAAGGAGTGTCCCAAAGACAAGAAAGATGAGAAGATGTTTTATGCCACATAGGAAACTCTGATGTGAGATCACATCAAAGTGTGCTCGGGATGATGTGTTCATTCTAGAAGAAGAGTGTTCGTCTCGTAGGTGTTAGTGTACGGGATGATGTGTTCATCTCATGGTTCTACAGGGTGATGTGTTCAGCCTGAGGGTGTAGTTGTGTCCATCCCAAGAGTGTGTGTAGGTTGGAAGTGTATCTCTATCCTAAATTGGTAAGACTGTTACCTAGAAAAACAAGATTAGGGGTGATAGTTATAAATAATCTAGTTTTTCTAGATAAATTAGAGTTAGAGATACATTACAAGTCTATCTCAATTTAGAGTAGGAGTCTAGGGAGTAGTATTAGACTAGGATTCTATTTGAAATAGGGGCTCAAGGGGAACAAACAGAGATTAATTAACCCTGGAAATCCAATGTTTAGTTTACTCATTTACTGACATATGGATCTCTCATTCTCAGTTGAGGTAGAATTATGGATACAATGTTGTGTCATGAAACACATAATTTTTTCTGCTGTGAGAAAAGGGTGTAGTTCAAAATGGTTATGAAACAATCGCATGATATTTGATAACTAATTGCAGTTTGAAACAGGGTTGAATATTACATATGTAACACACAATACTATGCCACAGAAAGTTATTCCAAGAAATGCAGTTATTACAAAAGAGATGGAAAACAATGCCTACAAAAAGAAAACGAAGGACATCAAACCAGATAGAAGGAAAAACTTTTCCTCGATACATTGTTGTTCCTAATAGAGGGAGAATAATTATGTGTATTAATCTGAGGGGTTAAGGGTACAATATATAGAGGGATTAGGTGGGGGGAAAGACTATTAAGCCCCTAACCCTAATCCCATCCAAAAGACTAAACTGCCCCTGGTTAACCCTTTAATTACATAGTCTAACACCCCCCGTAGTCACAACATCTAGCCACTGCAGATGTTGAGACTAGACCGAAACTCCGAAAACAGTGACGACGGGAGACCCTTCGTGAAGATGTCAGCAAACTGCATCGTCGTCGGGACATGGTGTACCCGAACCTCGCCTCGTGCCACCCGCTCACGAACAAAGTGGAGATCAATCTCCACATACTTCATGCGCTGATGTTGGATAGGGTTGGTGGAGAGGTACACAACGCTGACGTTGTCACAGCAGATGAGAGTGCTCCTGTCGACTGGAGTGTGGAGCTCCTGAAGCAGCTGCTGAAGCCAGGAAGCCTCAGCCACGCCGTTGGCCACGGCGGGATACTCCGCCTCAGCACTTGAACGCGACACCACGTGCTATCGCTTTGAGGACCAGGAGACGAGATTACCGCCTAAGAAGACGGCATACCCAGAGGTAGACCGGCGAGTGTCCGGGCAGCCTGCCCAGTCAGCGTCGGTGTACACGACCAGCTCGGAGGCCGCGTCACGTTGAAGGAGGAGGCCGTAATCGAGGGTGCCACGCAGGTACCGAAGAATCCGCTTCACAACGGTGAGGTGCGGCTCCCTCGGGTCGTGCATGTGGAGGCACACCTGCTGAACCGCATATGAGATGTCCGGCCTGGTGAAGGTGAGGTATTGAAGTGCACCTGTAAGACTCCTGTAAGTAGTAGGGTCAGTGACGGGTGTTCTGTCGGTAGCGGAGAGCTTCGCTTGAGTATCCACTGGAGTGGAGCACGGCTTGCACTTAGCCATGCCCGCTCGCTACAGGATATCCAGGCAGTACTGTCGCTGGTGAAGGAACAAGCCGCCTGGTCGGTCCTCGACCGCGATACCTAGGAAGTGGTGGAGCAGCCCAAGTCCTTCATAGCGAACTCCTATTGTAAAGGAGAGATAGTGCGCCGAAGAAAAGCCGAACTGGACGCTGTCAGTACAATGTCATCGACGTACAGTAGAAGGTAAGCAGTGTCACTGCCACGTTGATAGACAAACAGCGAAGTGTCCGACTTAGCTTTGACGAAGCCCTGTGAGACCAAGAAGGAGGCGAACCGGCTATACCAGGCTCTCAATGCCTGCTTTAGACCGTACAGAGATTTGTTCAGATTACAGACCATGTTTGGATGAGCTGAGTCAACAAATCCTGTCGGCTGACTGCAGTACACCGTCTCGGTCAGTGTACCGTGGAGGAAGACATTCTTGACGTCCAACTGGTGGACGGGCCAAGAACGCGAGAGAGACAGCGACAAAACGGTACGAACCGTCGCCGGCTTGACCACCGGGCTGAAGGTCTTGTCGTAGTCAACTCCAGGGCACTGAGTGAAGCCCCAAAGTACCCACCGAGCCTTGTACCTCTCTAAGATACTGTCCGCCTTCTTCTTATGTGTGAATACCCACTTGCCCGTGACAACATTGTCACGACCGGGGCGGGGAACCAGCTCCTAGGTCCGGTTGGCAAGCAGGGCCTCATATTCTTCCTCCATAGCGCGGCGCCAATGAGGGTCGGCGAGGGCGCTACGGACGAAAGTCGGTATGGGTGAGATCGAAGAAGAGTCGGTCGGTGGAGACGTCGTCGACGACAGAGCAGCTCCGAAGAAGCGCTCAACCGGCCGGAGACTCCCGGACACACGTCGAGTCGCCATCGGGTGGACGTGACCAGGATCCCTGTGAAGAAGAGGAGGGTTGTACACCGGACGCTCGGGTACAACAAACTTCTCTCGTCGTGGGTAGACGAGAGTGTGTCTCGAGGCCGCGCGTGGCGCGACGACTGGTGTAGAGGGCTCCGGTGCCCCGCGTGGCGCTGCTGGAGCTAGGGCCCCATCCCGCACTCGTCGCTGGTAGACAAGTGCGGGGTCGACGAAGCGAGAAATCGTCGTCGGTGCTACGCCTGGTGCGACAGGGGACGTCGGGCTCGCTGCAGGTGATGTCGGGGAAGCCGAGGCCGCGCATGGCGCAGCTGATGACGTAGGTGTCACCTGAGGCGCAGCAGGCGACGCCAGAGACATCGATGTCGCGCGTGGCGCAGGTTGGTGACATCGGGGCCGCCCGAGGTGCAGCAGGTGACGCTAGAGGCAGCGATGCCTCACGTGGTGCAGCATGTGACGCCGGGGGCACCTGAGGCGTAGCGCGTGTCGAACCTACAGAAGAAAGAGGCCAAGGCAGCTGGGGAGCAGCCTCAGGGTCAGTGGAAAAAAGGGGAATCCAGCTCTGTGGTGGAACCGGAAGAGGTGGTGGAGAAGGGAAAGGAGAACTCGTCGAAGACGACATGCCGAGAGATCAAAAGCCGGTGAGTAGTGAGATCTAAGCACCGATACCCCTTATGATCAAGGGAATACCCGAGAAAAACACACCATGTCGAGCGGGGCGCAAGCATATGCGAAGCAGTGGCGGAAAGATTAGGGTAGCAAGTGCACCCAAAAACTCGAAGGTGATCGTAAAGAGGATCGGTGCCATATAAAGCGAAGTAGGGGGTGGAGGCACGAATCGCCTTGGTAGAAAGGCGATTAATCAGAAGTGTGACAGTATGGAGAGCCTCCACCCAGTATCAGGCTGGAACTGATGCCTGGAACATCAGGGAGCGCATGACATCATTGGTGGTGCAAATCATGTGCTCTGTCTTGCCGTTTTGATGACAGGTATACGGACAAGACATGCGTAGCAGTACCCCATGTGCGGAGAGAAAGTTATGAAACGTAGAGTTATCAAACTCGCGTCCATTATCACACTGGACGGCTCGGATGGTGCGCCCAAACTGAGTGGAAATCCAAACGAAGAAGTGAGAAAGAGTAACGAAAGTCTTAGACTTCAATTGTAATGGAAAAGTCGACGAAAAGTGAGAAAAAACATCAATGATCACCAAGTAATAATTAAAGCCCGATACACTGGTGATGGGTGACATCCACAAATCACAATGTATAAGATCAAAGACGTGCTCAACATGAGTCACAGAAGTGGGAAAAGGAAGCCGAACATGGCGACCAGGCTAACAAGCATGACATAAGGAGTCATGTGTGTCTCTAGAACACGAGATAACAGAACTACTGGACAACTTCGACAGAGCATCTGCACCAAGATGGCCAAGCTGGCGATGCCAAGTGGTAGATGAAGTTGTCGTAGTCAAAGCAAAAGGCGGTGATGCAGCGGAAGTAGGAAGTCGAAGTGTGTACAGGGCCCGATCTATCACATCGAAAAAGAGGTCGTCGGGTAGAAAGATCCTTCACAGACAAACCAAATGGATCAAACTCAATGGAAACATTGATATCAGTGGTAAAACAACGGACAGAAAGCAAGTTTTGAATAATATCCGGAGCGACAAGAATGTTTTTAAGCTGGAAAAAACCGGGAGACCGGAGTCACCTACTGAGGTGACCGGAAGAACAGACCCATTCCCAACAACGATAGATGAAGGAAAAGAGGGATTGGGAGGGTGGGTGGAAGAGAGTATACCAGCATTTGGAGTGGTATGGTATGACGCTCCAGAGTCAACTATCCAGTCAGCACCTGGTAGAGTAAGGTGCATGGTGCTGAAAGAAGAAGCCAGCGACTGTCGATCCCACATCGAGGGTGGCTCCTGGAGAGGTGTCGACGGCTCCGAGTTCCCAACAGGATAGTCGGTGCCTCCGTAGGTCGAGGTTGACTGTCCGCCAGAAGGGTAGCCAGGCCCACCGTAGGTCTGAGTCGGCGGCCCACCAGCACTATAGGTTGGTCCACTGTAGCCCGGGGTGGCTACGAACGCCGGCTAGGGGCGTGGTGGTCGTGGTGGCTGACAACCCGGAGACGGCCCAGGCCACATGTAGATCTGGCCAGTCTACGGGTTGTAGGGTGTGGGCCAGGGTGCACATCCCCAGCCGGTACCACCACTACCGCCAGTAGCCGGAGTAGTGGGTGTAGGAGTAGCCTGCACTACTACCTCCACCACGACCGCTTTGTTTGCCTCGGCGGCGACGATTTCCACCTCCAGTATTAGCAGGAGTGCCTAGGGTGGAAAGTGGCCGTGACGGTGGTCCACCGGCAGCTGGTAGGGTGGACGAGGGGACTGCCCAGAGCCATAAAAGGTTGTGGCAGACCCGGAGCCAGTAGAGCCTCCTGTGGTGATTTCCTCAAGCTCAAGGTCAGACCATACCTTCTCGAAGGTAGGGAGTGGCTCTAGACGGAGTAGCCACGTCCGTAGGTGACAATAGCGCTCATTCAGGCCCTGAAGGACCCGAAGAACGAGAGCGCTATCTGTGACCGGCTCGCCAAGGTCACGTAGAGCATCCTCCATGCCCTTCATCTCCTGACAGTAGGTGGAGACAGAGTGGTCACCCTGGACGGTATTCTGGAACCGAGCGCTGATGTGGAGGGCTCGAGTCGCGCGGTTCCATAGAAAACGCTACTCAAGGACCAGCCAGGCCCGTCGAGCGGTGCCACCACCACGCTGTCTGACGATGTCTTGTAGCTCCTCCGACAGGGAGCCAAGAATCCAGGATAGGACCAGGTTGTCCATGCTAATCCAGGAGACATCAATTGAAGAGTCGTCCTGAAGGACGTAGTCGTCGAGGCGGAAACGCCTCAGCGTGAGGAGCACCAGGTCACGCCACCGGGCATATGAGGTAGACTCGGAGCTGAGGACAACCGACACGAGCGTCCGGATGTTCTGAATCCCGGCGGCCTGCGCATGAAGAGCAGACACAAGTGAAGCAGAGTACGTACCAGCGTCTGAGGGAGGCTTGTGGGCAGCACTCATCGGTCGGTAAACACTCTCCTCGAGTTGGTGAGATAGAGCGGCCACGGAGGCACGCTCCTGCTCCAGGGCAAGAGCGAGTGCCCGCTCGCGTTCAGGAGAGGCAGCCAGAGCTGCGGCAATGTCGAAGGTGCCCGTCGTGTCGGTGCCGTAGACGGAGGCATCAGTTACTGGGAACGGGATCACTAGTTGGACGGTGGTCGTGGTGCTTCCGTCGATGTCAAAGCCGGTAGACGTGGCGGCGGAGTTGTGGGGCCCGGAGGTAGTACCTGCCATGAAACAACGGCGGTGGCTGATTTTCCGGTGGTACCTACAAGGGGTCCACCGGCAGCTGATCCGGTCCTCGGAGGCTCGGCGGTGGTGGCAGCACCCTAGCCAGGGACGCTGCGTGGCCGCCCACGGGGTGGGATCTGTCGTCCAGGAGGAGGGCGCACCACCCCTCCTCCCCCCCCCCCGGACCAGTACTAGTGGCGGCAGCCGGCCATCCGACGGCAGCCGCTCCCGAGAAAACAGCCGGAGCCGGCCCCTGGACGGCAGCTATCGATCCGGCGGCGCCATAGCCCAAAACGGCGCTAGCTAGTCCTATGGCGGCGGGCAGGCGCGGCACGCCGACTGGTCGCGGCAATGGCTGACCGTGGCCTGGGGGCGGGAGTGCCCCGAACACCGGCAGCGCGGGGCCCAATGTGGGATGACCTACCGCTAGGCCTAGGCGGCCAGAAAGGGGGGCGAACCCTGATCCCCCCCCTGTGCGCGCGCCCTCATTCATCCATCGGATAGGACGTCCCTATGTGGTGCGGCTACGCCAGGTTTAGGCGGCAGCCCTAGTTTAGGAAGAGTTTAGATTTTCCTCCTATTTGTAATAGATTAAGACTCTTGTAAGGGGGGCTATATAAAGAAGCCAAACACCCCAGTTTTATTGAGATCACAACAATAACAACAACAACAACCAAGCCTTTATCCCAAGCCTGTTGGGGTCGGCTAGACATGAAACCCAATATCAATGAAGTAAAAGAGAGGAAGAGTTATAAGAACAAGGAAAAAAGAAAAAAAGGAAAAAAGAAAAAAAAGAAAAAAAAAAGAAAAAAAAAAAGAAAAAGAAAAAAGAAAAAAGAAAAAAAAAAGAAAAGAGAAAAGAGAAAAGAAAAAAGAAAAAAAATAAGACTACGATTCTGACACATGGATTGCTACTTTCCATGCGGTCCTATCATGAGCTAAGTCTTTGGATACATTCCAATCTCTCAAATCTCGTTTTACCGCCTCCTCCCAGGTCAACCTTGGTCGTCCTCTACCCCTCCTAATATTTTCTCTACCTCTTAAAATCCCACTGTTAACCGGTGCTTCTGGAGGTCTCCGTTGGATATGTGCAAACCACCTAAGTCGATGTTGGACTAACTTCTCTTCAATCGGCGCCACCCCTACCTTATCTCGAATCGTCTCATTCCTTATTCGGTCTCTTCTCGTGTGCCCGCACATCCACCATAGCATGCGCATCTCTGCGACACTCATTTGTTGGACATGTTGCCGTTTAGTTGGCCAACATTCCGCCCCATAGAGCATCGCGGGTCTGATCACCGTCCTATAGAACTTCCCTTTTAGCTTTTGTGGGACTTTCCTATCACATAAGATTTCGGAGGCTTGTCGCCATTTCATCCACCCTACCTTGATCCTGTGGCAAACATCCTCATCAATATTGTCATTGCTTTGTAACATTGATCCTAAGTATCGAAAAGAGTCCCTTCTAGGTACTATTTGTCCTTGTAGACTAACATTTCCCTCTTCACGACCAACACCACTAAAGTCACACCTCATATACTCGGTTTTGGTCCTACTAAGTCTAAACCCCTTGAGATCAATAAAGAGGAGAATTCCTCCTCCTCAAACCCTAGCCGCCTCCACCTCTCCCTCTTGGAGCCGCCACTTCCACCTCTGCCCTAGCCGCCTCCCAGGTTTCTGCCCTAGCCGCCACCAGGGCCTAGGACTAGCCGCCGCCATCTCTTCCCTTCAAGCCGCCGCTTCCCTCCTCAACCCTAGCTGCCACCAGGCTAGATCATCCGCCGACCCTGTTTCCTCTTGTTCAGCGCCTCCATCAAAGCCAGAAGACAGACTGATCTGCTAGGGCAGATCAGCTTGTTTAGCAAGAACAGAGCCAGTTTTGGGGCTGGAATTACAACATTCGTGGCATCAGAGCCGGTTTCGACCCTAAGTTGAATTCTGCACGATGACGTCTACACTTACAAGCAGCGGCAGCGCCACCGGCCTGCGACACCCTCTCCGGCAGCTCGCGAGGTGGACATCGGGACGGGGTTCCCCGTGCTCATCAAGACCAACTACGCGGAGTGGGCTGTCATGATGAAGATCAAGCTGAAGGCACGGCTGCTTTGGAAGGCCGTGGAGGAGGGCAACGTGAGCGAGCAGGAAGATATGATGGCGCTTGACATCTTGGTCAGCGTTGTCCCGCCGGAGATGATCACAACAATAGGAGAGAAGAGGACGGCGAAGGAGGCATGGGACACAATGCGTGGAGGACTTCTCCCTCCGCCTGAGCGGCATTGCTATCACGCCTTGCGTCGCTAGGGGAGGAGATAGGAGAAGAGAGAGGGCCGTGGAGAAGCTCCTGCGAAGCGTTCCAGAACGCTTCCAACAGATCGTGGTGGCGATCACGACACTGCTGGACGTGTCGACCCTCACCTTGTCGGAGGTGACGGGGCGTCTCAGGGCAGCGGAGAACGCCTTCGACTCGATGCAGCGGAAGGGAGGAATACACGACGGCCAGCTGTAGCTCACTCGGGAGGAGTGGGAGGCACAGCGGAAGGAGGAGCGGTCTACCCAGTCCGCGGGTTCTTCTAAGAGGGGCGTTCAAAAGGGCCCGCCCAAGAAAAACGTAGGCAAGCAGGGAGGTTCCGGGAAGGGTATTCCGCGAGACCAGTGCAGGAACTGCGGGAAGGGCCTCTGGGCCAGGGAGTGTCGGTCGAAGCCTAAGCAGGAGGAGCCGCAGCAACAGGCTTTCGTGGCGAAGGCGGAGGAGGAGGGCGCCTTGTTTATGACAAGGGTGGCCTCAGTACAGGAGGAGCCTATATAGGAACGTCCTGCGCGCCCACTGGAGATAGTGGAGGGACGTGTCTTCGCTCACCGCAGTAATGACGACGACTTTGACGACACTTGTTGGTACCTCGACACTAGCGCGACCAACCACATGACGGATTCGCGCGCCGTCTTCTCCGAGCTCAACGAAAACATCGTCGAAACCATCAAGTTCGGCGACAACTCCGTTGTGCGTATCCAAGGGAAGAGTGCGGTCCTATTCGCCGCCAAGACGAGTGAGCACAGGAGGCTCACCGGCGTCTACCTCATCCCGCGCCTCACCACCAACCTCATCAGCATCGGCCAGCTGGATGAGGATGGCTACAACATCACGGTGCATGGAGGAGTGATGCACATACGGGATGAGCAGCAACATCTCCTCACACGAGTTTAGCGCGACGACAGCAAGCTGTACTCCATCAGGCTTAACATCACACGTCCGGTTTGCCTAACCGTGAGGCATGGTGATGTTGCGTGGCGTTGGCACGAACGCTACGGACACGTCGGCTTCCAGGCGCTTCAGAAGTTGGCACGAGAGGAGATGGTGCTCGGGCTTCCACAAATTGATCACGCCGATCAATTGTGCGAAGCTTGCTTGGTCGGGAAGCAGAGGCGCTCCAGCTTCCTCAAGCAAGCTCGGCGGCGCGCGAAGGGCGCGCTCGACCTCGTCCACGGCGACATCTGCGGGCCTATTACGCCGACGACTCCAGACGGCAAGAAGACGTTCTTGTTGCTAGTGGATGACATGAGCTGCTATATGTGGCTCTATCTTCTAGCAACCAAGGACCAAGCGCCCGACTTAATTCATCAATTCCAGGCGACGGCTGAATTAGAGTCCGGGAGGAGGCTGAAGCTACTCCGTACTGATTGTGGAGGGGAGTTCACCTCACAGGAGTTCGGCAAGTACTGCGCTCAGCACTGAGTACGTCAGCTCACAGCCCCGTATACGCCGCAGCAAAACGGGGTTGTGGAGCGGCGCAACCAGACGGTGGTCGGCATAGTGAGGAGTATGTTGAAGACGAAGGGTATGCCCGGGATTTTTTGGAGTGAGGCAGTTATCACGGTTGTCTATATTTTAAATCGATCCCCCACTCGTGGCCTTGACGGGAAGACGCCATATGAAGCTTGGCACGGAGAGCAACCAGCCGTCAATTACTTCCGAACTTTTGGGTGCGTGGGGCATGTCAAGAACACACGCCCCCACCTGAAAAAGCTGGAAGACCGGAGTACTCCGATGATTTTTCTTGGCTATGCTGCAGGGACGAAGGGCTATCGGATGTATAATCCGGCTGATGGACGCACACACATATCACGTGACGTGATATTCAACGAGGCGGCCTAGTGAGACTAGGGAGAAGGAGCAGGAGAAGAGGACTACACCGCCTTTCACGTTGACTCCTTAGGTCCAGCACCTGCTAGACCTGCTGATCCAGCACCCGGAGAGGTGCTGCAAGGTATGGAGGGGCCAAACAGCACCCAGCAGTGCCTAGGAGGGGCACAGAAGGGTCTGTCCAGACCCTAGGAGTTCCTGCGCTAGCCTCCAGACCTGCTGCAGAGGGTCCAGCACCTGCAGCGTCGCCCCAAAGGCCCCTGCAGAGACTGTCCAGCGCAAATCAGGGCTGGGACAGTCCTGCACGGGGGTCAGCAGCAGCGGGGGGTTCCAGACTTGAAGATTCCAGCACCTTCGTCACGCCCCGAAATCCTCCACGACCCATCTGCTTCGCCATACCGCTGTCGGACCCCGGCAGCACCGTCATCGATGCCTACTACGACGACGGCGCGAAACTATGATTCCGCACGATGCACAACGTGCTTGGAACTCTCACCCCTCCTGGTCGGGCTGAGCGCCCACCAAGCTTGGAGGAGGGGGAGCTCATGTTCACCACCGCGGAGGAGCCCACGTCCTTCGCCGATGCAGAGGAACACCCGTGCTGGAGACGGGCCATGCTCGAGGAGATGGAGTCCATAGAAGAAAACAAGACTTGGGAACTTGTTGATCTTCGTGCAGGACACAAGCCCATTGGCCTCAAATGGGTGTTCAAGGTGAAGAGGGACGAGCATGGGGAGGTGGTGAAGCACAAGGCTCGATTGGTGGCAAAAGGCTAATGTCCAACGGCAAGGAATATATTTTGACGAGGTATTTTCTCATGTAGCTCGTCTCGAATCTGTTTGCTTGCTCCTTATAGTTGCTGCGCACAAGGGGTGGGAGGTACACCACATGGACGTGAAGAGCGCCTTCCTGAACGGCGACTTGATGGAGGAGGTGTACGTCTCCCAACCCGCTGGCTTCATCATCGACGGAGCCGAACACAAGGTGTATCGGCTCAAGAAGGCATTATATGGACTTCGTCAGGCGCCCAAGGCCTGGAATGCCAAGTTCAACGATAGCTTGCTATCGCTTGGTTTCCATAAGAGTACAAGCGAGCACGAGATCTATTTCCGTAGAGATGAAGATGAGAAGCTCATCGTCGGTGTGTACGTCGACGATCTTGTGATCACAGGAGGCGACCTCAATAAGTTCAAGGGGGAGATGATGAAGAGGTTCAAGATGAGCAACTTGGCTCTCTTATCATATTATCTTGGCCTGGAGGTGCGGCAAGCTGCTGCAGGGATAAGCGTTGGGCAAGCGGCCTACACTTCCAAACTTGTCTCTAAAGCCGGCCAGGAGGGATGCAACCCCTGTGCATTCCCCATGGAGCAAGGCCTCAATTTTTACAAGACAAGTGATAGTCTGTTAGTGCATGCAACAGACTATAGGAGCTTGGTTGGATGGTTGCGATACTTGGTGAACACACGTCACGATCTTGCCTACTCGGTCGGGTACGTGAGTCGGTTTCTGGAGGAGCACTTTGCTGCAGTCAAACGCATTGTACGCTACATAGCGGGTACAATCAACTATGGAGTCTTCTATGCAAGAGGAGGAGACATGGAGCTTATTAGGTACTTGGATAGTGACTATGAGGAAGACGTGAAGGACCGCAAGAGCACAAGCGGGGTGCTGTTTTGTCTTGGAAACAGCCCCGTTTCATGGCAGTCCTGCAAGCAGAAGGTGGTGGCCTTGTCCTCATGTGAAGTAGAATATATCGCAGCAGCTCAAGGGGCAATGTCAGGGTGTATGGATGGCACGGCTGATGGAGGACTTAGCTGAAAAATCGAAGGTGCCGGTGTTGCGGGTTGATAACAAGTCAGCTATAGACTTGAGCAAAAACCCGATACACCATGACAGAAGCAAGCATATCGATGTCAAGTACCACTACATACGAGAGTGTGTGGACAGCGGTACTATTGTGCTTGAGCAAATCTCCACTCAAGACCAGATGGCGGACATCTTGACCAAGGCCCTTGGAAGATAGACGTTCGTGGAGATGAGAAGAAGGATCGGGATCCGGGACGTGGGCCAGCGTCAGGATCAGGAGGAGAATGTGGGATGACCTGCCGCTAGGCCTGGGCGGCCAGAAAGGGGGGGTGAACCCTGATTCCGCCCTGTGCGCGCGCCCAGGTCAGGGGGCTGGTCAGCCCCTATGTGGTGCGGCTGCACCAGGTTTATGCGGCAGCCCTAGTTTAGGAAGAGTTTAGTTTTTTCTCCTATTGTAATAGATCAGGACTGGGGCTATATAAAGAAGCCAAACACCCCAGTTTTATTGAGATCAATAAAGAGAAGAATTCCTCCTCCTCAAACCCTAGCCGCCTCCACCTCTCCCTCTTGGAGCCGCCGCCTCACCTCCCAGGTTTCTGCCCTAGCCGCCACCAGGGCCTAGGACTAGCCGCCGCCATCTCTTCCCTTCAAGCCGCCGCTTCCCTCCTCAACCCTAGCTGCCACCAGGCTAGGATCAGCCGCCGACCCTGTTTCCTCTTGTTCAGCGCCTCCATCAAAGTCAGAAGACATACTGATCTGCTAGGGCAGATCAGCTTGTTCAGCAAGAACAGAGACAGTTTTGGGGCTGGAATTGCAACACCTAGCGACCGCTGCAGCCCAGCGGTGGCGGCGCTGTTCAGAGGCGGCGGCGCGCAGGTGTGCTGCGGCGGCGGCAGCGCGTAGGAGTGCGGTGCGCAGGGGTGCGACGGTGGCGGTGGCGCGCAGGTGTGGTGCGGCGGTGCATCTGGCATAGTGGCGGCGCCATTAGGGTTAACCCTAATCCTAGTTTAACCTAGCTAATGATATTATGTTAAGCTAATATGCACCGACCAGTTGACTCCAAAAGCTTAAGCTTATGGGTAAGGGTGGGCAATTCACTTATATTTCAACACTCTCTCTCACGTGTAGGTTTCCTCGGGCCGCAAACGTGGAATAGGATTCGGTTGCAATTTATTTAATAAATCGCGCCCACCAGGATTCGAACTCGAAATCTCTGACTCTGATACCATAATAGAGAGAGAATAATTGTGTGTATTAATCTGAGGGGTTAAGGGTACAATATATAGAGGGATTAGGTGGGGGAAAGACTATTAAGCCCCTAACCCTAATCCCATCCAAAAGACTAAACTGCCCCTGGTTAACCCCCTAGTTACATAGTCTAACAGTTCTAAACCAGCTCAGATTGTTAAAGATCATTTTTCAGCCTATAGTAGATGAAATTAGATTTCCAGTACGGAGTCCTATCAGAAGTGTAATTTATATAACCTAACCTGGCATGCCCTCTAATCACAAAAAAAAGTGAGTCTTGGACATTAACACAGCCTCTAAAATGCATTGACTACTGCTTTTTGTCGTAACACATTATGAAATGTAGCAAAGCAAACAATAAGAAAACTACGTTTTCTAGACAAAGCTACATGTCTATTTGTCAAATACTCAATAGCTAGGTGTCTTTGTGATGAGATATTGACCGAGCAAAAGAAACCAAAAACATCATCTATTTGTGATTGTAAAAAAAGGGGCATACCCAGTGCTGAAAGCTCCCACACGTTGTGAGGTCTGGGGAAGGAAATTTCTAGGCAGTCTTCCCCTTGCTTATTTTGCAAGGAGGCTGATTCGAACCCAGGACCTCGATAGTATAAATTATACAACAACCAAGCCTTTTATCCCAAGCATGTTGGGGTCGGCTAGAAAGTATAAACTATCTGGGGCACAATTTTATGTTAATTAATCATGTTAACTTTCTCAAGTATAAGATGCATGGAAGATCAAATGCACATAATCCTGATGTAAAAGTGAACAAAAAAAGATGTGATGACTCACCAATTTAGGGTTATGAAAACCAATTTGACCCACATCCTTGAAGGGGTCTTCTTCAAATTGTACCATGGAGTATAAACTACATCAATGTTATTCACTTTATTACCTATAACAAAAAAGAAATCATCACATCGGCCAGATCACAGCATGTATAACATTTAGCTTTCTTGGAAGCAACAGTAAAACACAAAAATGTGTGAGATATAATCCTACTTGATAATGTAGTTCATCCAACCTTGAATGGAATTAGCTTTAACAAACTGGGCACATTCTCAGTAGATCTTCGCTTATATCATCCACTGTCTGACCTTTGTTCAATCTCACATATACATGCGCAGAGGATCTACATGAAACCTGTGTTCACGATACCTAGTTTAGGAACAAAACATGAAAAGGTAACAAAAACTACCCTCAATTCTAGGATACGAGAAAATGCACTGAGCAATCACACCTGTTATGTTTTTTTTTCGAACAATGAAACATGTTATGTTACACACACAAACCTAGTAATAACAAAAGGAAGCTGCAACTCGATAAAATGACTTTCCTGACGAGGTTTTTGCACTCCAGCAGTTAACAAAACTTTCAAAATTCAAGCAATTCCAATAGCACATCAAAGAGGATGCAAAGCTCCTATTACCATCCTAACTTTGAGATGTGCCAACCATCAACAAGCCAGACACCAAATATAACAAAGCAGGTTCCTCAATATTATGCCAACATTACCACTGAGTCTAGGCACACACAAGGTTTTAATAGGCGCCTGGACACCTAGGCAACCAGCCAGGCGCCTGGCGGATCAAGGAGGTGGCAGCGCCCAAGGAAGGAGAGGCGGCCCGGGAGGTGGCGGGCAGAGGCAACCTGCGCGGAGGGCGGTCCGGGAGGCAGTTATGGCCAGGGACTAGGAGGCCGCGGGTGGAGGTAGCGACAACCTTAGAGGGGGCGAGCGGAGGTGGCGGTGGCCTGTGAGGTGGAGGAGGGGGGCGGTGACGGCTTGCACGGCGGTGGCCTAGGCGACGACCGGCCAAACGAGTCGACTGTCCATAGCGTCCAGACCAGAGCGATAGGACGCCTAGCCGGCGACTAGGTGACGCCTTTTAAAGGTTGGGCAGACATGCACACAACTGTGCAATGCCTGAACCACAACGACAAAAGTCACAACCACCAGAAAAGATACAATTAGAAACCTAGGGACGTACTCATTTTTTCATGATCCAAAACCATAAAAGCAAGCACAATTAAATATGCAGTTCAAAGGTAGTTTTGCTCCATGCATATATAGAAAGGTGTCATGCCACAATACACATTTTGTCTGGACAGAAACTATATACTTCCTCCGTTTTTAAATTACTGTCATTAAGACAATAACTTCAGTTCAATTGTGAACTAAATTTGTTGTCCTAATGACATCAATTTGAAAATGGAGGGAGTATATAGACCACAGAGCGTCATTTCTCCAACATGTACACCACAACGGGTTTAAAAAAAAATGTAGACCAAAACAGGCAATTGTGCTGACTAAACGTTCTAAAATAGCACGAAACATAGACTACATACTCTCATCACTCCAAGCGAAAACAGAACTAGTCCTATACAGAGTGGACAAAACTTATCAAGAACAATACCTTATTACTAATAATAAACACTTCCTCCGTAGCATAATTAGGCTTATTCCTCCAAAACAAAAGTCAAAACAACAGCCATTCTAGCTATGTATCAGATCTTGACGAGCAGCACGAAGGAAGAACTCAAATCTGCTCTTCTAGGTGACGAACTGTCGGCTGGCCACCAAGCAGGACGCTAATAATTCATAGCTCAACAGAAGAAGAGAGAAGAACGGTGGTTACCAGATATCTTCGGGGAAGCCGTACTTGATGAGGTCTTCGTTCTCGTGCTTGTCCAGACCCATGAAGATGGTGTAGTCGCCGGCATCCGGCCGTGCCTTGAAGTAGAACACCATCCCGGGTCACTGGGCCGATCGCCGCCCGAACGGATTGAGGAGGGCAGGGAGTCCCCCGGGGTCCGGGCGGCGGAGAGGGGCCGATGTCGGAGCGGCTCTCTGGAGGCGGCGACAAGGGATTGCAGCGATGGGGAAGGGATTCGTGGGGAATTTCTTATCTAGGGTTTCGTGCGCGTGGAAACGAAGCAGAGTAGGGGATTCTGGTTATTTTCTTTTTGCTTTGACTTGATGTATTTGGGAATTTCAGCACCGGTCTAAAGAGGGATTTTATTTAAACAAATTTGAAATTTTGAAAATTATTATGCCATAACTGAATTCAAAATTAAATCTTCATTAAAATAATTTTCCCCTGAGTTTGGTTTTCTAAATAGTTAGAAAGGTTTTTAAAATGAAAAAATAAATAATTTTTCTTGCAAATTTGTCATAAAATTAGGTAAGGTACTCCTATTAACGTTTTGTTTTATTAGTACAAAAGAGTTAATACATATTTGAAAACTTGTCCTAACGACATTAAACTAGTTTTACTGTTTCTCTGTCTTAATAACATAAAAAATTCAACACAAAAAAGAGTATATTTTAGTGAAGTTTTTAAGGTCTACTTACGAGTAAAAATACTAAGAGCTTCAGCGTTCCTTACTGCAGGCAAGCCCGCATTTTGTTTTCAGTTTAGAAGCTCTGTTAAGAAATTTGTCTTGCCAAGGTGGTTAGTATTTATTCTCCACAAAAAAAAGTTGTATTTACTCCCTTCAATCCTTTTTATTTGACGTCAGTTAGTTTATTTTTAAACTAATCAGCATCAAATAAAAATGAACCGAAGAGTACATCATTAGAACAAGACTAGTTCTATAACCACCACAACACTTTGCACACAACAATTAGATGGTTGCTGTCTGTTTGGCACACACAGACAGCAAAGCAGACAATTTGTACAACAGTTCAGTTGTCTGCAAGCTATTTAAGATCAGAAGTTTGATCGAAAGAGTGCAGGAGTTAACCAACAGCTTCCCACCCTAACTAAATTACTGCAGCAACGTACTATTTTTCGAAAACCCTGCAGAACGTACTATAGAAGTGTATATTTCTTGTCAGTAAAACAATTGTGTTGTTCAAATATGAGAACGCACCTCAACTATTTACGTTTTCTGATGATCACCCAATGATTAGATTTCGAGCCAAATAAATGCACTGATCGTGAGCTGGATGCATATACATGTTCAACCCCATGGATCACCGATGCTTCCATCGTATCAAGACGACGGGGAGTGGATCGCGCCGGAGCCGTGTCGCTTCTTCTTGAACTCGTTGTTCCTTACCAACTTCCGACGGTGAACGCCGGTGCCCTCGCCCCATGTCAAAACCGTCGTCTCCTCCTCTTCCGGCGGCGGATCTCGCAACGCATCCCAGACGCATGTGGCAGGAAAAGAGTACGATAGCAACCGCCAGCACTGCAAGATCGTGGAGACGTGGACCAGCTGGGACGAGGCCTGTCCCGCACGTACTTCCCTTCCAGCTGAGCACCGCCTCGTCCTTGTCCTCGGGCTCGGGGTCAAGGAACAACGAGACCCATCGGCGCGACCTCCGGCGAACCATGCTGAGCTCCTTGGACAAGTACTTCTACAGCTCGCCGTCGCGCTCCGCCACCAGGCGCCTCAGCTGCGTGCAGGTGCACTCCACCATGGTCAGGTCCACGCCGTCGTCGAGCCTCCTCAAGATCTCCGCCTTGACGTCATCCGGCATGGACATGAAACCGGTCAGCGTCAAGCCGTTCCGGCGGCAAAGCTCGGCGAAGAGGCCCCAGCACACGCCACCGGCGAGCCGCCAGCAGATCCGCGACCCCCAGGGCTCCGTGCTGCCCAGCGTGCGGGAGAGCAGCGGAGCGACGGTGGCCACGTGCAGGCGCTCCCGGTACAAGCCGCGCAGGTGGCGCTCCGTCGTCAGGAACATGAGCAGCGCGACGTCGCCGCCGCCCTGCGCGCACAGCATCAGCACCGCGGCGTCGGCGCCCTCGCGGCGCGCCAGCTGCGGGACGGTGTATCAGCGGGAGAGACACCGCGAGCCTGCCTCGCCTGCTCGCTTCAGGAGGTGGCCCGTGGCCGCCGGCTTGGCGCCGTAGGGCTGGAAGGCGGCGGCGAGGAAGGCGGCGTGCATGAGCAGGCCGAGCCGGGCGAAAGTGTCCTCGGCGTCCCACTGGTCGGCGTCCACGAACTTCTGGAGAAGGGTCGCCATGGTGGATGTCACGGTGGATTTGGGACGACGACGGGGTCGGATCGATGCATGGACTGCAGATATAGATTGATGTAAGACGATACGAATCTGGACTGAATCAACCGGGTAATGATCTGGAAATTTCCCTACACGTTGTGTCAAAGCGATTGGATTTACCGGTCAGAACTAGGTTACTTTATTTCCTAATCCTCTTCAGATTCAGGGGTGAGGTTTGCGACATTGACATAAAACATACCTTATGTATCAAAGAGACAAAGCTTATAGCCAGTCTGAAGATAAAAAAAGGAATAGAAGAAATAGTTGGCATCGAAGATTGTCAAATCCAAGATCCTACCTGTCGGATTTACACGGTGCATTCACTGGATTTTCCGGGATGTTATTAGCAGAGAATGAGAATTATGGCGCGCAATCATGTCATCTATTTGTTAAATATAATGATCAAGGTTTAACAATAGAATTAGTTAATTAGCCTTTTCAATGGTGAATATTGATTTGAGGTAATTATTTCTTATCCCCATAGGACACTTGTCATATAGTTTTTATAAGGTATAGTTAGGTGGATGCCATTACAATTTTGCCGTTTCTAAGACATGTCATAACAATTTGCATTATTAGAAGCGTAAAACTACAATTTTGCAAAAATTGGAAACATGACGACAGCTTTGGGCCCACGGGCAGGCACCCGTATTTCCATATTGACCATTGTGCCCCTGTCTGATCAATAGAGATGGCAATCTCACCCGCGGGTCCTCATACCCAACGGATGAGGGTGTGATTTTCCACCGCAGGTCTAATCCGTATCTGAGTATCCGACCGGACTTATCGCGAGTGCAGGTTTTATTTTTCATCCGCGGGTACTTGACGGGTATCCAAAATAACTTATGTTTGTAACTTAAAGTCAAATTTGTTTTTTTTTCTATAATTTATTTATTTCATCTTGCTTATCGCAACCTATATTTACAATCTTTATAAGCAATTTAATATTTTGTATTACATTGCAATTCAAAACGGATTATTTTGTTAGACTTGTTTTTTAAACATTTTAGTATGATAAAAAGTCAAAGCTAACGGGCACCCGAAACCCGCCCGAGGCCCGACGAGTGCGGGTGTGGATGTGAATTCTAACCTATGGGTGCGGGTGTGGGTGTGAATTCTAACCCGTGGGCGCGGGTCTCAAATTTCACCCTCAACCTCTTTTTGTTTCGCGTGGTTGCATTCTTTATAAACAGTTAGTCCTTTTTATAAACAATTAGCTCTGTTGTATTATTGGAATTAGCCCTTTTATGGATTGATGACATCAATCCAATTAGCCCCTTTTATAAACAGTTAGCTCTGTTGTATTCTTAGAACGGGAAGTCTCTCAAATTTTTTATTTCTCTTGATTCTGAAGTTGTCAAAATTCCAATACCTTTATTTTTGAGTAAGAATTATTTTCATTTAAGAGATTATTGCCTCTGTCCCAAGTAAATCAAGTCACTTTCGCACGAGTTTGAAGTTGTCAGGATTCCAATAATTTTATTCTTTAGTAATATTGTACTAAGTCCTATCTTAAATTATACAAGTTTGTATTGAGAAAAGTACCTACATCAAATAATATAGTGTAAAAATATGATCTAATAATACTATGTAATAAATATAGGCACTTTTTTCTTTTTATTAAGGACACGAGACCATGAGTAGGGGGTGGGCGAGGTTAACTCTAAAACGGAAAACCAAAATAAACCGAATCAAAACTAAATTCAAATTTCATTTTACGTATTACGATTAATCAAATTTTAATTGGTTTTTATCATATTAACCGAACTACCAATTTAACCAAAATTTTAACTAACACTATCTCACAACCCATAAAACAAAGACCGATAGTATCAATATTCATCGTCTCTAGAATCGAAGGACACGAGATCAACTACCAAAGGGGATGAATGGTAGATGAAACAAAAAAATCCAGCGGAATACTTAACCCCTAAAAAACGGTCTACTGCAAAAACAAACTTGTGGGTGTGTGTTATATGACTACCAATGACCAAAACTCCATGTGGTAGGGAATAAAGTTAGGAAACCAACACAACAAAAATCACCTGAATTGATGGTGTAGAACTCAAATTATGATAAAAAAAACGTGAGCAAATAACCAATTTGATAAGTTACAAAAACTTGTGTGTGACTTGTGAACCGCAACTCCAATGACCTTCAAATCTTCATAGATGATAGAAAATCGAGTTGTGAAGCCAACACAAAAAGAATCATGTATATTGGATGGATAGAACGAATGTTATGACTTAAAACGTGATCAAAGGTCGGCTGATTAAACGGATGCGAGAAACATAATACATATAGACAAAAATAGCGTCCGAACAACGAAAGATGAAGTTTTAGGATAACAACACAAAAGTTTGGCACAAACGACTTTTACTCTAGAACACACGATATTCAGCTGCAAAGGATGTCTCTTTCGTAGCCAAGTCCCCTCTATTTATATCCACAACCCTGAGGCTACCAAAACTAGCCAGGACACCTCCAAAAGAGTCCTATTCAACTAGAACACCTCGTAATCTACTTGGACTCTATCTATTGACACATAGATCTGAATCCTAACTTCCTCAAACTCTTTGGACGTAGTCACAAGAGTTATGGACACAGACAATTTAAAATCTAACCCTAACTTGGACTCTCCTACCCGAACTCGCAACCAATACAACATTATTTGTTTTCTGGCTAAAATAGTTTGATTTCCTAACAAATCGTACGTTTGAATTCACCCGATTCAGACTCCAACTTGGATTTACGTCTAAACCTACCTTAGACCAACTTTTTTAGATCCGAACGTGTTGGAATCACGCGACGAGTTTATGACAACCTTCACACACATTCAAACACCTTCACCATGCTTTGGAACCATGCTGCCATGTCCATGCATTCTTTGCACATGCGCAAACCTTCCAAACACGTTAAACCTTCACTTTTTATCATCCAAACATGTTGGAATGACGTCACAACCTCGTGCGATCCCTGCGTTTGTGCCCATGACTTCCACAAATATTTGGAACACCATTTGGCATGTGTCAAGTACCATCATATACACGGTTCTTGATCCAAACATGTTGCACAACACATTTGATCGTCTCAATCATAATTCCTCTTCAATTTGGTTGTTGAACCGCAACTTCTCTCTAAATTTAGTTCAAGAATCACCATCACCATCCATGTCTTAACCTCAAGCAACACGCACATGAGCAAACAACCATTTTTTGTAAGCGGAAATCCGAGACTTTACTCTCGTTAGTCCAAACCCACAACACCTTATGGGAGCATCTCACATAAGCATGTTGTACACCTCAACATGTCATGAACCACCAAAAAAACTAAGAACTCAGTCCATGAGTACCACACCTACTCCACACGTCCAATGTTCAGCCACACGCCAAGCATAACATGAATTATCAAAACTTTACATTTACTCTCACTTTAAGACTTCTTTACAAATGTATGCAACACCTATGTCTCACACCGTCATTGAAATTATTCTTGCAGCCTAACCCAATCTTAGTAATCTCCACCCACCACCGATCCATACATGTCATTTTTTCCATGTTTATTGGTATTTTTGGGTTTATTGACATTTTTTTACTAATACATTATATTATACACTAATATGTGATTAATCACAAAATTGAGCCGAATTAACCACAATTAAATTGTGCGGTTGTAACTTATTTGAATTACGTTTATCAATTTTTCATAATCGAAATCTTTCTTAACCGAATAACTATGAGAACTGCTCATGGAGCATGCGGTTAAGGCTCTAGGGTGGGGGTTGTCCGGTTAGGGCTCTCACCAAGGCCTTCAAAAACCGCCTAAGGACCTCGCCCCCCCCTCCCGCAGGGGTGAGCTCTGAAGGCGCCACGTGTCCAGCGGGGCTGGGGCCTCCCCTCTCCTCAGAGGAGAGCTCCGGGCCTGCCACGTGGCCAGAAGAGCCGGACCTCGCCCCCTCCGCAGGGGCGAGCTCCGAGGGCGCCACGTGTCTGGCGGGGCCGGGCCTCTCTTCTCCTCAGAGGTGAGCTCCGAGCCTGCCACGTGGCCAGCAGAGACGTGCTGCCCACCCCGGCTCGGTAGGCAGCGGGAGTAAAGGCACGCCATGCCTTGTCCGTACAAGACATTCAAGACCCGCACCTTCCCAAGACGCGGAGGCACGGCGCACGCCTGTCAGGAGGCACTGTGACCAGTCACAGTCAAGACAGGCGCACCATGTCAGGAGTTGTAGACCAATAAACACAGTGACAAGACATCCCCTGCCGTCCCTGCCATCATCAACCACTACGCCTAGCTTGTGGCGCGAGCAGGTCGGCAGGATGAAGACTAAGAAGCTACTGCCAGAGACAGCTACCAGCATTCACTGCAAGATATGGTAGATGGCAGGAAATCACCCTGGGGCCACCTGTCTGGCTCCGCCCCCCCCCCCCTTGTAAGTCGCCCGAGCCTTGGAGTATAAAAGGCTCAGGTAGGCAATGTTACAAGGGGTTCGGATCCCTCAGCATTCGGCCCTTCGGTTTGCAACCTAGCAAACTGATCCTCATATGCAAGCAATACACAGAGCGACACAACTCCCGTGGACGTAGGGTTTTACGCTCCGGCGGTCCAAACCACGTAAAAATCCTTGTGTCAATCCTCCTTCATCCAACGCGTGACCCTCCGAGAGAACTAGCCCCTCCGAAAAAGAACCTCCGCGGGCTGCTCCTAAGCAGGTCCGGGGGAAGTGTCGACGGAACACTTCGACATTTGGCGCGCCAGGTAGGGGGCTTTTTCCTCTCACAACGGATCTGCGCCGACGAAGATGACCAAGCTTCCTTCAGCGGCAAGCTCTCCTCGCCCTCGTTCCCGACGAACGATGACTAGCGAGGCTTATGTCTCGACACACTCAAGGAGGAGTGTGTCGGGACAGGTTGGGAGCCCGCGTCCGACTCCAACAACGCGGACTCCAACAACCTCAAGATCTGCTACAGCGCCGAGTGCTACTCAAGTGAGTGTGCTAGCTGCAGCACGAGCGCTCCTGCACAATCCACCTGCTGTGGACGCTCCCCAGGGGGCCACCCAGCAGTGGATCCGCGACGTTGACCACCTCATCGTCGCCGCCGTCAACCCTTCGCCGCGGCGGGGAAGATGCCCCGGTCAACCAGATATGTCACTGTCGCGCACGCCAATGGTTGACGGGCAGACGGCAGACTCCCGCTCTACTAGGCTCTTAACTGCGGACCTGAGGTCAGAGATGGAGCGACGTCACTTGGGCGAGGATGCCCGCGTGACCATCGAGCGGCGGCGGGAAAGGCGTCGCAACCACGAGGCCGACTACAGCATGTCAACTGCCTCGACTCAGCCTGGGCCACAGACGTTCGCCATGCGACCTATGCCCCAGGCATACGCCACACAGCATATGCAGCAGCCATACGCCTTGCAGGTGGCGCCCCCGGTATATGGTGCACCATTGCCCATGCTGGGGTACACCGTGCCAGCAGCGGACCAAGCGTTCATGGCACAAGGATCTGCAACAGCAGCGGTGGGGTGTGCGGCCTTGGCGCCCCACCTCCGCTTCGTAGTGTGACCGCGCAAGTTCCGGCCACACCTGCTGGAGAAGTACGACAGGAGCGTCAACCCTGCAGAGTTCCTGCAGATCTACTCCACTGCCATCCTCGCGGCAGGAGGGGATGAGGCCGTCATGGCCAACTACTTCCCCGTCGCCTTGACCGGCCCAGCATGGTCATGGCTCATGAACCTGCCCCCGGGTTCCATAACCTCCTGGGGAGAGCTATGCTGGCAGTTCACAGCGAACTTCGGTAGCTCCTACACGCATCCCGACACAGAGCTGGACCTCCACGCCGTGTGACAGCAACCGGGAGAATCCCTGCGCTCCTTCATCCAACGGTTCTCCCAGGTGCGCAACACCATCCCCCACATCTGAATGCATCAGTGGTGGTTGCATTCCGATAGGGTGTGAGGGACGAGAAGATGCTCAAGAAGTTGGCCACTAGGGAGGTGTGCGACGTCTAGGAGCTCTTCAGCCTGGCGGACAAGTGCGTTGGGGCAACAGAAGGGCGCAACTGGCACTCACAGCCAGCCTTCGAAGCAGGAGGGCAGCCCGGAGCTAGCGCTGCGCCCCAAGGGTGCAGCAAGAAGACCAAGAAGAAAGACAGTGGCAATATAAAGCCACCGGCCGGAGCTCCCGTTGCTGCAACTGCAGCACCCATCGGAGCCTGGGGGCCGCGCCCCGACAAGAGACCACGACAGTCGCCTGAGAGTGGTGAACATGGAGAGCCATGCCCGGTACACAACACCAGGAGCCACACTGCTGGTGAGTACCGGGAGATCAAGAAGCTCGCGGAGCGCTTTCGCGAGGGGAAGCAACCGCGCGTAGATGGTGCTCCCTTCCGCTAGAGGGAGGGCAACCAGAAGGTCAACCCCCGGGACAACGACGACCAAGAAATGGGGTACCAGGAGCCCCAGCGCACACGTGAAGGCGGTCCACAACCATGGGGACTCCAGCTCCGGAGAAAACGAGCACGGAAGGTGCTCCACGTCATCTACGGAGGGTCCTCGGACCCCTCGTCCCGGAATGCAGTAAAGACCCTGCGCCGAGCAGTGGCGTCGGTGGCTCCTACCCCAAGCGCGACACCGCACCTCAAGTAGGTAGGACCCCGATCAGCTTCCACACCTCCGACTGCCCCATGAACAAGTCGTCCCACACGGGAACATCAGCCTCTCGGTAACCTTCGGAGCACCGGACAACTACCGTACAGAATACATTCTGTTCGACGTGGCGGAGGTCGACCTCCCCTTCAACGCCATCATCGGCAGGCCGACCCTGTACTGATTCATGGTAGTAGCCCACTACAGCTACCTAGTCCTGAAGATGCCAACACCCACCGGCGTCCTCAGGATCCGTTGACACCGCACTTCCGTAGTGTCAGCCTTCGAGAAGCTCCAAGCACTTGCGGCAGCCCGAGCACCAGCCCCTGGCGGTGCAGAACGGGGACAGCTCCACACGAGTGCACGCCACCGTGCCTTGACCTCAGCACCCCGAGTGCAACCCCTCGACGAAGGCGACGTTCCCCTGAAGGTCGTCCAAGTCGGCGCCGAAGCTGCCTAGACCACCCGGATAGCCGGGGGCCTGGATAGCAAATAGGAAGGCGCGCTCATCACCTTCCTCCGGGACAACGTCGACGTGTTTGCATGGAAACCGTCACAGATGCCCGAGATCCCTAGGGAGGTGATCGAGCACCATCTGAAGATCTTCCCTGACGCTCGACCGATCTAGCAGAAGCCCCGAAAGCAGTCCATCCAGCGGCAGAACTTCATCCGTGAAGAGGTCAAGAAGGTGCTCGATGTTGGCTTCATACGGGAGGTCCACCACCCCCGGTGGTTGGCCAATCCTGTTGTCGTCCCGAAGGCCGGCAGGAAGCTCCGGATGTGTATCGACTACACCAGTCTCAATAAGGCATTCCCAAAAGATCCATTCCCTCTTCCTAGAATAGATCAAATTGTAGACTCTACATCAGGTTGTGATATGTTGTGCTTCCTAGACGCCTGTCGGTACCCTTGTATACGGGGTACCCTCGCGCACAGGGGAAATGCCTAAGGACCTCGCCCTTCTCCGTGGGGAGAGCTCCGAAGGCTCCACGTGTCCCGCGGGGCCGGACCTCCCTCTCCTCAGAGGAGAGCTCCGGGCCCGCCACGTGGCTAGCAGAAGCCGGACCTCCCCCCTCCGCAGGGAGAGCTCCGAAGGCTCCACGTGTCCCGCAGGGCCGGACCTCTCTCTCCTCAAAGGGGAGCTCCGGGCCCGCCACGTGGCCTGCAGGACGACGTTGCCTTCCCCCGCGCGGTAGGCAGCGGGCGTAAAGGCGCACCACACCATACCTTGCCCGTATAAGGTATTCAAGGCCCGCGCCTTCCCAAGACGCGGAGACGCGGAGCACGCCTCTGTCAGGTGCCGTTACGCCCAGTCGCATCACGGACTGGCGCGCCGTGTCAGAGCCTGTCCACCAATAAACACAGCAACAAGACATCCCTTGCCGCCCCTGTCATCATCAACCACTACGACTAGCTTGCGGCGTGAGCAGGGCGGCAGAACGAAGACTCGGAAGCCTTCGCCAGAGACAACTGCCGGCATAACTACAGATACGGTAGTCGGCAGGCAATCTCCCCGGGACCATCTGTCGTGTCTCGGGCCCACCTTGTAAGCCACTCGAGCCTTGGACTATAAGAGGCTCGGGTAGGCAACTGTCGAAGTGTGCGGTCGACACTTCCCCCGGGCCTGCACTGGGCAGCCCGCGAAGGTTCTTTTTTCGGAGGGGCTAGTCCCTAGCGGAGAGCTTGCGCAGATGGAACGAGTTAGTAAGAGCTTGACACGGCGAGTTTTACGTGGTTCAGGCCGCCAAAGCGTAAAACCCTACGTCCACGGCGAGCTATGGAGCTCACTGTATTGCTTGCTGCTCAGGGCCGGAGGCCTGAGCTTGGGGGTGAGTTACAGCTTGAGAGTGTATGGATAGCGTATGAGTTGCAAAATGCGAACCCTTGCTATCGACGCCTACCCGAGCCTTTTATAGTCCAAGACTCGGGCGGCTTACAAGGGAAGCCGGGACCCGACAGGTGGTCCCGGGAAGATTGTATATTATCTACTGTATCTGCAGTTATGCCGGTGGTTGTCTCTGGTCGAAGGCTTCTGAGTCTTCATCTTGCCGCCCTGCCCATGCCGCATGCTAGTCGTAGTGGTTGATGACGGCGCAGGCGGCATGGGATGTCTTGTCGCGGTGTTTATTGGCTGGCAGGTTCTGACACCGCGCGCTAGTCTGTGATGCGACTGGGCACAACGGCACCTGACAGACGCGTGCTCCGCGTTTCCGCGTCTTGGGAAGACGCGGGCCTTGAATACCTTGAACGGGCAAGGTGTGGGGTGCCTTTACGCCCGCTGCCTACAGCTCGGGGGTAGGCAACACTGTTCTTCTGGCCACGCGGCGGGTCCAGAGCCCTTCTCTGAGGAGAGAAGGGTCCGGCCTGCGGGGCACGTGGCGTCTTCGGACCTCTCTCCCGCGGAGGGGGAGGTCCGGCTTCTGTATGCCACGTGGTGGGCCCGGAGCTCTCCTCTGAGGAGAGGGAGGTCCGGCCCCGCCGAACGCGTGGCGCCTTCGGAGCTCTCTCCCGCGGAGGGGGAGGTCCGACTTCTGTATGCCACGTGGCGGGCCCAGAGCTCTCCTCTGAGGAGAGGGAGGTCCGGTCCCACCGGACGCGTGGCACCTTCGGAGCTCTCCCTGCGGAGAAGGGCGAGTTCCTTAGGCATTTTACCCTGTGCGTGGGGGTACCCCATATCTCAGGTACCGACAGCAACGTTAGCTAGGGTTCACACTCCAGCCATTCGCACCCTTGGGTTCGAACTCTGTGAACTCGCACTCTAGACATCACTCACCCTCAAGCTCAGGACTCCGGTTCTGAGCAACAAGCAATACAACGAGCAACTCTGCTCACCGTGGACGTAGGGTTTTATGCTCTAGCGGCCTGAACCATGTAAAACTCGCCGTGCCAAGCTTCTCCCTCACTCGTACCTAACGATGAAGCTCTCCGCAAGCGTCTAGCCCCTCCGAAAAAGAACCTCCGCGGGCTGCCCAGAGCAGGTCCGGGGGAAGTGTCGACCACACACTTCGACATTTGGCGCGCCAGGAAGGGGGGCTTTTCCCTTGCGCGACGAGCTTTTGCCGACGAAGATGATGAAGCTTCCTTCAGTGGCAAGCTCTCCTCTCCCGCATTCACGACGAACTGTGACTAGCGGGGAATACGTCTCGACACACTCTGGACGGAGTGTGTCGGCACAAGCTGGAAGCCAGCAGCCATCTCCGGCAACGCAGGCCCCAGCTAGTGTGAGATCCTCTACGGCACTGAGCGTCCACCACGGGGGCGCGCTAGCTGCAGCAAGAGTGCTACTGCGCAATCTGCCTACTGGGGACGTGCCTCGGTCAGCGACCCAGCAGTGGATTCATGAGGTAGACCGTCTCGTCGTCGCAGCCGCAAACCCTCGACTTTGGCGGGGACGATGCTCCGGCCAACCGGCTGTGTCGCTGACGCTTACGCCAACAGTTGACGGGCAGACGGCGGATTCCAGCTCCACCAGGCTCCCATCGACAGACCTGAGGACAGAGCTGGAACGGTGCCACTTGGGCCAAGATGCCCGAGTGTTCCTCGAGCGACGACGAGAAAGGCGTCGCAGTCAAGAGGCTGGCGACAACATGACATCTGCCTCGACCCTGACTGAGGCGCAGACTTTCACCACGCGATCTCTGCCCCAGGCATACGCCGCGCAGCATATGCCACAACCATATGCCCTGCAAACGGCGCCCCCGGTCTATGGCACAGCCTTGCCCATACCGGGGTACACAGTGCCAGCAGCGAACCAAGCGTTCGCGGCACCAATGCCTGCAGCAACAGGAGCAGGATGTGCGTCCCTAGCGCCCTACCTTCGCTTCGCGAGGTGGCCGTGCAAGTTTCGGCCGCACCTGCCCGAGAAGTACGACGGCAGCGTCAACCCGGCGCAGTTCCTCCAGATCTACTCCACCGCCGTCCTTGCTGCAGGAGGGGACGAGGCCGTCATGGCCAACTACTTCCCCGTCGCCTTGATCGGCCCAGCCCGGTCTTGGCTCATGAACCTCCCCCAGGGTTCCATAACCTCCTGGGGAGAGCTCTGCCGGCAGTTCACCGCCAACTTCGGCAGCTCCTACACCCGGCCTGGCACGGAGCTCGACCTCCACGCCGTCCAGCAACAACCTGGAGAATCGCTGTGCTCCTTCATCCAGCGGTTCTCCCAGGTACGCAACACCATCCCGCACATGCAAAGCGCTTCTGTGGTGGTGGCGTTCCGGCAGGGTGTCCGGGACGAGAAGATGCTTGAGAAGCTCGCGACCAGAGAGGTTCGCGACATCTCAGAGCTCTTCAGCCTAGCGGACAAATGCGCCAGGGCAGCACAGGGGCGGAACTGGCACTCTCTGCCAGCCTCCGAGTCGGGAGGACAGCCCGGATCTGGTGCTGCTTCCTGTGGAGGCAGCAAGAAGACCAAGAACCGGGGCGGTGGCAAGATGAAGCCACCGGTCGCGGCTCCCGTTGCCGCAGCGGCGACAACCAGTGGAGCTCGGGTGCCGCGCCCCGACAAAAGGCAGTGACAATCACCAGCCCCAGATGGTGACCAAGGCGAGCTATGCCCCGTGCATAGCACCAGCCATCATACTGCTGTTGAGTGCTGGGACATCCAGAAGCTCGCGGAGCGCTTCCGCAAAGGGAGGCAGCTACGAGCTGATGCTCCGCCCTTTCGTCAGAGGGAGGGCAATCAGAAGGTCGACGCCTCAGTCAGCGTCGACCACCAGGTGGGGTTTCAGGAGCCTCAACGCGTCATAAAGACGGTGCACAACGGTGAGGACTCCAGCTCCGGTGATGATGAGCCGGGGCAGTAGCCGACTACGGCTGCCCCGGAAAGTCAGTGGAGACTGCACTGCTGCGATATCAACCTTGGAGGAGCTCCAAGTAGTTACAGCAGCCCAAGCACCAGCCCCGACGGTGCAGAATCGGGCCAGCTCCACCTGAGTGCACGTCTCTGTGCCTCGGCCTTACCTCTTGGGGGCCGCCCAGGGTCTGTCAACCTCTTGACGGCCTTAGCCAGAAGGGGGAAGACGCCTTGGGTCTCCCAAGAAGAGTTTGGGTCCTCCTACCTCTTGAAGGCCTTAGCCAGAAGGGGAGGGTACCCGGAGCTCCCGGGAGAAGCCACGCAGGACCCGGTCCAACGTGAAGATAACGACCTTGCCCGAGTGCACGTCTCTGTGCCTTAGCTTTACCTCCTAGGGGCCGCCCAGGCTCAGTCAACCTCTTGACGGCCTTAGCTAGAAGGGGAAAGACGCCATGGGTCTCCCAAGAAGAGTCCGGTTCCTCCTGCCCCTTGAAGGCCTTAGCCAGAAGGGGAGGGTACCCCGGGGCTCCCGGGAGAAGCCGCGCAGGACCCGCTCCAGCGTGAAGATGACGACCTCGTCGACGGGGCATGGCTGCAGGTGACACCCCACAACGCACGGCCTCGGCTGGTGCTCTAGCACTACCGCCAATTGACCAAGCGCGTCAGGGACCTGCAAGAAGGCAACTTGGTGCTGCGGCACGCACTTTCCCGTGAAGGACCTATAAACGTTCCCCCAGCCGCGAAGGTCCCTTCCGAGTCACGAAAGTTGCCGTCCCAGGTACACATGCCTTTCAACCAAGGATGGGATCCGTTCCCGAACCCTTAGCATGGAACAACACAGTAAGTTCTACCTCTTGAGCATTAGTAGAACAGGGCCATACCCTTCTGTAATAAATCCCATAGAGTCTAGGAACAGCGCTCGGAGCAGCTAAGTCCTAGGGGACGGTCCAGGACTACGTCCAGCTTGGCCTGGTTCCGACCCTAAGCGCGTAGAGTCTTGCTTTCCTTCTTAATGGGGCGGGTCGTTGCCTCCATGTACAACCTACCTTCCTCCTATGGGCATTTATACAGAAACCTGTTCTACCTCGCTCGCTCTCTCTCATGTGCTCATTTAAATTACGCATTAATTTTTGTGACCGCACTTTCTATGTATGCTCACCATACATTTAGCTCCCCTCTTTCCGCGCTCACTCATAGTCAGCATTTGCTATCCTTCCGAAGGCGGTGGTTGCGTTTGAGGCACCTGCCGATGGCCAGGGGGCCTCTTGGGCCTCCCCCAGTCAGGTGTTGCGGTGCCAGTTGGTCACCTCTAGGAAAGGCCTGCGCCGTGCATGGGGGGTCCAGGGTGCGTATCCCGCTTAGCCGGCTCTGTACCCAAAGCGTGCGCACCCTTCCCTCCGGAGGTCTAGGGGAGTACAACCGCTTTGCCTGGTTCCATAACCAAAGCTTGTGCACTCTGCTTCCCCGGCGTACGGTCCGGTACTAGGGACCGAACGGTCGTACCCGGACCTCAGAGGAAGCCGGAGCCCCGGTGCCTCGCGCACAGAATTGCCCAAGCCCCGTATACTGGACTAGGACCGTAAGCCGAATAACACTAAGAGACGGGGAGGGGAGGACCCCCCCGAAGAGAATGACATTTCCTCTACCTGTGTGCAGGACCTCCAGGTTATAGCTACGGGGGCTGCATGAGGCGGGGGGCAAGGAGCTATTAGCTACTCCAGCGCAGAACCGGAGGATCCGGGTTTCGCCCCTTCAACAGGGATGAGGCCCGAAGGCCCCACGTGTCCAGCGGGGCCGGAGCTCCCGCCCCCTCAGGAGGAGCTCCGGACCCTCCACGTGGCCGGCAGAAGCCGGACCTCCCCCCTCCGAGGGGAGAGCTCCGAAGGATCCACGTGCCCCACGGGGCTGGACCTCCCCCTCCTAAGAGGGGAGCTCCGGGCCCGCCACGTGGCTGGCAGATCCGGACCTCCCCATCATCATGGGGCGAGCTCCGGAGACCTCCGGGGCCCTTAATACAATAAGGATCCGGGGAAGGTGTCTGTGCGGAGCTTCGAGATTGGTGAAGGCCTCTGAGTACCTTGCGGAGCTAAGGGCTCGGCCAGGGAAACCAAGAAGAAGACAAAAGCATCACAGGCAAAAAGGGTCACAAGAGTCTATTTATTCATGGCTCCATGAGCTGGACTACAGACCCGATAAAAAGAAAGAAACAAGCCCTACAGACCCCTGGCTCGTGCTAGAACCTAGAGGCTACAAGGGCAGCCACATCCCCGACTTCAGCTCTGGCGGTCTCCTCCCGCTCCGCGGCAGGGCCCTGTCTCGCCGACTCCAGTGAGAAGGAAGGATCCCGGCTCCTGAAGCATGTCAACACATGCGTGGCAACCTCCACAGCCAGGCCCCGTCCCTCTGCCTAAAGCTCGCTAGCGACCACCGCGTCTAGCCTGCTCAGCTTGGCGCCGATTGACTCCAGCGCGGGGATCACTTCAGCCACCTTCAGCGCAGGGGCCGCCGCCTTCACCGGGCTGAAGCCGAGGGGGGCCAAGGCAGACCCTGCCTGATCGATGAAGCTCGAGACCGCAAGGCCAAGAGCTCCTCTACCTCGCGGCGGGCTGCCCGCAGGGCGTCGTGGCTTCCCTCGGAGAGTTCCTTCTCCTTGGCCGCCAGGGAGATTTCCCGAAGGCGGAGAGACTAGGCAAGCCGCTCCAACTCTAAAACCTAGAAGTCGGCAGCCAACTCCCGATCCAGGATCGTGTGGCGCTCCCGGGTGACCTGCTCTTCCCTCATAGCAAGGTCTGCCTTCCGGGCCTCTTGCTCCGTGGCCCGAGCTCGCAGGTCGCCCTCGCCCGCCGCCAGCCACGCGGCGACCCTCTCCGCCTCAGCCGCCACGGAGCGCTCCTGGTCCTCAATGGCGCGTTTACGGCGCTCCAGCCCCTGCCGTATCTCCTCCAAGGTAGAGAAGTTCTCCTCGGCCCGGGCATGCGCCTCAAGGGCCTCCCTGTGGAGCCGCCGCGTCTCGGCGTCCAGACAGTCGATAGCTTGCTTCTGCCGGTCGAGGAGCGCCTCCATGATGTCAAGCGACTCCCGCCAGGAGTCGAGCTCGCCCTTGACCTTCGCGGTCCGCTCCCGCAAAAGGTTCCCCCAGGTGAGGAGGCGATCCCTCTCAACCACCTGCTCCTCTCGCTCACGACCGAGCGCGGCCAAGACCTGCCGGACGTTCGCTTGGGCAAGCACGAGGGCATCCGCAAGGGGCAATGGGGCAGCAGAGGCCGGAACGGCGCCCCCGACCTCCTCCATCACATCGTCCTCAAGAGAAGACGACACTCCGGCGACTGGGATGAGGCGCTGGTCAGGAGAAGCCGACATCGGGACTTCGACAGCCGAACCCACCGAACCCTCACTGACAGCTGGCTCCTCAGCCGGTGGAGAGGGACAAGTGGAGGGAGTCGACGCTGAAATAGAAGCCGGGCCGCCTGGTACAGGGCGTACCTGCGCTGGCTTGGGGGCCGCGGCAACTGTCTCGGCAGGAGGAGTTGACGCTGCCATAGAATCCGGGCAGACCGGTACAGGAGAAGCTCGCGTTGGCTTGGGGGCCGCGGCAGCTGACCCGACTTCCGAGCGCAACGGCGTAGACTCCCCATCAGTTAGGGACGGCCGAGAAACGCGAGCACTCCAACGGGCTCTGAACCCCGACTTCCGAGCCAGGGTAGGACCACTAGAGCCCACCGTCGCTGCCGACGGCCGCTCCACAGTCGCCTGGACTGACGGAGCAGGGGGCGCTCCAGAATCTCCCCTCGACACATCAGCAGTCTCCTTGGAGACTCCGCTGCCTGAAGCCTTCCTCGACGCATCAGCAGGTTCCGTGGAGACTCCACCGCTTGAGGAGGGAGGACGCGACGCCCGGGAACCTTCAGCCTGTTGTCGCTCAAGAGGAGTCCCGTCGGGATGATGAGCCCGAGACCTCTTGGGGTCGCCACCGAACAGAGCGCCATCTCCAGAAGCAGGCCATGCAGGCGCCCTAGTTCCCTGACTTGGCACAGATACCACCACCGGAGGAGATCGAGCGCTGTCGGTACCCGCGATATGGGGTACCCCCGCGCACAGGGGAAAATGCCTGAGGATCTCGCCCTTCTCCGCAGCGAGAGCTCCGAAGGCGCCACGCGTCCAGCGGGGCCGGACCTCCCTCTCCTCAGAGGAGAGCTCCAGGCTTGCCGCGTGGCCTACAGAAGCCGGACCTCCCCCTCCGCGGGGGAGAGGTCCGAAGGCGCCACGTGTTCAGCGGGGCAGGACCTCCCTCCCCTTAGAGGAGAGCTCCGGGCCCGCCACGTGGCCGACAGAAGCCGGGCCTCCCCCCTCCGCGGGGAGAGATCCGAAGGATCCACGTGTCCTCCGGGTCCGGACCTCCCTCTCCTCACAGGAGAGCTCCGGGCCCGCCACGTGTCCAGCAGAACAGCGCTGCGTGCCCCCGAGCGGTAGGCAGCGGGCATAAAGACGCCCCATACCTTGCTCGTACAAGGTATTCAAGGCCCGTGCCTTCCCAAGACGCGGAGACGCGGAGCACACCTCTGTCAGGTGCCGTTGCACCCAGTCGCATCACAGACTGGTGCGCGGTGTTAGAACCTGCCATCCAATAAACACAGCGACAAGACATCCCCTGTCGCTCTCGCCGTCATCAAACCTCTACGACTAGCATGCGGCATGGGTAGGGCGGCAAGACGAAGACTCAGAAGCCTTCGGCAGAGACAACTACCAACATAACTGCGGATACGATAGTCGGCAGGCAATCTCCCCGGGACCATCTGTCGGGTCCCGGGCCCCCCTTGTAAGCCACACGTGCCTTGGACTATAAAAGGCTCGGGTAGGCAACGTTAGCAAGGGTTCGCACTCCAGCAACTCAAACCCTAGGCATACTCACCCTCAAGCTCAGGACTCCAGTTCTGAGCAACAAGCAATACAGCGAGCACCTCTGCTCACCATGGACGTAGGGTTTTACGCTCCGGCGGCCCGAACCACGTAAAACTCGCCGTGTCAAGCTACTCCCTCACTCGTCCCTACGCTTAAGCTCTCCGCAAGCGACTAGCCCCTCCGAAAAAGAACCTCCGCGGGCTGCCCAGAGCAGGTCCGGGGGAAGTGTCGATCACACACTTCGACATTTGGCGCGTCAGGTAGGGGGCTTTTCCCTTGCATGACGAGTTTCTGCTGACGAAGATGACCAAGCTTCCTTCAGCGGCAAGCTCTCCTCCCCCGCGTTCATGACGGACCATGACTAGCGTGGAATACATGTCGACACACTCAGGACGGAGTGTGTCGGCGCAAGCTGGAAGCCAGCAGCTGAGTCCGGCAACGCCAACTCCGACAATGCAAGCTCCAACTAGCGTGAGATCTTCTGCAGTGCTGAGTGTTCCCCACGGGGGTGCGCTAGCTGCAGCAAGGGCGCCACTGCGCAATCCACCTACTGGGGACGCACCCCATTCAGCGACCCAGCAGTGGATTCGCGAGGTAGACCGTCTTGTCGTCGCCGCTGCAAACCCTCGGCTTCGGCGGGGACGACGCTCCGGCCAACTGGCTGTGTCACTGACGCGCACGCCAACGATTGACGGACAGATGGCGGATTCCAGCTCCACCAGGCTCCCGCCGCCGGACCTGAGGACAGAGCTGGAACGGTGTCACTTGGGCCGAGATGCCCGGGAGTACCTCGAGCGACGTCGAGAAAGGCGTCGCAACCAAGAGGCTGGCGACAGCATGATGTCAGCCTCGACCCAACCTGAGGCGCAGACCTTCGCCACGCGATCTCTGCCCCAGGCATACGCCACGCAACATATGCCGCAGTCATATGCCCTACAAACGGCGCCCCAGGTCTATGGCGCAACCTTGCCCATACCGGGGTACACTGTGCCAACGGCGAACCAAGCGTTCACGGCACCAACGCCTGCAGCAACAGGAGCAGGATGTGCGGCCCTGGCGCCCCACCTTCGCTTCGCGAGGTGGCCCCACAAGTTTCGGCCGCACCTGCCCGAGAAGTACGATGGCAACGTCAACCCGGCGGAGTTCCTCCATATCTACTCCACCGCCGTACTTGCCGCAGGAGGGGATGAGGCCGTCATGGCCAACTACTTCCCCGTCGCCTTGACCGGCCCAGCCCGGTCTTGGCTCATGAACCTCCCCCAGAGTTCCATAACTTCCTGGGGAGAGCTCTGCCGGCAGTTCATCGCCAACTTCGGCAGCTCCTACACCCGTCCCGGCACGGAGCTTGACCTCCACGCCATCAAGCAACAACCTGGGGAATCACTGCGCTCCTTCATCCAACGGTTTTCCCAGGTACACAACACCATCCCGCACATTCAAAGTGCATCTGTGGTGGTGGCGTTCCGGCAGGGTGTCCGGGACGAGAAGATGCTTGAGAAACTCGCGACCAGAGAGGTCCGCAATGTCTCCGAGCTCTTCAGCCTGGCGGACAAGTGCGCCAGAGCAGCCGAAGGGCGGAACTGGCACTCTCTGCCAGCCTCCGAGTTAGGAGGGCAGCCCGGGTCCGGCGCTGCTTCCTATGGAGGCGGCAAGAAGGCCAAGAACCGGGGGAGTGGCAAGATGAAGTCATCGACCGCCGTTCCCGTTGCCGCGGCAGCGGCATCCAGTGGAGCTTGGTGGCCACGCCCCGAAAAAAGGCAGCGGTAGTCACCAGCCCCAGATGGTGACCAAGGCGAGCTATGCCCCGTGCATGGCACCAGCAATCATACTGCTGCCGAGTGCTGGGATATCTAGAGGCTCGCAGAGCGCTTCCGCAAAGGGAGGCAGCAGAGAGCTGAGGCCCCTCCCCTCCCTTAGAGGGAGGGCAAGCAGAAGGGTGACGCCTCAGTCAGCATCGGCCACCAGGTGGGGTTTCAGGAGCCTCATCGCGTCATAAAGACGGTGCACAACGGTGAGGACTCCAGCTCCGATGGTGACGGGCCGGGGCGGTAGCCGACTGTGGCTACCCCGAAAAATCAGTGGAGGCTGCACTGCTGCGGCGTCAACCTTGGAGAAGCTCCAAGTAGTTGCAGCAGCCCGAGCACCAACCCCTACGGTGCAGGACCGGGCCAGCCCCACCCGAGAGCACGCCTCTGTGCCTCGGCCGTACCTCCGGGGGGCCGCCCAGGGTCTGTCGACACTCTTTAAGGCCTTAGCCAGAAGGGGACAGACGCCTTGGGTCTCCCAAGAAGAGTCCGGGTTCTCCTGCCCCTTGAAGGCCTTAGCCAGAAGGGGAGAGTACCCCGGGGCGCCCAGGAGAAGCCGCGCAGGTTCTGATCCAGCGTGAAGATGAAGACCTCGTCGACGAGGCTCGGCTGCAGGTGACACCCCACAATGCACACTCTCAGCTAGTGCTCTAGCACTACCACCAAAGGACCAAACGCGTCAGGGACCTGCAGGAAGGCAACCTGGTGCCGCGGCACACACTTTCCCGCGAAGGACCTATAAACTCTCCCCTAGCCGGGAAGGTCCCTTCCGAGTCACGAAAGTTGCTATCCCAGGTACACATGCCTTTCAACCGAGTATGGGATCTGTTCCCAAAACCCTTGACATGGAACAACACTGTAAGTCCTACCCCCCGAGCGTTAGTAGAACAGGGCCATACCCTTCTGTAATAAATCCCATAGAGTCTAGGAACATCGCTTGGGGCAGCTAAGTCTCAGGGGACGGTCCAGGACTACGTCTAGCTTGGCCTGGTTCCGACCCTAAGCGCGTAGAGTCTTGCTTCCCTTCTTGACGAGGCGGGTCGTTGCCCCCATGTACAACCTGACTTCCACCTATGGGCATTAACACAGAAACCTGTTCTACTTCGCTCTCTCTCATGTGCACATTTAAATTACGCATTAATTTTTATGATCGCACTCTCTATGTATGCTCACCGTACATCTAGCTCCCTCTCTCCCGCACTCATCCATGGAGCATTTGCTTTCCTACCGAAGGTGGTTGCACTTGAGGCACCTGCCGATGGCTAGGTGGGCCTCTCGGGCCTCCCCCAGTCAGGTGTTGCGGTGCCAGTTGGTCACCTCCAGGAAAGGCCTGCGCCGTGCATGGGGGGTCCAGGGTGCGTATCCCGCTTAGCCGGCTTTGTGCCCAAAGCATGCGCACCCTGCCCTCCGGAGGTCCAGGGGAGTACAACCGCTTTGCCTGGTTCCGTACCCAAAGCCTGTGCACTCCGCTTCCTCGGCGCACGGTCCGGTACTAGGGATCGGACGGTCGTACCCGGACCTTGGACGGAGCTGGAGCCCCGGTGCCTCGCGCACATAATTGCCCAAGCCCCGTATACCGGACTAGGATCATAAGCCGAATAAGACTAAGAGGCGGGGAGGGGAGGACCCCCGAGGAGAATTACGTTTCCTCTACCTGTGTGCAGGACCTCCAGATTACAGCAACGGGGGCTGCATGAAGCGGGGGGCTAGGAGCTACCAACTACTCCAACACAGGACCGGAAGGTCCGGGTCCCGCCCCTTCAACAGGGGCGAGGCCCGAAGGCCCCACGTGTCCAGCAGGCCCGGAGCTCCTGCCTCCCCAGTGGGGGTTCCAGACTCGCCACGTGGCTCGCGGAAACCGGACCTCCCCCTCTGGGGGGGCTTCGAAGGCCCCACATGTCCAGCGGGGCCGGAGCTCCCGCCTCCTCAGGAGGGGCTCCGGACCTGCCGCGTGGCCGGCAGAAGTCGGACCTCCCTCTTTGGGGGAGGAGCTCAGAAGGCTCCACATGTCCCGCAGGGCCGGACCCCTTCTCCTTAGAAGGGAACACCGTGCACGCCACATGGCCGGCAGATCCGGACCTCCCCATCCTCATGAGGTGAGCTCCGGAGACCCCCGGGGGCCCTTAATACAGTTAGGACCCGGGGAAGGTGTCTGTGCAGAGCTTCAAGATTGGTAAAGGCCTCTGAGTACCTGCGGAGCTAAGGACTCGGCCAGGCAAAACCAAGAAGGAGATAAAAGGCATCTCAGGCACAAACATTCAAGAGAGTCTATTTATTCATGGCTCCATGAGCTGGACTACATACTCGATAAAAAGATAGAAGCAAATCCTAAGGTCCTCCCGGTTCACGCCGTAACCTAGAGGCTACAAGGGCGGCCACGTCCCAGACTTCGGCCCTGGCAGTCTCCTCCCGCTCCGCGGCAGGGCCCTCTCTCGCTGGCTCCAGGGAGAAAGAAGGGTCCCGGCTCCTGAAGCATGCCAACACATGCGTGGCGACCTCCAAGGCCAGGCCCCGTCCCTCTGCCTCAAGCTCGCCGGCGACCACCGAGTCTAGCCTGTCCAGTTTGGCGCCGATCGACTCCAGCGCGGGGATCACCTCCGCCACCTTCAGCGCAGGAGCCGCTGCCTTCACCGGACTGAAGCCAAGGGGGATCAAGGCGGACCCCGCCTGATCGACGAAGCTTGAGACTGCACGCGCCTCGGATGACCGCAAGGCCAAGAGCTCCTCTACCTCGCGGCGGGCTGCCTGCAGGGCGTCGTGGTTTCCCCCGGAGAATTCCTTCTCCTTGGCCGCCAGGGAGCTTTCCCGAAGGTGGAGAGTCTGGGCGAGCCGCTCCAACTCAGAAGCCCTGAAGTCGGCAGCCAACTCTTGATCCAGGATCGCCTAGTGTTCGTGGGAGACCTGTTCCTCCCTCGTGGCGAGGTCTACCTTCCGAGCCTCTAGCTCCCTAGCCCGAGCTCGCAGGTCGTCCTCGCCCGCCGCCAGCTACGCGGTGACCCTCTCCGCCTCAGCTGCCATGGAACGCTCCTGGTCCTCAACGGCGAGTTTACGACGCTCCAACCGCTGCCGTATCTCCTCCATGGCAGAGAGGCTCTCCTCGGCCCGGGCGTGTGCCTCAAGGGCCTCCCTGTGGAGCCGCCGTGTTTCGGCGTCCAGGCGGTCGACAAACCGCTTCAGCCGGTCGAGGAGCGCTTCCCTGAAGTCAAGCAACTCCCGCCTGGAATCAAGCTCGCCCTTGACCTTCGCGGTCCGCTCCCGCAAAAGGTTCCCCCAGATGAGGAGGCCATCCCTTTCAACCGTATGCTCCTCTCGCTCACGGCCAAGTGCGGCCAAGACCTGCCGGACGCTCGCTTGGGCAAGCGTGAGGGCATCTGCCAGGGAAAGAGGGGCAGCAGAGGCCGGAGCAGCACCCCCGACCTCCTCCATCACATCATCCTCAAGAAAATGTGATGCGCCAGGGACCGGGATGAGACGCCGGTCAGGAGAGGCCGGCGCCGGGACTTCGACAACCGGACCCGCCAAACTCTCACTAACTTCTGGCTCCTTGGCCCGTGGAGAGGGACGAGCGGGGGAAGTCGACGCTGAAATAGAAGCCGGACCGCCTGGTACAGGGTCAACCTGCGCTGGCTTGGGGGCCACGATAGCTGTCCCGGTCTCCGAGCGCAACGGCGCAGGCTCCCCACCAACCGGGGATGGCCGAGAAGCGCGAAAATTCGAGCAGGCTCTGAACCCCGGCTTCCGAGCCGGGGTAGGATCCCTAGAGCCCGCCGTCGTCACTGACGGCCGCTCCGCAGTCGCCTGGACCGACGGAGCAGGGGACACTCCAGAAGCTTCCCTCGGCACATCAGCAGGTTCCCCAGGGACTCCACCGCTTAAGGAAGGAGGATGTGACGTCTGGGAACCTTCGGCCTGTTGTCGCCTAAGAGGGGTCCCGTCGGAATGATCAGCCCGAGACCTCTTCGTGTCGCCACTAGGAGGAGTGCCATCTCCAGAGGGAGGAGGTGCAGACACCCTGGATCCCTGACTTGGCATAGATGCCGCCACTGGAGGAGATCGAGCGCGTTTCTTCTCTACGGGCGGTTTGGAAGCCATGGCGAGGTAGGGCTCAAAGACAAGAAGACAAAGGCACAAGAGTCCAAGGAAAAGCGCTGGGAAGTGCGAAGGGAAGCCGCAATGCGGGTAAGATCCCCTTTTAAAACTCCTCAGATGCGATTCCAAGCGATTCGAAACTCTTCGAATACGCCGCATCGACAACCACATCGGCTCCAAGACCGAGCGCCGATGACAGGTGGACCCAAGCCGCCCAGCTGAAGCGGTGGGTCAAGGAGTCAGTCTCCCAAGAAGACGAGCCGGCAAGGCGCTTCGGCGGTTCCCGAAGAAAGCGCCGCGACGTGCAGAAGTGGCAGCCTCGGGAACCGCCGCAGTAAAAGCAACCATCAAGTGGGCGCACGCTCCCACGATCCCGCGACTGTTCGTGCTCCGGCAGCGGTCAATGCGGGACTTAGAGAAAGTGCGCGGAACAGAAGAGACGGAGGTCCCACCTCGGGCTCGCTATCTCCCTCGAGATGGGCCCGGGGGCCACTGTCGGTACCCGCGATATGGGGTACCCCCGCGCACACGGGAAAATGCCTAAGGATCTCGCCCTTCTCCGCAGGGAGAGCTCCGAAGGCGCCATGCGTCCAGCGGGGACGGACCTCCCTCTCCTCAGAGGAGAGCTCGGGGCTCGCCGCGTGGCCTACAAAAGCCGAACCTCCCCCTCCGCGGGGTAGAGGTCCGAAGGCGCCATGTGTTCAGCGGGGCCGGACCTTCCTCCCCTCAGAGGAGAGCTCCGGGCCCGCCACATGGCCGACAGAAGCCGGGCCTCCCCCCTCCGCGGGGAAAGATCTGAAGGATCCACGTGTCCTCCGGGGTCGGACCTCCCTCTCCTCAGAGGAGAGCTCCGGGCCCGCCACGTGTCCAGCAGAACAGCGCTGCCTGCCCCCGAGCGGTAGACAGCGGGCGTAAAGACGCCCCATACCTTGCCCGTACAAGGTATTCAAGGCCCGCGCCTTCCCAAGACGCGGAGACGCGGAGCACGCCTCTGTCAGGTGCCGTTGCGCCAAGTCGCAACACAGACTGGCGCACGGTGTCAGAACCTGCCAGCCAATAAACACAGCGACAAGACATCCCGTGCCGCTCCCGCCGTCATCAAACCACTACGACTAGCATGCGGCATGGGCAGGGCGGCAAGACGAAGACTCAGAAGCCTTTGCTAGAGACAACTACTGACATATATGTGGATACGATAGTCGGCAGGCAATCTCCCCGGGACCACCTGTTGGGTCCCGGGCCCCCCTTGTAAGCCACACGTGCCTTGGACTATAAAAGGCTCGGGTAGGCAACGTTAGTAAGGGTTCGCACTCCAGCAACTCACACCCTAGGCATACTCACCCTCAAGCTCAGGACTCCAGTTCTGAGCAACAAGCAATACAGCGAGCACCTCTGCTCACTGTGGACGTAGGGTTTATGCTCCGGCGGCCCGAACCACGTAAAAATCGCCGTGTCAAGCTCCTCCCTCACTCGTCCCTACGCTTAAGCTCTCCACAAGTGACTAGCCCCTCCGAAAAAGAACCTCCGTGGGCTGCCTAGAGCAGGTCCGGGGGAAGTGTCGACCACACACTTCGACAAGCGCGTTTATTCTATGGAGGCGGGTTGGAAGCCATGACACGGGAGAGCTCAAGGACGGGGAAGACAAAGGCGCAAGAGTCCAAGGAAAAGCGCTGGGAAGTGCCAAGGGAAGCCGCGATGCGGGTAAGATCCCCTTTAAAACTTCCCAGGTGTGATTCAAAGCGATTCGAAACTCTTCGAATACGCCGCATGGGCAACCGCTTCGGCTACAAGACCGAGCGCCGATGACAAGTGGACCCAGGTCGTCCAGCTGAAGCGGTGGGCCAAGAAGTCAGTCTCCCAAGGAGACGAGCCGGCAAGGCGCTTCGGCGGTTCCCGAAAAAAGCGCCACAATGAGCAGAAGTGGCGGCCTTGGGAACCGCCGCTGTAAAAGCAACCATCAAGTGGGCGCATGATCCCACGGTCCCACGACTGTTCGTGCTCCGACAACGGTCAATGCGGGACTTAGAGAAAGTGCGCGGAACAGAAGAGACGGAGGCCCCACCTCGGGCTCGCTATCTCCCCCGAGATGGGCCCGGGGGCCACTGTCGATACCTCGATACGGGGTACCCTCGCGCACAGGGGGAAATGCCTAAGGACCTCGCCCTTCTCCGCAGGGAGAGCTCCGAAGGCGCCACGTGTCTAGCGGGGCCGGACCTCCCTCTCCTCAGAGGAGAGCTCCGGACTCGCCACGTGGCCAACTGAGCCGGACCTCCCCCCTCCGCGGGGAGAGCTCCGAAGGCTCCACGTGTCCCGCGGGGCCGGACCTCCCTCTCCTCAGAGGAGAGCTCCGGGCCCGCCACGTGGCTAGCAGAAGCCGGACCTCCCCCCTCCGCGTGGAGAGCTCCGAAGGCTCCACGTGTCCTACAGGGCCGGACCTCCCTCTCCTCAGAGGGGAGCTCCGGACCCGCCACGTGGCCTGCAGGACGACGCTGCCTTCCCCCGCGCGGTAGGCAGCGGGCGTAAAGGCGCACCATAACTTGCCCGTACAAGGTATTCAAGGCCCGCGCCTTCCCAAGACGCGGAGACGCGGGGCACGCCTCTGTCAGGTGCCGTTACGCCCAGTCGCATCATGGACTGGCGCGCCGTGTCAGAGCCTGTCTGCCAATAAACACAGCAACAAGACATCCGCTGTCGCCCCTGCCATCATCAACCACTACGACTAGCTTGCGGCGTGGGCAGGGCGGCAGAACGAAGACTCAGAAGCCTTCGCCAGAGACAACTTCCGGCATAACTGCAGATACGGTAGTCGGCAGGCAATCTCCCCGGGACCACCTGTCGGGTCTCGGGCCCACCTTGTAAGCCACTCGAGCCTTGGACTATAAGAGGCTCGGGTAGGCAACGTTAGCAAGGGTTCGCACTCTAGCCATTCACACCCTTGGGTTCGAACTCTGTGAACTCGCACTCTAGACATCACTTACCCTCAAGCTCAGGACTCCGGTTTTGAGCAACAAGCAATACAGCGAGCACCTCTGCTCACCGTGGACGTAGGGTTTTACGCTCCGGCGGCCTGAACCACGTAAAACTCGCCGTGCCAAGCTTCTCCCTCACTCGTCCCTAACGCTGAAGCTCTCCGCAAGCATCTAGCCCCTCCGAAAAAGATCCTCCGCGGGCTGCCCAGAGCAGGTCCGGGGGAAGTGTCGACCACACACTTCGACAATGCCTACTCAGGCTTCCACCAAATAATAATGTCTAGAGAAGATGAAGAACATACTGCTTTTATAACAGTAGATGGCATGTATTGTTATGTCTCCATGCCTTATGGTCTGAAAAATGCTCTCCCTACTTTCGTACGCGCAATGCATAAAACATTTGGAGAGCTAATCCGAGACTTAGTAGAGGTGTATGTCGATGACATCGTTCTCAAAGTCAGACAGAGTGCATCCTTGTTAGATAACCTAGCTCTAGTCTTTGACAAATTGCGCTCCATGCGCACCAAGTTAAACCCGGACAAATGTGTGTTCGGTGTCTCCTCTGGAAAGCTCCTCGGATTCCTGGTCTCACACCTAGGGATCGAGGCCAACCCAGAGAAGATCAAGGCCATCGAGCTGATGCGGCCCCCGGCCCGCATCAAGGATGTCCAGAAGCTCACGAGATGTCTAGCTGCGCTCAGCCGGTTCATACCTAGGCTAGCTGAGCGGGCTCTTCCCTTCTTCAAGCTCCTGCGCAAAGCCGGTCCATTTGTTTGGACCTAAGAAGCAGAAGAAGCATTGCAGGACTTGAAGCAGCACCTGACGACGCTGCCCATCATGGTAGCTCCCGAGCCCGGACCCCATCTACTGTTCTACATCGCGGCGACGACAGAGGTGGTGAGCACGGTCCTAGTTGCAGAGAGGCCGGACCCCTCGCCACTACAACCTACTCCAGGAGCAGAAGACAAGCACCAAGGCTGCTTGGACCCCATGGGGGACCCGACAGCCAGGAGATCTCTGAGGCCCAGGCCCGAGAGACCACAGCCGACCTCCCGGAGGTCAAAGACGACCTCCCGGAGGTCCAGGACGACCTCCCGAAGGTCCAAGATGACCCCCTGGAGGTCCAAGGAGACCTCTCGGAGGTCCAAGACGACCAAGAAGTCTCCAGGTCCCAGCCCCCGGAGGTAGCCCCGGACCTAGAGGACAGGAGGTCCCAGGGTCCGGTGCCGATGGAGGAAGATGTTCCGGGTCCCCTAGGGAGGGTCCGGACCATCCAGAAGCCCGTCTACTACGTCAGTGAAGTCCTCCACGACGCCAAGACTAGGTACCTTGAGGTACATAAGCTGTTGTATGCAGTGCTTGTGGCGTCCAGGAAGCTCCGGCACTACTTCCAAGCCCACCGGATCTCGGTGGTCACCTCCTACCCGCTGAGGACCACCCTCCACAGCCCCAACGCGACTGGCGACGTCGCCAAGTGGGCAGCAGAGCTGGCGGAGTTCGAGCTGGACTTCCTACCACGTCATGCGGTCAAGAGCCAAGCACTGGCTGACTTCGTGGCCAAGTGGACGCCATCACCAACCAACCCAGGGGGCCCTGAAGGTGGAGCGCCAGAGCCCCGAGCACCGGTCTTCACCGAGCCCCACTGGACGCTCTACTTCGACGGCTCCTTGCGGAAGCAGGGGGCCGGAGCCGGCGTGCTGCTCCTCATGCCAACGGGGGAGCAGTTCAAGTACATGGTGCGGCTCAACTTCAAGACAACCAACAACATGGCCGAGTATGAAGCTCTCATCTTCGGCCTGAAGATGGCGCTGTCCCTCGGCGTCCGCCAGTTGTTGGTCAAGGGTGACTCCCAGCTAATCATCAAGCAAGTCAAGGGTGAATGCTCCCGCAACGACCCACAATTAGCTGCTTATCTGCTCTACGTGCAGATGCTGGAGAAGGACTTTGAAGCCTTGAACCTGTGCCATGTACCGCGCGCCGACAAAATCATGGTCGACGACCTGTCAACGAAGGCCTCCACCGGAACCCCGGTGGCCGGAGGAGCCTTCAAAAGGACGTTGCTGTGACCCACAGGCCGGCCTGCTGAACCGGGCGAAGGGGGTGAGACCAGCACGTCGAAGCTGGTGATCTTGGCGGCCCTGCAACCATGGCGCCCGCCAAGGATCATATGTGCCACTGGGCACTCCGTGCTATCCAGCGCCCAAGATCCAGAAGCTCAAGTAAGCCCCAATGCATGGATCACGGAGGTCTGGGACTACTTTAAAGACAACATCCTTCCTGATAAACATGCATCCGCTGAACGGATTTTGCGGATGGCTAAGAGATACACGCTGGTAGAAGGGGATCTCTACCGGCGTGACGCCAACGGCATCCTATTGCGGTGCATAACCCAGGAGGAAGGCTGTGACCTGCTCGTAGAGATCCACGGAGGCGAGTGCGGGAACCACGCTTTAGCCCGCACGCTGGTCGGTAAAGCCTTCCGGCATGGATTTTACTGGCCGACAGCCCTCCTAGACGCCGTCAAGCTGTTCAAGAGATGCAAGGCGTGCCAGTTCCATGCCAAGCAGATCCACACACCGGCGCAGACGCTGCAGATGATCCCACCCTCGTGGCCGTCCGCGGTATGGGGGTTGGACATCCTGGGGCCCTTCCCCAGAGCCGTCAGGGGATACCGGTACCTCTACGTCACCATCGACAATTTCACCAAGTGGCCGGAAGCTGCACTAGTCGTCACCATCAACAAGCAATCCGCAGTTGTCGGTACCCGTGATATGGGGTACCCCCGCGCACAGGGGAAAATGTCTAAGGATCTCCCCCTTCTCCGCAGGGAGAGCTCCGTAGGCGCCACACGTCCGGCGGGGTCGGACCTCCCTCTCCTCAGAGGAAAGCTCTGGGCCCGCCACGTGGCATACGGAAGCCGGACCTCCCCCCGCCGCGGGAGAGAGGTGCGAAGGCGCCACGTGCCCAGCGGGGCCGGACCTCCCTCTCCTCAGAGGAGAGCTCCGGGCCCGCCACATGGCCAACAGAAGCCGGACCTCCCCCTCTGGAGGAGAGGTCCGAAGGCTCCACGTGTCCTGCGGGGCCGGACCCCCCTCTCCTCTGAGTAGGGCTCCGGGCCCGCCACGTGGCCAGCAGAACGGCGCTGCCTGCCCCCGAGCAGTAGGCAGCGGGCGTAAAGACGCCCCATACCTTGCCCGTACAAGGTATTCAAGGCCCGCGCCTTCCCAAAACGTGGAGACGCGGAGCACGCCTCTGTCAGGTGCCGTTGCGCCCAGTCGCATCACAGACTGGCGCGCGGTGTCAGAACCTGCCAGCCAATAAACGTAGCGACAAGACATCCCATGCCGCCTCCGCCGTCATCAACCACTACGACTAGCATGCGGCATGGGCAGGGCGGCAAGACGAAGACTCAAAAGCCTTCGCCAGAGACAATTACCGGCATAACTGTAGATACGGTAGATGACAGACAGTCTCCCCGGGACCACCTGTCGGGTCCCGGGCCCCCCTTGTAAGCCACCGAGTCTTGGACTATAAAAGGCTCGGGTAGGCGACGTTAGCAAGGGTTCGCACTCTAGCCATTTGCACCCTGGGTTCGCACTCCCGCAACTCATACGCTAGACATCAGTCATCCCCAAGCTCAGGACTCCGGTTCTGAGCAACGAGCAATACAGCGAGCTCCTCAGCTCACCGTGGACGTAGGGTTTTACGCTCCGGCGGCCCGAACCACATAAAACCCGCCGTGTCAAGCTTTTCCGTAACTCGTCCATACGCTTAAGCTCTCCGCAAGTGACTAGCCCCTCCGAAAAAGAACCTCCGCGGGCTGCCCAGTGCAGGTCCGGGGGAAGTGTCGACCGCACACTTCGATATTTGGCGCGCCAGGAAGGGGGGCTTTTCCCTTGCGCGACGAGTTTCCGCCGACGAAGATGACCAAGCTCCCTTCAGCGGCAAACTCTCCTCCTCCGCGTTCACGGCGAACCGTGACCAGCGGGGAGTACATGTCGACGCACTCTGGACGGAGTGTGTCGGCGCGAGCTGGGAGCCAGCAGCCGACTCCGGCAATGCAGGCTCCAACCAGCGTCAGATCTTCTGCAGCGCTGAGCGTCCACCACGGGGGTGCGCTAGCTGCAGCAAGAGCGCTACTGCGCAACCCACCTGCTAAGGACGCGCCCCATTCAGCGACCCAACAGTGGGTTCGCTAGGTGGACCGTCTCGTCGTCGCCGCCGCAAACCCTCGGTTTCGGGGAGGGCGACGCCCCGGCCAACCGTCTGTGTCGATGACGCGCACGCCAACGGTTGACGGGCAGACGGCAGATTCCAGCTCCTCCCGGCTCCCGTCGACGGACCTGAGGACAGAGCTGAAACGGTGCCACTTGGGCCAGGATGCCCGGGTGTACCTCGAGCGACTTCGAGAAAGACGTCGCAACCAAGAGGCTGGCGATAGCATGACGTCGGCCTCGACCCAGCCTGGAGGGCAGATCTTTGCCACGCGGACTCTGCCCCAGGCATACGGCACGTAGCATATGCCACAGCCATATGCTTTGCAAATGGCATCCCCGGTCTTTGGCGCAGCCTTGCCCATACCGGGGTACACTGTGCCAGGTGCGAACCAAGCGTTCACGGCACCAATACCTGCGGCAACAGGAGCGGGATGTGCGGCCCTTGCACCCCACCTTCGCTTCGCGAGGTGGCCGCGCAAGTTTTGGCCGCACCTGCCCGAGAAGTACGACGGCAGCGTCAACCCGGCGGAGTTCCTCCAGATCTACTCCACCGCCGTACTTGCCGCAGGAGGGGATGAGGCCGTCATGGCCAACTACTTCCCCGTCGCCTTGACCGGCCCAGCCCGGTCTTGGCTAATGAACCTCCCTCAGGGTTCCATAACTTCCTGGGGAGAGCTCTGCCGGCAGTTCATCACCAACTTCGACATCTCCTACACCCGTCCCGGCACGGAGCTTGACCTCCACGCCATCAAGCAACAACCTGGGGAGTCGCTGCGCTCCTTCATCCAGCGGTTCTCCCAGGAACGCAACACCATCCCGCATATTCAAAGTGCTTCTGTGGTGGTGGCGTTCCGGCAGGGTGTCCGGGACGAGAAAATGCTTGAGAAGCTCGCGACCAGAGAGGTCCGCGACGTCTCTGAGCTCTTCAGCCTGGCGGACAAATGCGCCAGAGCAGCTGAAGGGCGAAACTGGCACTCTCTGCCGACCTCCGAGTCAGGAGGACAGCCTGGGTCCGGCGCTGCTTCCTATGGAGGTGGCAAGAAGGCCAAGAACCGGGGGAGTGGCAAGATGAAGTCATTGTCCGCGGCTCCCGTCGCCACAGCAGCGACGGCTAGTGGAGCTCGGGGGCCATGCCTCGACAAAAGGCAGCGGCAGTCGCCAGCACCAGATGGTGACCAGGGCGGTCTATGCCCTGTGCATGGCGCCGGCAATCATAGTGCTACCGAGTGCGGGGATATCCAGAGGCTCGCAGAGCGCTTCCGCAAAGGAAGGCAGCAGAGAGATGAGGCACCGCTCCTCCCTCAGAGGGATGGCAAGCAGAAAGTCGACGCTCCAGTCAGCGCCGGCCACCAGGTGGGGTTTCAGAAGCCTCAGCGTGTCATGAAGAGAATGCATAACGGTGAGGACTCCAGCTCCGATGGTGACGGGCCGGGGCGGTAGCCGACTGTGGCTGCCGTCCCAGGTCAGTGGAGGCTGCACTGCTGCGGCGTCAACCTTGGAGAAGCTCCAAGTAGTCGTAGCAGCCCAAGCACCAATCACAATGGTGCAAGATCGGGCCAGCCCGTCCCGAGAGCACGCCTCCGTGCCACGGTCATACCTCCTGGGGGCCGCCCAAGGTCTGTCAACCCCTTGAAGGCCTTGCCAGAAGGGGAAGACACCTTGGGTCTCTCAAGACGAGCCCGGGTCCACCTACCCCTTGAAGTCCTTAGCCAGAAGGGGAGAACTCCCCGGGGGCGCACAGGAGAAGACGCGCAGGACCTGATCCAGCGTGAAGATGACAACCTCGTCGACGAGGCTCGGCTGCAGGTAACACCCCACAACGCACGGCCTCGGCTGCTGCTCTAGCACTACCGCCAATGAACCAAACACGTCAGGGACCTGCAGAAAGGCAACCTGGTGCCGCGGCACGCACTTTCCCGAGAAGGACCTATAAACTCTCCCCCAGCCGGGAAGGTCCCTTCCGATTCACGAAAGTTCCCGTCCCAGGTACACATGCCTTTCAACCAAGTGTGGGATCCGTTCCCAAAACCCCTTGGCATGGAACAACACTGTAAGTCCTACCCCCCGAGCATTAGTAGAACAGGGTCATTCCCTTCTGTAATAAATCCCATAGAGTCTAGGAACAACGCTTGGGGCAGCTAAGTATCAAGGGACAGTCCAGGACTACGTCCAGCTTAGCCTGGTTCCGACCCTAAGCACGTAGAGTCTTGCTTCCCTTGTAGACGAGGTGGGTCATTGCCTCCATGTACAGCCGGACTTCCACCTATGGGCATTAACACAGAAACTTGTTCTACTTCGCTCTCTCTCATGTGCTCATTTAAATTACGCATTAATTTTTATGATGGCACTCTCTATGTATGCTCATCGTACATCTAGCTCCCTCTCTCCCGTGCTCATCCATAGTCAGCATTTGCTATCCTATCGAGGGCGGCTGCGCTTGAGGCACCTGCCGATGGCCAAGTGAGTCTCTCGGGGCTCCCCCAGTCAGGTGTCGCGGTGCAAGTTGGTCACCTCCAGGAAAGGCCTGCGTTGTGCATGGGGGGTCCAGGGTGCGTATCCCGCTTAGCCGGCTCCGTACCCAAAGCGTGCGCATCGTGCCCTCCGGAGGTCCAGGGGAGTACAGCCGCTTTGCCTGGTCATGAAGCCAAAGCCTGTGCACTCTGCTTCCCCGGCGCACGGCCCGGTACTAGGGATCGGACGGCCGTACCTGGACCTCGGAGGGAGCCGGAGCTCCGGCGCATCGCGCACAGAATTGCCCAATCCCTGCATAACGGATCAGGATCATAAGCCGAATAAGACTAGGAGGCGGGAGGGGAGGACCCCCCGAGGAGAATTACGTTTCCTCTGCTTGTGTGCAGGACCTCCAGGTTATAGCAACGGGGATTGCACGAAGCGGGAGGAAAGGAGCTACCAACTACTCCGACATAGGACTGGAAGGACCGGGTCCCACCCCTTCAGCAGGGGCGAGGCCCGAAGGCCCCACGTGTCCAGCGGGCCCGGAGCTCCCGCCTCCCCTGAGGGGGGCTCCGGACTCGCCACGCGGCAGGCGGAAACCGGACCTCCCCCTCAGCGGGGGGGCTCCGAAAGCCCCACGTGTCCAGCAGGGCCAGAGCTCCCGCCCCCTCAGGAGGGGCTCTGGACCCGCCACATGGCAGGCAGATCTGGACCTCCCCATGGAGCGAGATCCGGAGACCCCCGGGGGGCCCTAATACAGTTAGGGCCCGGGGAAGGTGTCTGTGCAGAGCTCCGGGATTGGTGAAGGCCTCTGAGTACCTTGCGGAGCTAAGGACTCGGTCAGGCAAAGCCAAGAAGGAGCGAAAATGCATCGCAGGCACAAACATTCAAGAGAGTCTATTTATTCGAGGCTCCATGAGCTGTATTACAGACTCGATAAAAAGGGAGAAGCAAGTCCTAGGGTCCTCCCGGTTCACGCCGGAACCTAGCGGCTACAAGGGCGGCCACGTCCCCGACTTCAGCCCTGGCAGTCTCCTCCCGCTCCGCGGCAGGGCCCTCTCTCGCTGGCTCCAGGGAGAAAGAAGGGTCCCGGCTCCTAAAGCATGCCAACACATGTGTGGCGACCTCTAGGGCCAGACCTCGTCCCTCGGCCTCAAGCTCGTTGGCGACCACCGAGTCTAGCCTGTCCAGCTTGGCGCCGATCGACTACAGCACGGGGATCACCTCCGCCACCTTCAACACAGGAGCCGCTGCCCTCACCGGACAGAAGCCAAGAGGGATCAGGGTGGACCCCGCCCGATTAACGAACCTTGAGACCGCATGCGCCTCGGAGGACCGCAAGGCCGAGAGCTCCTCCACCCCGCGGCGGGCTTCCTGCAGGGCCTCTTGGTTTCTCTCGGAGAATTCTTTCTCCTTGGCTGCCAGGGAGCTTTCCCGAAGGCGGAGAGTCTTGGCGAGCCGCTCCAACTCAGAAGCCCTGAAGTCGGCAGCCAACTCCTGCTCCAGCATTGCCTGGCGTTCGCGGGAGACCTGTTCCTCCCTCATGACGAGGTCTGCCTTCTAAGCCTCTAGCTCCTCGGTCCGAGCTCGCAGGTCATCCTCGCCCGCCGCCAGCTGCGCAGCGACCCTCTCCGCCTCGGCTGCCGTGGAACGCTCCCGGTCCTCAACGGCGAGTTTACGGCGCTCCAACAGCTCCCGTATCTCCTCTGCGGCAGAGAGGCTCTTCTCGGCCCGAGCGTGTGACCCAAGGGCCTCCCTGTTGATCCGCCGCGTTTCGGCGTCCAGGCGGTCGACAGACCGCTTCAGCCGGTCGAGGAGCACTTCCCTAAAGTCAAGCAACTCCTCCCTGGAGTCGAGTTCGCCCTTGACCTTCACGGTCCGCTCCCGCAAAAGGTTCCCCCAGGTGAGGAGGCGATTCCTTTCAACTGTATGCTCCTCCCGCTCACGACCAAGTGCGGCCAAGACCTGCCGGACGCTCGCTTGGGCGAGCTCTAAGGCATCCGCCAGGGGCAGTGGGGCAGCAGAGTCCGGAGCAGCACCCCCGACCTCCTCCATCACATCGTCCTCAAGAGAAGTCGATGAACCAGCGACCGGGACTAGACGCCGGTCAGGAGAGGCTGGCGCCGGGACTCCGGCAGACAAACCCGCCGGACTCTCTCTAGCTTCTGGCTTCTTGACCGGTGGAGGGGGACGAGCGGGGGAAGTCGACGCCGAAATAGAAGCCGGGTAATCTGGTGCAGGGTCGACCTGCGCTGGACTGGGGGCCACGGCGGCCGTCTCGGCAGGAAGGGATGACGCCGCCGCAGGATCCGGGCACACCGGAACAGGAGAAACTCGCGCTGGCTTGGGGGCCGCGGCAGCTGTCCCAGTTTCCGAGCGCAACGGCGCAGACTCCCCGCCAGTCGGGGATGGCCGGGAAGCGCAAACACTCCAGCGGGCTCTGAACCCCGACTTCCGAGCCGGGGTAGGACTCCTAGAGCCCGCCGTCGTCACTGACGGCCGCTCCGCAGTCGCCTGGACTGGCGGAGCAGGGGACGCTCCAGAAGCTCCCCTCAACGCATCAGCCCGGGGCCTCTTTGTGTCGCCACTGGAAGGAGTGCCATCTCCAGAAACAGGAGGTGCAGGCACCCCAGATCCCCGACTTGGCACAGATGCCGCCACTGGAGGAGATCGATCGCGTTTCTTCTCTGGTGGCGGGTTGGAGGCCATGACGAGGGGGGACTCAAAGGCACAAGAGTCCAAGAAAAAGCGTTGGGAAGTGCGAAGGGAAGCCGCAATGTGGGTAAGATCCCCTCTTAAAACTTCCCAGGTGCAATTCCAAGCGATTCGAAACTCTTCGAATACGCCGCATCGGCAACCGCTTCGGCTCCAAGACCGAGCGCCGATGACAGGTGGACCCAAGCCGCCCGGCTGAAGTGGTGGGTCAAGGAGTCAGTCTCCTAAGAAGACGAGCCGGCAAGGCACTCCGGCGGTTCCCGAAGAAAGCGCCGCAACGCGCAGAAGTGGTAGTCTTGGGAACCGCCGCAGTAAAAGCAACCATCAAGTGGGCGCATGCTCCCACGATCCTGCGACTGTTCGTGCTCCGGCAGCGGTCAATACGTGACTTAGAAAAAGTGCGCGGATCAGAAGAGACGGAGGTCCCACCCCGGCCTCGCAATCTCCCCGGAGATGGGCCCGGGGGCCACTATCGGTACCCACGATATGGGGTACCCCCGCGCACAGGGGAAAATGCCTAAGTATCTCGCTCTTCTCCGCAGGGAGAGCTCCGAAGGCGCCACGTGTCCGGCGGGGCCGGACCTCCCTCTCCACAGAGGAAAGCTCCGGGCCCGCCATGTGGCATAAAGAAGCCGGACCTCCCCCCTCCGCGGGAGAGAGGTCCGAAGGCGCCACGTGCCCAGCGGGGCCAGACCTCCCTCTCCTCAGAGGAGAGCTCCGGGCCCGCCACGTGGCCGAAAGAAGCCGGACCTCCGCCTCCGGAGGAGAGGTCCGAAGGCTCCACGTGTCCTGCGGGACCGGACCCCCCTCTCCTCTGAGGAGGGCTTCGGGCCCGCCACGTGGCCAGCAGAACGGCGCTGCCTGCCCCCGAGCGGTAGGCAGCGGGCGTAAAGACGCCCCATACCTTGCCCGTACAAGGTATTCAAGGCCCGCGCCTTCCCAAGACGTGGAGACGCGGAGCACGCCTCTGTCAGGTGCCGTTGCGCCCAGTCGCATCACAGACTGGCGCGCGGTGTCAGAACCTGCCAGCTAATAAACGCAGCGACAAGACATCCCATGCCGCCTCCGCCGTCATCAACCACTACGACTAGCATGCGGCATGGGCAGGGCGGCAAGACGAAGACTCAGAAGCCTTCGCCAGAGACAACTACCGGCATAACTGCAGATACGGTAGATGACAGACAATCTCCCCGGGACCACCTGTCGGGTCCCGAGCCCCCCTTGTAAGCCACTGAGTCTTGGACTATAAAAGGCTCGGGTAGGCGACGTTAGCAAGGGTTCGCACTCTAGCCATTTGCACCCTGGGTTCGCACTCCCGCAACTCATACGCTAGACATCAGTCATCCCCAAGCTCAGGACTCCGGTTTTGAGCAACGAGCAATACAGCGAGCTCCTCAGCTCACCGTGGACGTAGGGTTTTACGCTCCGGCGGCCCAAACCACGTAAAACCCGCCGTGTCAAGCTTTTCCTTAACTCGTCCATACGCTTAAGCTCTCCGCAAGTGACTAGCCCCTCCGAAAAAGAACCTCCGCGGGCTGCCCAGTGCAGGTCCGGGGGAAGTGTCGACCGCACACTTCGACAGCAGTTAAGTTCATCAAGTCGATCGTCTGCAAGATCGGGGTCCCGAACAGGATCATCACCGACAACGGGACCTAGTTCACCAGTGCAGCGTTCCAAGATGTCGATACCTTCAATACCGGGTACCCCTACGCACAGGGGAAAACCGCCTAAGGACCTCACCCCCTCCACAGGGGCGAGCACCGAAGGCGCCACGTGTCTAGTAGGGCCGGAGCTCCCCTCTCCTCAGAGGATAGCTCCGAGCCTACCACGTGGCCAGAAGAGCTGGACCTCGCCCCCTCCGCAGGGGCGAGCTCTAAAGGCGCCACGTGTCAAGTAGGGCCAGAGCTCCCCTCTCCTCAGAGGAGAGCTCCGGGCCTGCCACGTGGCCAGAAGAGCCGTATCTCGCCCCCTTCTCAGGGGCGAGCTCTGAAGGCGCCGCATGTCCAGTAGGGCTGGGGCTCCCCTCTCCATAGAGGATGGCTACGGGCCTGCCACGTGGCCAGAAGAGTCGGACCTCGCCCCCTCTGCAGGGGTGAGCTTTGAAGGCGCCACGTGTCCAGTATGGCCGGAGCTCCCCTCTACTCAGAGGATAGCTCCGGGCCTGCCACGTGGCCAGAAGATCCGAACCTCGCCCCCTCCGTGGGGGCGAGCTCCGAAGGCGCCACGTTTCCAGTAGGGCCGGAGCTCCCCTATCCTCAGAGGAGAGCTCCGGGCCTGCCACGTGGCTAGAAGAGCCGGACCTCGCCCCCTCCGCAGGGGCGAGCTCCGAAGGTGCCACGTGTCCAGTAGGGTCGGGTCTCCCCTCTCCTCAGAGGATAGCTCCGGGCCTGCCACATGGCCAGAAGAGTCAGACATTGCCCCCTCCGTAGGGGCGAGCTCCGAAGGTGCCACGTGTCCAGTAGGGCCAGACCTCCCCTCTCCTCAGAGGATAGCTCTGGGCCTGCCATGTGGCCAGAAGAGTCGGACATCGCCCCCTCCGTAGGGGCGAACTCCGAAGGCGCCACGTGTCTAGTAGAGCCGGGGCTCCCCTCTCCTCAGAGGATAGCTCCGGGCCTACCACGTGGCCAAAAGAGCCGGACCTCGCCCCCTCCGTAGGGGCGAGCTCCGAAGGCGCCATGTGTCCAGTAGGGCTGGAGCTCCCCTCTCCTTAGACGATAGCTCCGGGCCTGCCACGTGGCCAGAAGAGCCGGACCTCACCCCCTCCTCAGGGGCGAGCTCCAAAGGTGCCACATGTCTAGTAGGGCCGGGGCTCCCCTCTCCTCAGAGGAGAGCTCCGGGCCTTCCACCTGGCCATGTGCTGTGCTGCCCACCCCGGCGCTGTAGGCAGCAGGAGTAAAGGCACTCCATGCCTTGTCGGTATGACGCATTCAAGACCCGCACCTTTCCAAGACGTGGAGGCACGTCGCACGCTTGTCAGGAGGCACTGTGACCAGTCACAGTCAAGACAGACGTCCCATGTTAGGAGCTGTGGACCAATAAATACAGCGACAAGACATGCCCTGCCGTCCCTGCCATCATCAACCAGTACGCCTAGCCTGCGGCATGGGCAGGACGGCAGGACGAAGACCAAGAAGCCATCGCTAGAAGACAGCTACCGGCATTCACTGCTAAGATATGGTAGATTTCAGGAAATCACCTTGGGGCCACCTGTCGGGCCCCGGGGTCCACTCTGTAGGCCGCTCAAGCCTTGAATTATAAAGGCTCGGGTAGGAAACGTTGCAAAGGGTTTGGCGGTTCGCCACCTTGCGGGTTCGGCAGTTCGCCACCATCCCTGTGTCAATCCTCCTTCATCCAACGTGCGACCCTCTCGAGAGGACTAGGCCCTCCGAAAAAGAACCTCCGCGGCTGCTCCGAGCAGGCCCGGGGGAAGTGTCGGTGGCTACACTTCAACATTTGGCGCGCTAGGTAGGGGGCTTTTCGCTCTCGCGACGGGTCTGCACCAACAAAGATGTCCAAGATTCCATCAACGGCTGGCTCTTCGTGCCATCATCCCCGGCGAACAACAACCTCAAGATCTGCCGCGGCGCAGAGTGCCACTCAAGCAAGTGCACTAGCCGCCGCAGACGCGCTCCTGGACAATCCACCTGCTGCAGACGCTGCCCAGGGGGCCACCCAGCTGTGGATCTGCGACGTCAACCACCTCATCACTGCTGCCGTCAACCCTTTGCTGCAGCGGGGACGATGCCTCGGTCAACCAGCTGTGTCACTGTCGCGCACATCAATGGTTGACAGGCAGACGGCAGACTACCGTTCTACCAGGCTCTCAACGGCAGACCTGAGGGTAGAGCTAGAGCGACGTCGCATGGGGGATGATGCTCGCGTGACCATCGAGCAACAGCGACAAAGGCGTCACATCCAAGAGGCCGACTACAGCATGTCGAATGCCTCGACTTAGCCTGGGCCTCAGACGTTCACCATGCGACCTCTGCCCCAGGCGTACGCCGCGCAGCATATGCAGTAGCCATATTCCCTGCAAACGACGCCCTCGGTATATGGTGCACCAATGCCCATGCCGGGGTACACCGTGCCAGCAGCCGTCCAAGGGTTCGCGGCACCAGGATCTGCAGCAGCGGGGACGGGGTGTGCGGCCCTGATGCCACACCTCCGCTTCGCAGTGTTGCCACGCAAATTCCGGTCACACCTGCCGGAGAAGTACGACGGAAGCGTCAACCTGGCAGAGTTCCTGCAGATCTACTCTACTGTCGTCCTCGCTGCAGGAGGGGATGAAGCCATCATGTCCAACTACTTCCCCGTCACCTTGACCGGCCCGGCGCGGTCATGGTTCATGAACCTGCCCCAGGGTTCCATAACCTTTTGGGGGGAGCTATGCCGATAGTTCACAATGAACTTTAGCAGCTCCTACACGCGTCTTGGCATGGAGCTGGACCTCCACGCCGTTCAACAACAACCGGGGGAATCACTGCGCTCCTTCATCCAGCGATTCTCTAAAGTACGGAACGCCATCTCCCACACCCCGAATGCATCAGTTGTGGTTGCATTTTGATAGGGTGTGAGGGACAAGAAGATGCTTGAGAAGTTGGCCACCAGGGAGGTGCGAGACATCTCGGAGCTCTTCAACCTGGCGGACAAGTGTGCCAGAGCAGAAGAAGGGCGTAGCTGGCACTCACAGCCAGCCTCCGAAGCAGGAGGGCAGTCCGGAGATGGCGAAGTTCAAGCTGAACTTCCTTCCACTTCATGCAGTCAAGTGCCAAGCACTGGCTGACTTCGTGGCCGGGTGGACGCCACCACCAAGCAACCCAAGGGGCCCTGAAGGTGGAGAACTGGAGCTCCGAGCACCGGCCTTCACCGAGCCTCACTGGATGTACTACTCCGACGGCCCCTTGCGGAAGCAGGGGGCCGGAGCCGGCGTACTGCTCCTCATGCCAACGGGGGAGCGGTTCGGGTACATGGTGCGCCTCAACTTCAAGGCAACCAACAACGTGGCCTTGGACCTGTGCCATGTACCGCGCGCCGACGACACCGTCGCCAACAACCTGTCAATGGAGGCCTCCTCCGGAGCCCTGGAGCCCGAAGGAGCCTTCGAAGGGATGTTGCCGCGACCCACAGCCCGGCCTGCCGAACTGGGCGAAGGGGGCGAGACCAGCACCTCGAAGCTGGCAGTCCCGGCGGCCCTGCAGTCATGGTGCTCCGCCAAGGATCGTATGCGCCATAGGGACTCCGTGCTACCCAGCGCCCAAGGTATAGAAACTCAAGTAGCCCCGATGCATGGACCACGGAGGTCCGGGACTTCTTGAAAGACAACATCCTTCCTGATGAACGTGCATCCGCTGAACAGATTGTGCAGATGGCTAAGAGCTACACGCTGGTATCTTTACCAGCGTGGCGCCGATGGCATCCTATTGCGGTGCATAACCCAAGAGGAAGGCTGCGACCTGCTCGCAGCAATCCACGGAGGCGAGTGCTGGGAACACTCATCGTCCCACACGCTGGTCGGTTAAGCCTTCCAGCATGGCTTCTACTGGCCGATAGCCATCTGGACGCTGTCAAGCCGGTTAGGAGATGCAAGGCATGCCAGATCCATGCCGAGCAGACCCACACAACCGGTGTAGACGCTGCACCCAGAGCCGTCGGAGGGTACCGGCTCCTCTACGTCGGGGGCCAGCCGGACATCCGAGGGCCGGGTCACGGGAACCACCCTCTCCATGGTATGCGGGGGCAAAGCCATGCTTCCCTCGAGATCACCATGGGGGTCCCCCCGTGTCTGAGCATACGACGAAGCCACGCAAGACCAGCTCCTGCGTGAGGACATCTACCTCATTGACGAGGCAAGATGGCAAGCAACGCTCCGAAGCGCACGGCACCGGCGGGAGCTCCGGTGCTACTGTCGAAGTGTGTAGCCGACACTTCCCCCGGACCTGCTCTGGGCAGCCCGCGGAGGTTCCTTTTTCGGAGGGGCTAGTCACTCGCAGAGAGATTCAACATTAGGGACGAGTGAGGGAGAAGCTTGACACGGGGAGTTTTACGTGGTTCAGGCCGCCGGAGCGTAAAACCCTACGTCCACTGTGAGCAGAGCTGCTCGCTGTATTGCTTGCTGCTCAGAACCGGAGTCCTGAGCTTGAGGGTGTGTAAGAGGCGAGTTAACCGAGTTCGAACCCTTGCTAACATTGCCTACCCGAGCCTTTTATAGTCGAAGGCTCGAGCGGCTTACAAGGTGGGCCTGGGACCCGACAGGTGGTCCCGGGGAGATTGCCTGCCATCTACCGTATCTGCAGTTATGCCGGTAGTTGTCTCTGGTGAAGGCTTTCGAGTCTTTGTTCTGCCTTCCTGCCCATGCCGCAAGCTAGTCGTAGTGGTTGATGATGGCAGGGCGGCAGGGGATGTCTTGTCGCTGTGTTTATTGGCAGGCAGGCTCTAACATGGCGCGCGAGTCTGCGATGTGACTGGGCGCAACGGCACCTGACAGAGGCGTGCTCCGCATCTCCGCACCTTGGGAAGGCGTGGGCCTTGAATACCTTGTACGGGCAAGGTATGGGGCGTCATTACTCCTGCTGCCTACCGTGTGGGGGCAGGCAGCGTTGCTCTGCTGGCCACGTGGCGGGCCCGGAGCTCTCCTCTGAGGAGAGGGAGGTCCGGCCCCGTGGGACACGTGGAGCCTTCGGAGCTCTCCCCACGGAGGGGGAGGTCCGGCTTAGTTGGCCACGTGGCGAGTCCGGAGCTTACCTCTGAGGAGAGGGAGGTCCGACCCCGCTGGACATGTGGCGCCTTTGGAGCTCTCCCTGCGGAGAAGGGCGAGGTCCTTAGGCATTTCCCCCTGTGCGCGGGGGTTCCCCGTATCGAGGGTACCGACAGTGGCCCTTGGGCCCATCTCGGGGGAGATAGCAAGCCCAATGTAGGGCCTCCATCTCTTCCACTCCGCGCACTTTCTCTAAGTCCCGCATTGATCGTTGCCAGAGCACGAACAGTCACGGGATCGTGGTTGCGTGTGCCCACTTGATGGTTGCTTTTACAGCGGCGGTTCCCAAGGCTGCCATTTCTGCACGTCGCAATGCTTCTTTCGGGAACCGCCGAAGCGTCTTGCCGGCTCGTCTCCTTGGGAGACTGACTTCTTGGCCCACCGCTTCAGCTGGACGACTTGGGTCCTCTTGCCATTGACGCTTAGTCTTGGAGCCGAAGCGGTTGCACAAGTGGCGTTGTCGAAGTGTGCGGTCGACACTTCCCCCGGGCCTGCACTGGGCAGCCCGCGGAGGTTCTTTTTTCGGAGGGGCTAGTTCCTAGCGGAGAGCTTGCGCGGATGGAACGAGTTAGTAAGAGCTTGACACGGCGAGTTTTACGTGGTTCAGGCCGCCGGAGCGTAAAACCCTACGTCCACGGCGAGCTATGGAGCTCGCTGTATTGCTTGCTGCTCAGGGCCGGGGGCCTGAGCTTGGGGGTGAGTTACAGGTTGAGAGTGTATGGCTAGCGTATGAGTTGCAAAATGCGAACCCTTGCTATCGACGCCTACCCGAGCCTTTTATAGTCCAAGACTCGGGCGGCTTACAAGGGGAGCCGGAACCGACAGGTGGTCCCGGGAAGATTGTCTATTATCTACCGTATCTGCAGTTATGCCGGTAGTTGTCTCTGGCCGAAGGCTTCTGAGTCTTCATCTTGCCGCCCTGCCCATGCCGCATGCCAGTCGTAGAGGTTGATGACGGCGCATGCGGCATGGGTTGTCTTGTCGCAGTGTTTATTGGCTGACAGGTTCTGACACCGCGCGCCAGTCTGTGATGCGACTGGGCGCAACGGCACCTGACAGACGCGTGCTCCGCATTTCCGCATCTTGGGAAGACGCGGGCCTTGAATACCTTGTACGGGCAAGGTATGGGGCGTATTTACGCCCGCTGCCTATCACTCGGGGCAGGCAGCGTCGCTCTGCTGCCACGTGGCGGGCCCGGAGCCCTTCTCAGAGAAGAGAAGGGTCAGTCCCGCGGGGCACGTGGCGTCTTCGGACCTCTCTCCCACGGAGGGGGAGGTCCGGCTTCTGCTGGCCACGTGGCGGGCCCGGAGCTCTCCTCTGAGGAGAGGGAGGTCCGGCCCCGCTGGACACGCGGCGCCTTCGGACCTCTCTCCCGCGGAGGGGGAGGTCCGGCTTCTGTATGCCACGTGGCGGGCCCGGAGCTCTCCTCTGAGGAGAGGGAGGTCCGGCCCCGCCGGACGCGTGGCGCCTTCGGAGCTCTCCCTGCGGAGAAGGGCGAGTTCCTTAGGCATTTTACCCTGTGCGCGGGGGTACCCCATATCTCAGGTACCGACAGTGGCCCCCGGGCCCATCTCGGGGGAGATAGCGAGCCCGAGGTGGGACCTCCATCTCTTCTGGTCCACGCACTTTCTTTAAGTCCCGAATTGACCGCTGCCGGAGCACGAACATCCACGGGATCGTGGGAGCGTGTGCTCACTTGATGGTTGCTTTTACTGCGGCGGTTCCCAAGACTGCCACTTCTGCACGTTGCGGCGCTTTCTTCGGGAACCGCCGAAGTGCCTTGCCGGCTCATCTTCTTAGGAGACTGACTCCTTGCCCCCACCGCTTCAGTTAGGTGGCTTGGGCCCACCCGTCATCGGCATTCGGTCTAGGAACCGAAGCGGTTGCCGGTGCGGGATATTCGAAGAGTTCCGAATCGCTTGGAATTGCACCGGGAAGCTTTTTAGAGGGGGTCTTACCCACATTGCATCTTCCCTTCGCATTTCTCAGCGTTTCTTCTCGGACTCTTGTGCTTTTGCTCTCTTGCCTTTGAGTTCTCCCTTGCCATGGCTTCCAACCCGCTGCCAGAGAAGAAACACGCTCGATCTCCTCCAGCAACGGCGTCGGTGCCAAGTCGGGATTCTAGGGTGCCTGACACTCCCTCCGGTGGCGACTCGAAGAGGCCCCGGGTTGATGCGCTGGGGGAAGCCTCCGGGGCGTCCCATGTTCCGCCAGTCCAAGCGACTGCGGAGCGGCCGTCAGCGACGGTAGCGGGCTCTGGAAGTCCTACCCCGGCTCGGAAGTCGGGGTTCAGAGCCCGCTGGAGTGTCCGCGCTTCCCGGCCTTACCCGTCTTGCGGGGAATCTGTGCCGCTGCGCTTGGAGCCAGGGGCAACTGCCGCGGCCCCTAGGCCAGCGCGAACTTCTCCTGTTCCGGTGTGCCCGGATTCCACGGCGGCGTCGTCTCTTCCTGCCGAGACGGCCACCGCGGCCCCCGAGCCAGCGCAGGTTGACCCTGCACTAGGCGGCCTGGCCTCTTCTCCAGCACCGCCTTCCCCGGCTCGTCCCTCTCCTCAGGTCAAGGAGCCAGAAGCTGAAGAGAGCCCGGCTGGCCTGGCTGCCAGAGCCGCGGAGCAAGCTTCTCCTGATCGGCGTCTCGTCTCGGCTGCTGGTGCGTCGGCTCTTCCTGAGGACGAGGTAATGGAGGAGGTCGGGGGGACTGCCCCAGCCTCTGTTGCTCCATTGCCTCTGGCGGACGCCTTCGCGCTTGCCGAGTCGAGCGTCCGGCAGGTCTTGGCTGCACTAGGGCGCGAGCGGGAGGAGTATACGGTTGAACGGGACCACCTCCTCATCTGGGGGAACCTTTTGCGGGAGAGGACCGCGAAGGTTAAGAGTGAGCTCGACTCCAGGCGGGAGTTGCTCGACTTCAGGGAAGCGCTCGTCAACCGGATGAAGCGGGCTGTCGACTGCATGGACACCCAATCGCGGCGGATCAACAGGGAGGCCCTGGAGGCACACGCCCGGGCCGAAGAGAGCCTCTCTGCTGCTGTGGAGATACGGCAGCGGTTGGAGCGCCGTGAACTCGCCGTTAAGGAACGGGGGCGTTCCATGGCAGCTGAGGCGGAGAGGGTCGCCGCGCAGCTGGCTGCGGGTGAGGATGACCTTTGAGCTCGGATGGAGGAGCTGGAGATCCTGAAAGCAGACCTTGACTTGAGGGAGGAACAGGTCTCCCGTGATCGCTGGGCGCTCTTGGACCGGGAGCTGACCGCCGACTTCAAGGCCGCTGAGTTGGAGCGGCTCGCCAAGACTCTCCACCTTTGGGAGAGCTCCCTGGCGGCCAAGGAGAAGGAATTCTCCGAGAGGAACCTGGAGGCTCTGCAGGCGGCCCGCCGCGAGGTGGAGGAGCTCTCAGCCTTGCGGTCCTCCGAGGCTCTTGCGGTCTCAAGCTTCGTGGATCGAGCGGGGTCTGCCCTGATCCCTCTTGGCTTCAGTCCGGTGAGGGCCGCGAGTCCCGCATTGAAGGTGGCGGAGGTGATCCCTGCGTTGGAGTCGATCGACGCCAAGCTGGACAGACTCGACTCGGTGGTCACCAGCGAGCTTGAGGCCGAGGGCCGCGGCTTAGCTTTAGAGGTCGCCTCGCATGTGCTGGCATGCTTCAAGAGCCGCGATCCCTCTTTTTCGCTAGAGCCAGCGAGAGAGGGCCCAGCCGCGGAGCGGGAGGAAGCTGCCAGGGCTGAAGTCGAGGATGTGGCCGCCCTTGTAGCCGCAAGGTTCCGGCGAGAGCCGGGAGGTCCTTAGGACTTGTTTCTCCCTTTTTATCGAGTCTATAGTCCAGCTCATGGAGCCTTGCTTAATTTGACTCTCTTGGATACTTGTGTCTGTGATGCTTTTTCTCTCCTTCTTGGCTTTGCCTGGCTGAGTCCTTAGCTCCACAAGGTACTCAGAGGCCATTTCCAAACTCGGAGCCTTGCACAGACACCTTCCCCGGGTCCTAACCGTGTTAGGGGCCCCCGGAGGTCTCCGGATCTCGCCCTATGGGGAGCTCCAGATCTGCCTGCCACATGGCGGGTCCGGAGCTCCTTCCTAAGAGGCGGGAGCTCTGGGCCTGCTGGACACGTGGGGCCCCGGGTCCCGCCCCTGCTGGAGGGGCAGGTCCCGGTCCTTCCAGTCCCAGGCCGGAGTAGCTGGTAGCTCCTTTCCCCCCGCTTCATGCAGTCCCTGTTGCCGTAACCTGGAGGTCCTGCACACAGGCAGAGGAAACGTAATTCTCCTCGGGGGGTCCTCCCCTCCCGTCTCCTAGTCTTATCCGTCTTACGACCCTGATCCGCTATACGGGGCCTGGGCAATTCTGTGCACGAGGCGCCGGAGCTCCGGCTCCCTCCGAGGTCCGGGTACGGCCGTCCGATCCCTAGTACCGGGCCATGCGCTGGGGAAGCAGAGTGCACGCACTTTGGGTTCATGACCAGGCAAAGCGGACGTACTCCCCTGGACCTCCGGAGGGTAGGATGCGCATGCTTTGGGCTCTGGGCCGGCTAAGCTGGATACGCACCCTGGACCCCCCATGCACAACGCTGGCCTTTCCTGGAGGTAACTAACTGGCACCGCAACACCTGACTGGGGGAGGCCCAAGAGACTCACTCGGCCACCGGCAGGTGCCTCAAGCGCAGCCACCTTCGGTAGGATAGCAAATGCCGACTATGGATGAGCGCGGGAGAGGGGGAGCTAGATGTACGATGAACATACAGAGATAGTGCGATCATAAAAATTAATGCATAATTTAAATGAGCGCATGAGAGAGAGCTAAGTAGAACAGGGCTCTGTATTCGTACCCATAGGTAGAATTCTGGCTGTACAGGGAGGCAATGTTCCGCCTTGTCTTCAAGGGAAGCAAGACTCTACGCGCTTAGGGTCGGAACCAGGCTAAACTGGACGTAGTCCTGTACCGTCCCTTGAGACTTAGCTGCCCCAAGCGTTGTTCCTAAATTCTATGGGATCTTTTACAGAAGGGAATAACCCTGTCCTACTGATGCTCAGGAAGTAGGACTTACAGTGCTGCTCCATGGCAAGGATTTTTGGGAACGGATCCCACTCTCGGTTGAAAGGCATGTGTACTTGGGGCGACAGCTTTCGTGATTCGGAAGGGACCTTCCCTGCTGGTGGAGAGCTTATGGGTCCTTCTTGGAATAGAGCGTGCCGCTTCACCAGGTTGCCCTCCTGCAGGCCCCCGACGCGTTTGGTTCTTTGGCGGTAGTGCTTAGAGCATTAGCCGAGACCGTGCGTTGCGGGGTGTTCGCTGCAGCCGAGTCTTGTCGATGAGGTTGTAGTCTTCGCGCTGGATCAGGTCCTGCGCGGCTTCTCCTGGGGGCCCCCGGGGAGTTCTCTCCTTCTGGCTAAGGCCTTCAAGGGGTAGGTAGGCCCGGGCTTGTCTTGGATGACCTAAGGCGTCTTCCCCCTCTGGCAAGGCCTTCAAGGGGTTGACAGACCTTAGGCGGCCCCCGAGAGGTATGTTCGAGGCACGGAGGCGCGCCGCAGTTGGCTAACGCCCTGGCCTGTCACCGTCGGAACTGGAGTCCTCACCGTCATGCACTGTCTTTATGACATGCTGAGACTCCTGGAACCCCACCTGGTGGGTAGCAGTGACTGGGGCATCGACCTTCTGTTTGCCATCCCTCTGAGGGTAGGGCGGCGCTTCAGCCCTCTGCTGTCTCCCTTTGCGGAAGCGCTCTGCGAGCCTCTGGATCTTCCAGCACTCGGCAGCAGTATGGTTGCAGGTGCCATGCACGGGGCATAGCCCGCCTTGGCCACTGTCTGGGGCCGGTGATTGCCGCTGCCTTTTGTCGGGGCGTGGCCCCCGAGCTCCACTGGTCGTCGCAGCTGCGGCGACGGGGGCCGTGAATGGTGACTTCATCTTGCCACCCCCCGGTTCATGGTCTTCTTGCCACCCCCATAGGCAGCAGCACCGGACCCGGTCTGTCCTCCTGACTTGGAGGTCGGCAGAGCGTGCCAGTTTTGCCCTTCAGCTGCTCTGGCGCACTTGTCCGCCAGGCTGAAGAGCTCCGAGACATCGCGGACCTCTCTGGTCGCGAGCTTCTCAAGCATTTTCTCGTCCCGGACACCCTGTCGGAACGCCACCACCACTGAGGCACTTTGGATATGCGGGATGGTGTTGCGTACTTGAGAGAACCGCTGGATGAAAGAGCGCAGCGACTCCCCAGGTTGTTGCTTGACGGCGTGGAGGTCAAGCTCCGTGCCGGGACGGGTGTAAGAGCTGCCGAAGTTGGCGACGAACTGCCGGCAGAGCTCTCCCCAGGAGGTTATGGACCCCTGAGGTAGATTCATGAGCCAAGACCGAGCTGGGCCGGTCAAGGCAACGGGGAAGTAGTTGGCCATGACAGCCTCGTCCCCTCCTGCAGCAAGTACGGCGGTGGAGTAGATCTGGAGGAACTCCGCTGGGTTGATGCTACCGTCGTACTTCTCGGGCAGATGCGGGCGAAACTTGCGTGGCCACCTTGCGAAGCGAAGGTGGGGTGCAAGGGCCGCACATCCTGCACCTGCTGCTGCAGGTACTGGCGCTGCGAACGTTTGGTTCGCACCTGGCACCGCGTATCCCGGCATGGGCAAGGCTGCACCATAGGCCGGGGCCGCTACTTGCGGCGCATATAGCTGTGGCATATGCTGCGCAGCATATGCCTGAGGCAGGGCTCGCGTGGCGAAGGCCTGCCCTTCTGGTTGTGTTGAGGCCGACGACATGCTGTCGCCTGCCTCATGGCTGCGACGCCTCTCTCGGCGTCGCTCGAGGTACACCCGGGCGTCCTGGCCCAAGTGGCACCGTTCCAGTTTCCTTCGCAGGTCCGTCGACAGGAGCCTGGAGGAGCTGGAATCCGCCGTCAGCCCGTCAACCGTGGGTGTGCGCGTCAGCAACACAGCCGGTTGTCCTGGGCGCCGTCCTCGCTGAAACCGAGGGTTCTCGGCGGCGACGACGAGGCGGTCCACCTCACGGACCCATTGCTGGGTCACTGAATGGGGCGCATCCCCCGCAGGTGGGTTGCGCAGCAGCGCTCTTGCTGCTGCTAGCGCACCTCCATGGTGTACGCTCAGCGCTGCAGAAGATCTCACACTGGTCTGGGCCTGCATAGCCAGAGTCGGCGTTGCCGGAGTCGGCTGCTGGCTACCAGCTTGTGCCGACACACTCCGTCCTGAGTGTGTCGACATGTACTCCCCAGTGGTCACGGTTCGCCGTGAACGCGGAGGGGGAGAGCTTGCCGCTGAAGGAAGCTTGGTCATCTTCGTCGGCGGAAACTCGTCGCGCTAGGAGAAAAGCCCCCTTCCTGGCGCGCCAAATGTCAAAGTGTGCGGTCGACACTTCCCCCGGGCCTGCACTGGGCAGCCCGCGGAGGTTCTTTTTTCGGAGGGGCTAGTTCCTAGCGGAGAGCTTGCGCGGATGGAACAAGTTAGTAAGAGCTTGACACGGCGAGTTTTACGTGGTTCAGGCCGCCGGAGCGTAAAACCCTACGTCCACGGCGAACAATGGAGCTCGCTGTATTGCTTGCTGCTCAGGGCCGGAGGCCTGAGCTTGGGGGTGAGTTACAGCTTGAGAGTGTATGGCTAGCGTATGAGTTGCAAAATGCGAACCCTTGCTATCGACGCCTACCCGAGCCTTTTATAGTCCAAGACTCGGGCAGCTTACAAGGGGAGCCGGGACCCGACAGGTGGTCCCGGGAAGATTGTCTATTATCTACCGTATCTGCAGTTATGCCGGTAGTTGTCTCTGGCCAAAGGCTTCTGAGTCTTCATCTTGCCGCCCTGCCCATGCCGCATGCCAGTCGTAGCGGTTGATGACGGCGCATGCGGCATGGGTGTCTTGTCGCAGTGTTTATTGGCTGACAGGTTCTGACACCGCGCGCCAGTCTGTGATGCGACTGGGCGCAACGGCACCTGACAGACGCGTGCTCCGCGTTTCCGCGTCTTGGGAAGACGCGGGCCTTGAATACCTTGTACGGGCAAGGTATGGGGCGTATTTACGCCCGCTGCCTATCACTCGGGGCAGGCAGCGTCGCTCTGCTGCCACGTGGCGGGCCCGGAGCCCTTCTCAGAGAAGAGAAGGGTCAGTCCCGCGGGGCACGTGGCGTCTTCGGACCTCTCTCCCGCGGAGGGGGAGGTCCGGCTTCTGCTGGTCATGTGGCAGGCCTGGAGCTCTCCTCTGAGGAGAGGGAGGTCCGGCCCCGCTGGACACGCGGCGCCTTCGGACCTCTCTCCCGCGGAGGGGGAGGTCCGGCTTCTGTATGCCACGTGGCGGGCCCGGAGCTCTCCTCTGAGGAGAGGGAGGTCCGGCCCCGCCGGACGCGTGGCGCCTTCGGAGCTCTCCCTACGGAGAAGGGCGAGTTCCTTAGGCATTTTACCCTGTGCGCGGGGGTACCCCATATCTCAGGTACCGACAGGCGTATTCGAAGAGTTTTGAATCACTTTGAATCGCACCTGGGAAGCTTTAAAAGGGGATCTTACCCGCACCGCGGCTTCCCTTCGCACTTCCCAGTGCTTGCACCTTCCTTGAGTTCTTGCGCCTTTGTCTTCCCTGTTCTTGAGCTCTCTCCGGCCATGGCTTCCAACCTGCTTCCGTCACGTCTCACCCGGTCGGCCGAGCTCGAACCATTGTGCAAGCTGCTGGGCTGGCACGTGGAGGAGCAGAAACGCCAGCTCCGCCAGGGATCTCTCCCCCTGCTCATGGAGAAGGGGGAGATGGTCTTCTTCACTGCCTACGCCATGGTGGGGTTTGTCCCGCCAATTTCTTCCTTCTTCGTGACTCTGCTGGAGACGTACAGTCTCCAGCTCCACCATCATTCCCCCAACTCCTTCGCGATGGCCGCCGTCTTCGTCCATTTCTGCGAGATGTTCGTGGGGGTGCACGCTTCGACGACGCTCTTCCGCTACTTCTTCGTGCTGCGAACGACCGGGCGCAGCTCGAAGACTAAGCTGGGCGCGTACTACTTCCAGCATCGCTGCAAGGATCCGAAGGCCTCCGGGTACCTTCTACCTTTTGGTGCGTCAAGGTGGGAGAACTGGAGGGAGAACTGGGTGATTGTGCAAACCGACGAGCACGATCGCCTGCAGCTCCCAACTGCCGGCCCAACCACCGAGCGTCGCTTCTGGGAGGAGATCCCGGAGCTGGAGCAGGAGTACGCACCGGTCTTGGAGCAGAGCCGGTTCCTGGCCAACGAGGGGCTGACGTCCCTGATGGTGCTGGTGGACTTCTTGTCGCGCCGCATCGCGCCCTTGCAGCAACGCAACCGCCCGACATGGTACTACACCGGCGAGCTCGACTGCACCAGGTTGGAGAGGGGTATCGGCTCTGATCCTTCCGAAGATGGGTTGTACGAGATGGTGGCCAAGGTGAGCATCGACTACGTCACCGGCGGTGACCTCGCCTTCCCGGCCTCTGGCACTCCCCTCTTCTTGGAGCCGCAGAGGAGGACGGAGCTGCTGCGGAAGATGCTGAATCTTGATGACAATGGGATCGCCGTTTGTCAGGTTGGGGATGCCTTCCGGGGCATCTCGATTCCCGGGACCGAGCGCTCCGGACCGGAGCGTGAGGCGTTTGTCGCTGCCCAACCCGCACCGGGGGCCGGCGGGACTCAGGCCGCCGACAGGGGGAAGGGAAAGGAGCCGGCCCCCGGGCAGCCAGAGAAGAAACGTGCCCGGTCTCCTCCGAGGGCGTCGCTTGCGCCGAGCTAGGGGGCCGGGGCACCCTTGCGCCCATCTCCCGGAGGCGCCGGTTCGTCGAGATCGCACTCCGGCGGATATCTTCTCGGACAACGATGGTCCGAGGAACCCCAAGCGTCCCGCCACCCTTCTTCAGGCGAGGGGGCTTCCAGGAAGGACGCCGGTGGGACGACACCCGGGAATGTGCCAGGAGCTCAGACGCCCCAGCCGGCGGGCGTTCCGGCCGCAGGTCATAGCGGTTCTGCCCTGGCCCAGAGGCCGGGGCTCCAAGCCCGTTGGAGCACTCACGTCGCCCAGTAAGTGTTGCTCTTTCTGGCTTGTAGAAGTAGCGTTCCCTTCTCCTCTCTTAGCCTGAGAGCTTCCTTTGCCTGCAGGGGCTCATCGGCTGCCGGGGGCGATCCTATCCCCCGGCCATCTCCAGTTGGTGGAGGCTCTGCGCCGCAGCATCCGGGAACGGCGGCGGTTTCGACGGCCCCCAAGTCAGCGGGGGCTTCTTCTGTGCCGACAGGTTCGCCCTCCGCGTTGGCTGCGGCAGAACCTGCGGCAGCGCCAGCCCGGAAGTCCGGTGCTGAGGCTAGAGGGGCTGCTGTGGGCGCAGGCGCTGGCTCCCTGGCTCCCCCGGGTCATCGTCTTGCCTCAGCTGCGGAGGCACCAGCACCTTCTCCGGTTGTGGACGCGACGGGAGAGGTCAGGGGCGCGACTCCCGCTCCTGCCGCCCCGGTGCCCATATGGGATGCCTTGGGGTGTGCTCAGGTTGGCGTCCGTCAGATCCAGGCAGCCTTCGAGCAGGAGCGGGAGGTGCTGGCTGGAGAGAGGGAGCGCCTCCTTAGCTGGGAGCATTTCCTGCAGCAGCGGACCCAGGAGGCAAAGGCAGGGCTCGTTTCGAGGCAGTCGAGGCTTGACGCCATGGGTTCCCTGCTCGACGCTCAGAAGAAAGCCGTCGGCCGCCTGGACTCAGAGACCCGGCGGCTCCGCGCTACCTTCCGCGAAGCTCAGGCCCAGGCTGAAACGCGCTCTGCTGCCGTGGAGGAGTTGCGGCTGCAGGTAGTTCGCCGAGAGTGCGCCGTCGCCGACCGGGAGTGGGCCGTGGCGGCCGAGGAGGAGAAGGCCGCTGCACGGATGGCAGCCAGAGAGAGCGAGCTGAGGGCTCGGGCCGAGGAGCTGGAGCTCTGCGAGTTGGCTGCTGCCGCGAGGGAGGAGCAATCCTCCCAGGAGCACCAGACGGTGTTCGATCGCGAGCTGGCGGCCCGCCAAGAGGTAGAGAAACTCCAGGCTTCGCGGTCCGTTGAGGCCCGGGCGATCTGGAGCTTCGTTACTGAGGCGGGGTCCGCCTTGGTTCCTCTTGGCTTCAGCCCGGTGCGGATGGAGGCTCCAGCGCAGGAGTTGTCTGGGGCAATCCCGGTGCTTGAGTCCATCGGCGCCAAGCTGGGTCGGCTCGAATCGGTGATCGCCGATGAGCTTGAGGTGGAGGGACGAGGCCTGGCGAAGGAGGTCGCCACTCATGTGCTGGCGTGCTTCCGGAGCCAAGACCATTCCTTCTCTCTAGAGCCGGTCCAACTAGGGCCCGCCGTCGAGCGGGAAGAAGCTGCCAGGGCCGAGATCGGGGACATGGCCGCCCTCGTGGCTTCTAGGTTCCAGCAGGAGTCTGGGGACTCTTAGGCAGCCGCCCCCGTGGCGAAAAGGCCCTGTATCTCTTTCCCTTTTTTCTTTACTTTTGTTGAGTCTGTAGTCCAGCTCATGGAGCCTTGAATGAATAGACTCTTGTTATTTTCTGCGTCTGTGTGCTTTTCGTCTTCTTTTTGGCTTGGCCTGTCCGAGCCCTTAGCTCTGCAAGGTACTCAGAGGCCTTCACCAGTCCTGAAGCCCTGCACAGACACCTTCCCCAGGTTCTTATTGTGTTAAGGGCCCCGGAGGTCTCCAGAACTCGCCCCGTGAGAACGGGGAGGTCCGGATCTGCCGACCACGTGGCGAGCCTGGAGCTTTCCACTGAGAAGCCGGAGGTCCGACCCCACGGGACACGTGGGACCTTCGGAGCTCACCCCTGCGGAGGGGGCGAGGCCCGGCTCTGCCGGCCATGTGGCAGGCCCGGAGCTACCCACTAAGGAGAGGGGAGGGGGGGCTCCGGCCCCACCAGACACGTGGGGCCTCCGGAGCCCGCCCCTGCTCCGGATCCTTCGGTCTTGCATTGGAGCTCTGGTCTTGCGCGGTCCCGTAGCGGCCCTCTGGTAGGTGTGGCCAATTGTTTGGGCGCTCCTATCATACTCCTGCGGGAGCTAAGGTCGGGAGGTCCTGCACATAAGTTAGGGAAACATAATTCTCCTTGGGGCTCCCCCTTCCCTATCTCATAGTCTTATTTGGATTACGATCCTGATCTGGTGTACGGTGCTTGGGAACTTTAGTGAGCGAAGTGCCGGGAGCTCGAGGCCCCCTGGCCATCGGCAAGTACCTCAAATGCGACCGCCTTATGTAAGATAGCAAATGCCGACTAGAGGTGAGAATGGGAAAAGGAAGCTGAGTGCATGGTGAGCATACACAGAAAGTGTGGTCATAAAAATTAATGCGTAATTTAAATGAGCACAAGGGAAGAGCAAAGTAGGACATGTTCCTTTCCATATAAATTTCCATAGGAGAAAGGCAGGCTAAACATGGAGACAACGACCCGCCCCATTAAGAGGGGAAGCAAGACTCTACGCGCTTAGGGTCGGAACCAGGCCAAGCTGAACGTAGTCCTGGACCGTCCCCTGAGACTTAGCTGCTCCAAGCGCTGTTCCTGGACTCTATGGAATTTATTACAAAAAGAAGAGACTGTCCTACTATTGCTCTAGGGGTAGAACTTACGGAGGTGTTCTATGTTCCAAGGGTTCAGGAGCGGATCCCCATCCTAGGTGGAAAGGCGTACGCACCCGGGACGGCACACTTTTGTGACTCGGAAAGGACCTTCCCAGCTAGGGGAGAGTTTGTCGGTCCCTTCGCGAGAAAGTATGCGCCGCAACACCAGGTCGCCTTCCTGCAGCTCCCGGACACGCACAGACCTTTGGTGGTAGCGTTGGAGTGCTTGTCGGTACCGTGCGTTGCGGAGTGCTGCATGTGATCGAGCCTCGTCGACAAGTCGATGTCTTCATGCCGGAGATTGTCCTGCACGACTTTGTCGTAAGCTCGGACACGGAGGGACTTCATGGTGATCTCTGGGGGAAGCACAGCCTCGACCCCGTACACCATGAAGAAGGGTGTCTCTCCGGTGGCCCGGCTCTGGGATGTTCAGTTAGCCCATAGTGTGCTCGGAAGCTCGTCCACCCACTTGGCACCATGTTTCTTCAAGCCGGCATAGGTGCGGGTGTTGTGGCCCCAAAGAATCTCGGCGTTGGCCCTCTCAACCTGTCCGTTGATCTTTGGGTGAGCAACGGAGGCATAGCACACCTGGATGCCGAGGTCTTCGCAGTATTCTTGGAACGCTGCGCTGGTGAACTGGGTCCCATTGTCAGTGATGATTCTGTTTGGGACCCTGAACCGGCACACGATCGACTTGATGAACTTTACTGCGGATTGCTTGTTGATGGTGACGACGGGTGTGGCTTCCGGCCACTTGGTGAACTTGTCGATGGCGACGTAGAGGTACCAGAATCCCCCGACGGCTCTGGGGAATGGTCCCAGGATGTCCAACCCCCATACGGCGAACGACCATGAGGGCGGGATCATCTGTACCGCCTGAGCCGGTGTATGGATCTGCTTAGCGTGGAACTGGCACGCCTTGCAGCTCTCGACCAGCTTGACGGCATCCTAGAGTGCTGTCGGCCAGTAGAAGCCATGTCGGAAGGCTTTACTGACAAGCGTGCGTGAGGAAGAGTGACTCCCACATTTGCCTCCATGGATCTCAGCGAGCAAGTCGCAGCCTTCCCCCTGGGTTATTCACCGCAATAGGACGTGGTTGGCGTCATGCCAGTAGAGATCCCCTTCTACAAGCGCGTACCTCTTAGCCATGCGCATGATCCGTTCAATGGATACACGTTCATCAGGGAGGATGTTGTCTTCCAAGTAGTCCCGGATCTCCGTGATCCATGCATCGGGTCTGACTTGAGCTTCTGGATCTTGAGCGCTGTGTTGCACGGAGTCCCCAGTGACGCTTACAATCCTTGGCGGCGTCCATGGCTGCAGGGCCGCCAGGACCGCCAGCTTCGAGGTGCTGGTCCAGCCCCCTTCGCCCGGCTCGGCAGGCCGGGCTGTGGGCCGCAGCAACGTCCTTTCGAAGACTCCTTCGGGCACAGGGGCTCCGATGGAGGTCTTCGTTGAGAGGTCGTCAGCTGCGGCATTGCCAGCACGCGGTACATGGCGCATGTCCAAGGCGAGGAAGTCTTTCTCCAACATCTGCACGTGGAGCAGATACGCAGCTAGTTGTGGGTCATTGTAGGAGCATTCACCCTTAACTTGCTTGATAACTAGCTGGGAGTCGCCCTGTGCCAACAACTGGCGAGCGCCCAGAGACAGGGCTGTCTTTAGGCCAAAGATGTGTGCTTCATACTCTGCCATGTTGTTGGTTGCCTTGAAATTGAGACGCACCATGTACCCAAACTGCTCCCCCGATGGCATGAGAAGCAGTACACTGGCACCGGCCCCCTGCTTTCGTGAGGAGCCGTCAAAGAAGAGCGTCCAGTGAGGCCCGGTGAAGACCGGAGCTTGGTGCTTCAGTTCATCGTCTTCGTGGCCCCCTGTGTCAGCCTTCGTTGGCGTCCACTCAGCCACGAAGTCAGCCAACGCTTGGCTCTTGACCGCATGTCGAGGAAGGAAGTCCAACTCAAACTCCGCCAGTTCCGCTGCCCATTTAGCGACATTGCTGGTCGCGTGAGGGCTGTGAAGGATCGCCTTCGGCAGATAGGAGGTGACCACCTAGATCCGGTGGGCTTGAAAGTAGTGGCGGAGCTTCCTGGATGCCACGAGCACTGCATACAGCAGCTTGTGGACCTCCACATACCTTGTCTTGGCGTCGTGGAGGACTTCGCTGATGTAGTACACAGGCCTCTGGATGGTCCGGACCCTCCCTCCCGGGCCAGAGATGTCTTCATCCATTGGCTCAGGCCTACCGGAGGTAGGTGGGTCCGGGGAAGCTTCTGGGAGCTGGGACTCGAAAGCTCCTAGGCCGCCTTGGACCTCCGGGGGGTCCCGCTGGTTTTCTGGGAGCTCCGGGAGGTCCCGTTGGACCTCCGGGAGGTTGTCGTGGAGGTCCGGGAGGCCATCTTGGACCCCCGGGAGGTTTTCTTGGAGGTCCGGGACGCCGTCTTGGACCTCCGGAGTCTCCTGGTGCTTGTCTTCTGCTATCGGAGCAGGCTGTGGTGGCGAGAGGTCCGGACGCTCTGCGACGAGGACCATGCTCACCACTTCGGTTGTTGCCGCGATGTAGAGCAACAAATGCTCTTCGGGCTCGGGGGCTACCATGATGGGTAGGGTTGTCAGGAGTTGCTTCAACTCCTGGAAAGCTTCTTCTGCTTTGTCGGTCCAAACAAATGGACCGGATTTGCGCAGGAGCTTAAAGAAGGGGAGCGCTCGCTCTGCTAGCCTCGGTATAAACCGACTCAGCACGGCTAGGCATCCCGTGAGTTTCTGGACTTCCTTGATGCGGGCGGGAGGCCGCATCAGGTCGATGGCCTTAATCTTCTCTGGGTTGGCCTCAATTCCTCGGTGTGAGACCAGGAATCCTAAGAGCTTTCCAGAGGATACGCCAAACACACACTTGTCGGGGTTCAGCTTGGTGCGCGTGGAGCGCAGTTTGTCAAAGACTAAGGCCAGGTTATCTAACAAGGATGAACTCTGCCTAACCTTGACAACGATGTCATCGACATACACCTCGACCAAGTCTCTTATTAACTCTCCAAAGGTTTTGTGCATTGCACGTACAAAGGTGGGAAGAGCATTCTTTAGGCCATAAGGCATAGAGACATAACAATACAGGCTGTCTACTGTGATGAAGGAGGTGTGCTCCTCATCTTCTCAAGACATAGGGATCTGATGGAAACCCGAATAGGCGTCTAGGAAGCACAGCATATCACAGCCTGATGTTGAGACTACTATTTGATCTATTCTAGGGAGAGGGAATGGATCTTTGGGACATGCCTTATTGAGACTGGTGTAGTCGATGCACATCCGGAGCTTCCCGCCGGCCTTCGAGACAACGACGGGGTTCGCCAATCACCGGGGGTGGTGGACTTCCCGTATGAAGCCAACGTCCAGCAGCTTCTTGATTTCTTCTCGGATGAAGTTTTGCCGCTCGATGGACTGCTTGCGAGGCTTCTGTTGGACTGGCCGGGCGTCGGGGAAGACCTTCAAGTGGTGCTCGATCACCTCCCTAGGGATCCCCGGCATCTGTGACGGCTGCCATGCAAACACGTCGACGTTGTGCCGGAGGAAGGTGACGAGCGCACCTTCCTATTTGCTATCCAGGCCCCCGACTACCCGGGTGGTTTGGGTAGCATCGGCGCCGACTTGGATGACCTTCAAGGGGACATCGCCCTCATCGAGGGGTTGCACACGGGGTGCTGCGGTAGAGGCACGGTGGCGTGCACTCGAGTGGAGCCGGTCCGATTCTGCACTGCCAGGGGCTGGTGCTCGAGCTGCCGCAAGTGCCTGGAGCTTTTCCAAGGCTGACACTGCAGCAGTGCGGTCTCCACGAATCCTGAGGACGCCTGTTGGTGTAGGCATCTTCAAGACGAGGTAGCCGTAGTGGGCTACTGCCATGAATCGGTACAGTGCTGGCCTGCCGATTATGGTGTTGAAGGGGAGGTCGATCTCCGCCACGTCGAACAGAATGTACTCTGTCCGATAGCTGTCCGGTGCCCCAAAGGTCACCGGAAGGCTGATGTTTCCGTAGGGAACGACTTGTCCCGGCCCTACCCCTGAGAACGTGCTCGATGGGGTGAGCTTGGCCATCGCGATCTGCAGCTTCTAGAAAGCTGCGTGGCTGATGAGGTTCAGCCCAGCCCCGCCATCAAACAGAACGTGATACATCCTCACGTTGGCGATGGTGGGCACTACCAAGAGCGGTAGTTGGCCGGCCCCAGCCATGTTCCTGGGGCAGACGGTGGCATCGAATCTGATGGGGGTTCCCATCCACTTGAGGTGCGGCGCGGCACTTGGGAGGGGAGCCACCGACGCTACCGCTCAGCGCAGAGTTTTAACCGCGTTTCGGGACGAGGGGTCAGCGGACCCGCCGTAGATGACGTAGAGCATCTTCCGGCGCTCGTCATCGCTGGAGCTGGAGTCTTCATGGTTGCGCACCGCCTTCACAGCGCCGCTGAGGCTCCTGGAACTCCACTTGATGGTCGGCATTGTCTGGGGCGTCGACCTTCTGCTTGCCCTCCCTTTGACAGAAGGGTGTGGCATCAGTTCGCAGCTGCTTCCCTTTGCGGAAGCGGTCCGCGAGCTTCTGAATCTCCCGGCACTCGGCAATAGTATAGTAACTGGTGCCGTGCACGGGACATAGCTCGCCTTGGTCACCATCTGGAGCTGGTGACTGCCACTGCCTTTTGTCAGGGCGTGGCCCCCGAGCTCCACTGGGTGCTGCTGCTGCAGCAACGGGAGCAGCGGCCGGTGGCTCCATCTTGCCACCGCCCCGGTTCTTGATCTTCTTGCCGCTTCCATAGGAAGCAGCGCCAGATCCGGGCTGTCGTCCTGACTTGGAGGTTGGCAGTGAGTGCCAGTTCCGCCCTTCTGCTGCTCTGGCGCACTTGTCCGCTAGGCTGAAGAGCTCTAAGACGTCGCGGACCTCTCTGGTCACGAGCTTCTCAAGCATCTTCTTGTCCCGGACACCCTGCCGGAACGCCACCACCACAAAAGCATTTTGGATATGTGGGATGGTGTTCCGTACCTGGAGAACCGCTGGATGAAGGAGCGCAGCGTCTCTCTAGGTTGTTGCTGGACGGCGTGGAGGTCGAGCTCCGTGCCAGGCCGGGTGTAGGAGCTACCAAAGTTAGCAGTGAACTGCCGGCAGAGTTCTCCCCAAGAGGTTATGGAACCCTGGGGGAGGTTCATGAGCCAAGACCGGGCTAGGCCGGTCAAGGCGACGGGGAAGTAGTTGGCCATGACAGCCTCGTCCCCTCCTGCAGCAAGGACGGCGGTGGAGTAGATCTAGAGGAACTCCACCGGGTTGACGCTGCCGTCGTACTTCTCATCCAGGTGCGGACGAAACTTGCGCGGCCACCTCACGAAGCGAAGGTGTGGCGCCAGGGCCGCACATCCTGCTCCTGTTGCTGCAGGCGTTGGTGCCACGAACGCTCGGTTCGCTGCTGGCACTGTGTACCCCGGTATGGGCAAGGCTGCACCATAGACCTGGGGCACCGTTTGCAGGGCATATGGCTGGAGAATATGCTGCGTGCGTATGTCTGGGGCAGAGATCGCGTGGCGAAAGTCTGCGCCTCAGGCAGGGTCGAGGCAGACGTCATGCTGTCGCCTGCCTCCTGGTTGCGACGCCTTTCTCGTCGTCGCTCAATGAACACTCGGGCATCTTTGCCCAAGTGGCATCGCTCCAGCTCCATCCTCAGGTCCGTCAATGGGAGCCTGGTGGAGCGGGAATCCGCCATCTGCCCGTCAACCGCTTGCGTGCGCGTCAGCGACACAGCCGGTTGACCGGGACGTCGTCCCCACCGAAGTCGAGGGTTTGCGGTGGCGACGACGAGACGGTCTACCTCGCTAATCCACTGCTGGTTCGCTGACTGAGGCGCGTCCCCGGTAGGTGGATTGTGCAGTAGCGCTCTTGCTGCGGCCAGCGCGCCCCCGTGGGGGACGCTCAGCGCTGCAGAGGATCTCACGCTTGCTGGAGCCTGCGTTGCCGAAGTCGGCGCTGCCGGAGTCGGCTGCTGGCTTCCAGCTTGCGCAAACACACTCCGTCCAGAGTGTGTCGAGACGTAGTCCCCGCTAGTCACTGTCCGTCGTGAACGCGGGGGAGGAGAGCTTGCCGCTGAAGGAAGCTTCGTCATCTTTGCCAGCAGAAGCTCGTCGTGCAAGGGAAAAGCCCCTACCTGGCGCGTCAAATGTCGAAGTGTGTAGCCGACACTTCCCCCGGACCTGCTCTGGGCAGCCCACGGAGGTTCTTTTTCGGAGGGTCTAGTCACTCGCGGAGAGCTTCAGCGTTAGGGACGAGTGAGGGAGAAGCTTGACACGGGGAGTTTTACGTGGTTCAGGCCGCCGGAGCGTAAAACCCTACGTCCACTATGAGCAGAGCTGCTCGCTGTATTGCTTGCTGCTCAAAACCGGAGTCCTGAGCTTGAGGGTGTGTAAGAGGCGAGTCAACCGAGTTTGAACCCTTGCTAACGTTGCCTATCCGAGCCTTTTATAGTCCAAGGCTCGAGCGGCTTACAAGGTGGGCCCGGGACCCGACAGGTGGTCCCGGGGAGATTGCCTGCCATCTACCATATCTGCAGTTATGCCGGTAGTTGTCTCTGGCAAAGGCTTTTGAGTTTTCGTTCTTCCGCCCTGCCCATGCCGCAATCTAGTCGTAGTGGTTGATGATGGCATGGGCGGCAGGGGATGTCTTGTCGCTGTGTTTATTGGTGGGCAGGCTCTGACATGGCGCGCCAGTCTGCGATGTGACTGGGCGCAACGGCACCTGACAGAGGCATGCTCCGCGTCTCCGCGCCTTGGGAAGGTGCGGGCCTTGAATACCTTGTACGGGCAAGGTATGGGGCATCTTTACTCCTGCTGCCTACCACGCGGGGGCAGGCAGCGTTGCTCTGCTGGCCACGTGGCGGGTCTGGAGCTCTCCTCTGAGGAGAGGGAGGTCGGGCCCCGCGGGACACGTGGAGCCCTCGGAGCTCTCCCCACGGAGGGGGGAGGTCCGGATTCTGCTAGCCACGCGGCGGGTCCGGAGCTCTCCTTTAAGGAGAGGGAGGTCCGGCCCCGCGGGACACGTGGAGCCTTCGGAGCTCTCCCAACGGAGGGGGAGGTCCGGCTTAGTTGGCCACGTGGCGAGTCCGGAGCTTACCTCTGAGGAGAGGGAGGTACGGCCCCGTTGGACACATGGCGCCTTCGAAGCTCTCCCTGCGGAGAAGGGCGAGGTCCTTAGGCATTTCCCCCTATGCGTGGGGGTGCCCCGTATCGAGGGTACCGATAGATACCACCGCAGGTCCGTGCATGGGAGCTTAAGGCAGGCGCTCCGGCGCTACCTTTGTAAGTTCTACCTTTAGAACAATGGTAGGACAGTTTTGTTCATTCTTTAACAGATCCCATAGAGTCTAGGAGCAGCGCTCGGAGCAACTAAGCCCCAGGGGGTGGTCCAGGACTACGTCCGGCTTAGCCTGGGCCTGTACCCTAAGCACGTAGGCTCTGCCCCCTTCACAATGGGGCGGGTCGTTGCCTCCATGTACGCCCTGTTTTCTGTCACACCCGGTTTTTCCGAAGAACAACCAAGTGAATATCACATGTATGCCAGGATCATTTTTCTCATACATGTGATGACAAATAGTGAAGCATCATTTATTACAAGCCAGGTGTTGAATATAAATAAGTCTTACATCGCAAATGTCTCAATAGACACTAATGCTTCATCACAAGTAAATAAACTAGCAGCGGAATATTATTCTTTAGGGCTCCATCACAGGCGTTGCCCGGGGGTCTTCATGAACCTAAAAGCTTTCCTCGGGTCCAAAATCTTGGTCATTATACATCACCTCATTATCTTGACCTGAGCAGCAATATAAACCAACAAATATGCAAGGTTGAGTACCAATGGTACTCAGCAAGTGTGGGAAAATTATATCATGCATGGCTAGAACAAGGAGAGGTTGAACTCATGGTTAAAGCACTACGCAATTAACACCTATCACCTTAGCTTATTAAGCACCTACATTACTACAGAGGTAAAATGGTCCAAATTTCCCAACCCATTATCATAATCCAATAACCATAACATCATTTCCAATGTTAAGCTCCCCGCTTAACTTCCAAAACCATCAATCCTCTAATCATGAATAAGTCCAGGCCGCTCTTAACCGTGAGCACGGCTGTCAAGACAGTTTTAACTCTGCAGAATTTGTACCACTGTACCCACAAGTAGTGATTTCATCCCCCGTTGCCGGGTGGACTAAAAGAACCTCCATTATGCCAGTGGCTACGATCCACATTCACACTTCCCAGGTGTGCAGCCAGGAGATCACTACGAAGCCTTTACAAAGGGATTCCCGACGAGCGTGGGCCCACTGAGGTTTCACCCCTAACAGCATACAAGAGGCTCCAACCCCGCTGCAGTGGCCCCCTCTTGAGCCTTGCGGTTCATATGGTAGTCCAGCTGACACCTACTCCCCGCACCATCCAACACACCCATACTACGCCGGGGATACACCTAATTAATTGGCCAAGCTGCCCCATCTCAGCATGTGGTTGGCACTGTAAAGCCGGGTTACATGCTCCATGATCCGGTCCTTAGGATCCAGGCAAGTACTAAACACAAACCCAAGTCTCGTGCACCCAGCACACAACCAAAACATCCAACTTGCCTTGATCCCTACCTCTACATAACTCACAATGTCTCATTCAAGAGTATGGTAATATAAACTGATGATTTCATATCCCAAATATCCCATTCTAAGCATGGCTAAGCATATGCATGGAAATAAATGACATGACAAAATAAATCCCAACCCAAGCTTCAAGGAAACAAGGTAATGCAATTCTAGGGAAACTTCCTAGCATGGGTTTCATATTTAACTTGACAATGCAAATAATTCTATCTACACATCCTAGCATAGGATCAAAGTGGTCAAGGACACTTGCCTCCTTCTTGCTGCTCTTGAAATGGGTAGTCCTGATCTTGGAAAGGGTTAACTTGCTCTTGAACAGGCTCTACTTCATACCATCACACATAGCAAAAGAAAAACAACAATCATAAGACATAGTTCACACTTCTACTTTATACAAACCACACATTCCCATTTATAAAAGTTCTTTACCATTATATGTGTTGGGGTTACTTTATGTGTGTTAAGTTGTGGCTTGCATGCACTTTTAACCATGTATATATGATTCCTACTTTTGTGTCCACATTTATACTTACATACTATTTATATGGGTTTCCAATAAATTTCTTATATTCAACTACTACACCTTTTTACTACCAAGTGTGTATGAAAAGTATTTTTCTTCCCCATATGTGCCTTCATAATTTCTACCAACCCTAAACTGAACCCCTTTGGATTTTAAAAAAAATCCATTTATCATTTTTTTATACTCCTATGCATAATTGTGTATTTTATTATGAAATTAGTAATACACATCATCTAAACAGTATAGGTTCTGGTCCTAAATAATTTTAATAACATATTTTAACCTTGGCCTCTGATGTAAACTATTTCATAATTATTTTCCCTATTTTTTCTATAACTATTCTTTACTTAAAAATGTGTCCCTATACTAATAAATGTGAATAGTAGATGAAACAGATTCATTTCAGCCCAAAAATAGATTTGTATCTCTCTCCAAAGTTTTCTAAGTACTGAGAAAGTTTTTAATTAATTTTGACAATTATGTTTGTCCCACTTTTTAATTTTTAAACACTAGTTACATATTCAATTTTCTAAATTAAATACTAAATAGGGCTAAAATAATGAATTCACCCCATTACAGGGTCTATAATATTATTTTCATAATTTCCAGGGGTCTAGCTACACTTATCAGAGGTGTTTTTCCTAATTTTTATTAAGTCCAGGGGCTAAAACTGATTTTTAAATGAATTTACATGATTTTCTGGAGTTCCAGGGGCTAGATCTGAAATTTCTGGGGCTAGCTCTCAATTCCAGAGAACCCCAGGGGGTAGCACGTAAGAATTCCAGTCTTTATAATGCGGGGCTGACGTGGACCGTCCGATTTTAAACCGACGGCTGAGATTATAACATCGAACCGGTACGCGGGGTTTTAAAGTCTACCGTGCGATTTAAAATAAACGGCGCACAAGCGGCCACGTCGCTTCGATCGAGCGCGGGCGGCGCTGCCGGCGGCGCACGGTGGCGGGAAGCGGCGATCTCGCCGGAAAGTTTCGGATCCTAGAGAATTCTGCCTAAAACTGTGATCTTATGGCATAGATCGGTAGAGGGGAGGTCAGGGATCTCACCTCGGGGGTTTTCTCGAGCTCGGGGGTCCTGGAAAGTGATCAGCGGCGAGGTCCGAGGCAAAACCACGGCGAAGCTCGTCGGCGCTGGATTTACACCGTAAGTCTTCGGGTTTTCTGCACCTGCAAAGTTCCCCGGAGGCGGTGGATCAAGACCAGCGAGTTAGATCAGAGTTTCCGAGCTTAGATCGGCTAGAATTCACCGGCGAAGTCTCGGTGCTCACCGGAGTGAAAATCGGCGATCGCGTGGGAAAAACCGATCGGGGCTGGGGTTTTTATAGCCGGGGGAGGGCGATGGGTCAGTTGTGATCGAGTTGGATTCTTCTGGGACCGGAATTCGGCTGAGGGACGCGGTTTTCAATCGGTTAAGATCGCGCGCGCTCGGGGGGAAAAGTCCGGGGTTGGCGCGAGCGAGGTTGGGGATGACAGGCGGGTCCCACCTGTCTGTGAGAGACAGCGCGGCGCGCGCGGGGGCGGGCTGGCGTGGGGAAACTGGGCCGGCTGGCGGGTTTCGGCCCACTGGCCGGTTTTTTCCCGTTTTCTCTTTTTCTTTTTCCATTTCTTTTCTGTTTTGAGTTTAATTTGAATTCTAGTTTGAATTTGAATTTTTGCAAAAATGCAACACGTCCAAAAATTTTTAAATTCCCCTCTGAACATGGTTTAGGGTTTTGAATCAAAATTTGGGGTGTTACAGCTCTACCCCCCTTAAAAGAAATCTCGTCCTCGAGATTGGTGTTTCTAAGAAAACAATTCCGGAAATTGTGCCTTAAGCTCATCTTCCCGTTCCCAGGTGGCTTCCTCTTCTGAGTGATGCTTCCACTGCACCTTGCACATCCGGATTCTTTTATTTCTGGTGAGGCGTTCCATCGTCTCCAAAATCTTGTATGGTTGCTCGGCATAAGACAAATCCTCAGCTACATCTACTTCATTCATGGGTAACACCTCCTCAGGCGTCCTCAGACATTTCTTGAGTTGTGACACATGGAATACATCGTGTACATCTGATAGATGAACCGGTAACTCTAGTTGGTACGCCACTTCGCCTTTTCTTTCCAAAACTTGAAAGGGTCCGATGTATCGAGGTGACAACTTCCCTTTCACCTTGAACCGACGAAGTCCTCTGATAGGGGACACCTTGAGATAAACATAGTCTCCCACGTTGAAAACGAGCTCTCTTCTTCGTACATCAGCATAGCTCTTTTGGCGTGTTTGTGCTATCCTCAAATTGTTGCGAATCTCCCTCACCTTTGCCTCGGCTTCTTGTAGCACTTCTGGACCAAACACTTTACTTTCTCCTGTTTGGTTCCAAAATAGGGGAGTTCTGCACTTCCTTCCATACAAAGCTTCAAACGGTGACATCTTCATACTAGCTTGATAACTGTTGTTATAGGAAAACTCCGCATATGGTAAGTTCTTGTCCCAACTCCTATTGTTTTTGAGTGCACATGCCCTTAACATATCTTCAAGGATCTGATTGGTTCTCTCCGTCTGCCCGTCAGTTTGGGGATGATAGGCAGAACTAAAGTTCAGATGGGTTCCCATGGTTTCATGCAACTTCTGCCAGAACCTTGAGGTGAACGGTGTCCCTCGGTCCGACACTATCTTCTTTGGCACTCCATGGTAACACACAATCCTCGACATGTACAATTCTGCCAATTTGGATCCGCTGTAGCTTTCCTTCACAGGGATGAAATGAGCTACCTTGGTTAGCCTATCAATAATGACCCATATTGAATCATACCCGGATTGGGTCCTAGGCAATCCCACGACAAAATCCATGCTGATTTCTTCCCACTTCCATTCAGGCACTTTGAGTGGTTGCAACAATCCCGCGGGTCGTTGATGTTCTGCTTTCACCAACTGACATGTGTCACATAGGGCAACATGTTCCGCGACATCTCGCTTCATGCCATACCACCAATACCTGCTCTTGAGATCCTGGTACATCTTCGTACTCCCAGGATGAATGGAATAGTCAGAATCGTGAGCCTCCTTCAAAATTAATTCACGGATCTCTTTTACTTCTGGCACACAGATCCTTTTCCCGTGCCACACCGTTCCCTGTTCATCCTCTCTAAAACCAGGAGCTTTATTTTCCTTAATGAGTTGTCTGATCTCTTGTATCTTCTCATCATTCTTTTGGCCCTCGCGTATGTCTTGCTCGAGTGTGGAGTCCACTTCCATGGCGATGGCTTCACCACTATTTACTAGACATAGATTGAGCCTTATAACCTCGTCCTTCAATTCTGCAGGCATGTCCTTCAAGCTCAACTTATTGACCTGCACTTTCCGACTCAAAGCATCGGCCACGACGTTTGCTTTCCCGGGATGATAGTTGATGCCCACATCAAAGTCATTGATTAGCTCTAACCATCTCCTTTGTCTGAGGTTGAGATCTGGTTGTGTGAATATGTACTTCAAACTCTTATGATCCGTATATATTTCTGTCCTCTTCCCCATCAAATAGTGCCGCCAAATTTTCAACGCGTGTACCACTGCAGCTAGTTCTAGGTCATGTGTAGGATAGTTCTTCTCGTGCTTCCGAAGCTGCCGGGATGCATAAGCCACGACATGTCCTTCTTGCATGAGAACACATCCCAACCCATTTCCAGAGGCATTGCAGTACACTGTGAAATTCTTCTGCATATCTGGCATAACCAGCACCGGGGCTGTTGTCAATCTCTTCTTTAGCTCCTGAAAGCTCGTCTCGCACTGTGGCGTCCAGGTGAATGTGATTCCATTTTCCAACAGTTTAGTGAGAGGTCTCGAGATCTTGGAGAATCCCTCAATAAACCGTCGATAGTATCCAGCCAATCCCAAAAAGCTTCGAACTTCCCCGACATTTTCAGGGGTTTTCCACTTCTGGATATCCTCGATTTTGGCGGGATCTACGGAGATTCCTCCCTCCGAGATTATATGTCCTAAAAAAGGAACTCTCTTCAGCCAAAACTCACACTTGCTCAACTTGGCATATAGTTGGTGTTCTCTCAGCCTCTGTAACACCAACCTTAGATGTTTCTCATGTTCTTCTTCATCTTTGGAGAAGACGAGAATATCATCTATGAAAACCACCACAAATTTGTCCAGATATTCCATGAATACCTTGTTCATGAGGTACACGAAATACGCCGGGGCATTGGTTAGCCCAAAAGGCATGACAGTGTATTCATACAGTCCGTACCGAGATACGAAAGCTGTCTTGGGAATATCTGATTGCCTTATCTTGAGTTGGTGGTACCCCGACCTGAGATCAATTTTTGAGAACACACAAGCTCCCCTCAACTGATCAAACAAGTCTTCAATGCGAGGCAATGGGTACTTGTTCTTAATGGTTACCTCATTCAAGGCACGGTAATCCATGCATAACCTTTGGGTTCCGTCTTTCTTGGGCACAAATATCACTGGAGCTCCCCATGGTGAGGAACTAGGGCGAATATACCCCTTCTCCATCAATTCTCTCAAATGATCCTTGAGCTCTTCTAGCTGCTTGGAGTCCATTCGATAAGGTCTCTTGTATATCGGGGCTGTTCCCGGTACTAGCTCAATTGCGAATTCCACGTCACGGTCGGGAGGCATCCCTGGCAATTCCTCCGGAAAAACATCTGGATATTCCCTGATAGTCCTGATTTCCTCAACTTTCACCTCCACTTGATTTAATTTAATGTCCCTCCTAGGCTCGTGTATGGTTATGAACTTTACTCGGGTGCCACTGGGGTGAGTTAGTTCCACCGTTCTGGTCGAACAATGGATAATTCCTTTATGTTTGGTCAACCAATCCATACCCAAAATAATATCTATCCCTTGTGAATCTATCACTATGAGGTTAGCCGTGAATACTACCCCATTAATGTCTAGGCTCACTTTGGGACACACTTGTCTTGTCCTTATTTCTCCACCTGGAGAGTTTACCGCTAGCATATGGTTCATTTGTGTGGTTGCTAGGTCATGCTTCTTAACAAACCCTTGAGCAATGAACGAGTGGGTAGCACCAGAATCAAACAGCAGAGTTGCAAGGTGTAAATTGGCAGGAAACTTACCAACTACCACGTCGGCCGCCTCTTGTGCTTCCTCCATAGTGACGTGGTTCACCCGTCCTCTCACTACATTCTGCTGTTGTGGCGGCGCAGGCTTCTTCTTTGGGCATTTATGGGCGTAGTGCCCCACTTCACCACAGCTGAAACATTGCACCCCAATCTTAGATGCTGGGCCCTTGTTGTCTTGGGGTTGGTTTGGGGGTCCTTGCACTGCTGGTCGAGGTGGATATGCGGGGCGAGGCTGCTGCACAAACTGACGTGGCGGCTGTGCTGGTGCTGCGGGAGGCCTGAAGTTCGGGTTGTACCCTCTTGGTGCTGAATAGGGTACCGCAGCACGGCTCGTCTGCCCCGTAGGTTGCTGCATCATACGTGGGCGGGTGTTGCTTCCTGAGGCCTGATGTGACCACCCCGCCTTTCTCTTATTCTCATTTTCCAGTGCCTTTAGCTTCCTTTCCACCACAAACGCTCTGTCCACCATCTTTTGAAAGCTTTCATACTCATTGGAGGACATTGCACACTGCATCTCTGCGGTAAGTCCTTCCACGAAACAATCTTGTTTCTGCTCATCAGTCTCTATGTCTCGTGGAGCATAACGGGATAGTTGAGTAAATTTAGTGAGGTATTCCCTCACCGTCATGTTTCCCTGCTGCAGTCCCAGAAACTCTTTCCTCTTGTTTTTGAGTTCACCTCTTGGGATGTAATGGTTGCGGAAGCTACGCTTGAACTCTTCCCAAGTGATGTTCTAAGGGTCATGATGGGCGGCCACGTAGGCGGTCCACCAATCAGCAGCAGGTCCATGCAATTGATGAGAGGCAAACAGCACCCTCTCATACCCTTGGCACTGTATGATCCTCATCTTACTTTCAATAGTCTTCAGCCAATCATCTGCCTCCAGAGGTTCAGCAGCACTTGCAAACTTTGGAGGTTGAGTTCCTAGAAACTCACTCAACCTTGGTTGGCGTGGTGCCGCTTGTGGAGGTGGAACTTGATGCAAGTTGGCCACCACTTGAGTCAAGTTCTGGATAAGCTGATTTTGATTCTCCAGCATTTGGTGGAGAGGATCAATTTCTTCACGGCGACCACCCCTGTCCTGGCCTCCAGAAAGATGAGGGTTGCATGCCTCATCGTTGTTGTTGGCGGGGTTGGCAGCACGTCCTTTTCCTCTTCCGGCCATCTGGCAGAATCAACAAATGTTAATTTGATATCATTTAGTATCATCTTACTACTTTCATTTGTTGGTGCTTTGAGGTGTTGAGGCTTTGTTAAAATTTTACGAGGGTTTATATCTCACACCAAATAAATGCACTATTATTTCCTGTGGGTTCACACACCAAAGCAAAACAATCTGAAGACGAGACTGTGGACAATTGCTCATGGCCTCCACAACTCACGTCACACACCAAGCATCATCACACCATTAACTACGTAACGACTCGACTACTCGACCTTTTGCTAGCTAGGGGAAAGACTCTACACTACTTGTCCTCTTGAGCTGGCTCCTCGGGATCTTCCTCCTCATTTCGGCTACCTTCTGACTCTGCTTTGGGTGGGGAGGCTGCTGGTGGAGAAGTGCGACGACGCCTGATCGCTCGGCGATCCGGGAAGTCAGGAGTCCATGGATCACTCACGGTGACACACAGTTCATTCCCATCTACTCTTTCTCTCGCCTTTAAGCAAGCTCGCAGCAACGCCTCCGTTTCCTTCAGGGTGTCTCGGACATCCTGAAGCTCTTGTTGACACTCCTGCAGTCGAGTGCTGAGCATAGCAGCATCCTCCAAGCACAAGTCCATGTGCTCATGGGAAGTCCCTTGCTGCACCGGTGGGTACTTGTACTCCGTGGTACCACTCTCACGTTGGAGGACATACATGTACTCAGTTTTGTCCAAGTGGCGACGATAGATGTGACTCTGGCAGGTGATGGCCTCCCAGGTGACATCTTTCTCCGCGTCAACTTGTGTTGCTCGACAAGCTGGAGAGTGGTGAATCTTAAGCAGTTGATTCTCGTGTATAATCCTCATCTCCGAACTCCATTCTTCCCTCTTCTCACGGATGGTCCTGGTGGAGTTATAGTGGATGATTAGCTTGCCCGTATTGCCGGCGGCTTCGAGCATACGGCGAAGACGGCGCAACAAATCTCCTACTGCCAATCCGTAGGAAAGGTACGTCACTGGACGACTCTCCTCTCTTTCGGCAAGGGCAACTACGGGAACTCTCCCTCCTGTGGACTTACGAGCGGTGCGAATCATGCGAACCATCTAAAACAAAAGGATTTAAAATTAGGTTAGATAAATTCTCAAATAAAAATCCTATTTTGAATGAAAGTTGGGGTAAGATGAAGAAAATGACTCCTTTAATAACACTTTTCCACCCACACCTTGGAAAATAGTTTTTAAGAAAATAGGGCCCTTAAATACGTCCATTTCTACCTAGGTCCACGTTCCTACGGGCAACCTTGGCTCTGATACCACCTCTGTCACACCCGGTTTTTCCGAAGAACAACCAAGTGAATATCACATGTATGCCAGGATCATTTTTCTCATACATGTGATGACAAATAGTGAAGCATCATTTATTACAAGCCAGGTGTCGAATATAAATAAGTCTTACATCGCAAATGTCTCAATAGACACTAATGCTTCATCACAAGTAAATAAACTAGCAGCGGAATATTATTCTTTAGGGCTCCATCACAGGCGTTGCCCGGGGGTCTTCATGAACCTAAAAGCCTTCCTCGGGTCCAAAATCTTGGTCATTATACATCACCTCATTATCTTGACCTGAGCAGCAATATAAACCAACAAATATACAAGGTTGAGTACCAATGGTACTCAGCAAGTGTGGGAAAATTATATCATGCATGGCTAGAACAAGGAGAGGTTGAACTCATGGTTAAAGCACTACGCAATTAACACCTATCACCTTAGCTTATTAAGCACCTACATTACTACAGAGGTAAAATGGTCCAAATTTCCCAACCCATTATCATAATCCAATAACCATAACATCATTTCCAATGTTAAGCTCCCCGCTTAACTTCCAAAACCATCAATCCTCTAATCATGAATAAGTCCAGGCCGCTCTTAACCGTGAGCACGGCTGTCAAGACAGTTTTAACTCTGCAGAGTTTGTACCACTGTACCCACAAGTAGTGATTTCATCCCCCGTTGCCGGGTGGACTAAAAGAACCTCCATTATGCCAGTGGCTACGATCCACATTCACACTTCCCAGGTGTGCAGCCAGGAGATCACTACGAAGCCTTTACAAAGGGATTCCCGACGAGCGTGGGCCCACTGAGGTTTCACCCCTAACAGCATACAAGAGGCTCCAACCCCGCTGCAGTGGCCCCCTCTTGAGCCTTGCGGTTCATATGGTAGTCCAGCTGACACCTACTCCCCGCACCATCCAACACACCCATACTACGCCGGGGATACACCTAATTAATTAGCCAAGCTGCCCCATCTCAGCATGTGGTTGGCACTGTAAAGCCGGGTTACATGCTCCATGATCCGGTCCTTAGGATCCAGGCAAGTACTAAACACAAACCCAAGTCTCGTGCACCCAGCACACAACCAAAACATCCAACTTGCCTTGATCCCTACCTCTACATAACTCACAATGTCTCATTCAAGAGTATGGTAATATAAACTGATGATTTCATATCCCAAATATCCCATTCTAAGTATGGCTAAGCATATGCATGGAAATAAATGACATGACAAAATAAATCCCAACCCAAGCTTCAAGGAAACAAGGTAATGCAATTCTAGGGAAACTTCCTAGCATGGGTTTCATATTTAACTTGACAATGCAAATAATTCTATCTACACATCCTAGCATAGGATCAAAGTGGTCAAGGACACTTGCCTCCTTCTTGCTGCTCTTGAAATGGGTAGTCCTGATCTTGGAAAGGGTTAACTTGCTCTTGAACAGGCTCTACTTCATACCATCACACATAGCAAAAGAAAAACAACAATCATAAGACATAGTTCACACTTCTACTTTATACAAACCACACATTCACATTTATAAAAGTTCTTTACCATTATATGTGTTGGGGTTACTTTATGTGTGTTAAGTTGTGGCTTGCATGCACTTTTAACCATGTATATATGATTCCTACTTTTGTGTCCACATTTATACTTACATACTATTTATATGGGTTTCCAATACATTTCTTATATTCAACTACTACACCTTTTTACTACCAAGTGTGTATGAAAAGTATTTTTCTTCCCCATATGTGCCTTCATAATTTCTACCAACCCTAAACTAAACCCCTTTGGATTTTAAAAAAACTCCATTTATCATTTTATTATACTCCTATGCATAATTGTGTATTTTATTATGAAATTAGTAATACACATCATCTAAACAGTATAGGTTCTGGTCCTAAATAATTTTAATAACATATTTTAACCTTGGCCTCTGATGTAAACTATTTCATAATTATTTTCCCTATTTTTTCTATAACTATTCTTTACTTAAAAATGTGTCCCTATACTAATAAATGTGAATAGTAGATGAAACAGATTCATTTCAGCCCAAAAATAGATTTTTATCTCTCTCCAAAGTTTTCTAAGTACTAAGAAAGTTTTTAATTAATTTTGACAATTATGTTTGTCCCACTTTTTAATTTTTAAACACTAGTTACATATTCAATTTTCTAAATTAAATACTAAACAGGGCTAAAATAATGAATTCACCCCATTACAGGGTCTATAATATTATTTTCATAATTTCCAGGGGTCTAGCTACACTTATCAGAGGTGTTTTTCCTAATTTTTATTAAGTCCAGGGGCTAAAACTGTTTTTTAAATGAATTTACATGATTTTCTGGAGTTCTAGGGGCTAGATCTGAAATTTCCGGGGCTAGCTCTCAATTCCAGAGAACCCCAGGGGGTAGCACGTAAGAATTCCAGTCTTTATAATGCGGGGCTGACGTGGACCGTCCGATTTTAAACCGACGGCTGAGATTATAACATCGAACCGGTACGCGGGGTTTTAAAGTCTACCGTGCGATTTAAAATAAACGGCGCACAAGCGGCCACGTCGCTTCGATCGAGCGCGGGCGGCGCTGCCGGCGGCGCACGGCGGCGGGAAGCGGCGATCTCGCCGGAAAGTTTCGGATCCTAGAGAATTCTGCCTAAAACTGTGATCTTATGGCATAGATCGGTAGAGGGGAGGTCAGGGATCTCACCTCGGGGGTTTTCTCGAGCTCGGGGGTCCTGGAAAGTGATCAGCGGCGAGGTCCGAGGCAAAACCACGGCGAAGCTCGTCGGCGCTGGATTTACACCGTAAGTCTTCGGGTTTTCTGCACCTGCAAAGTTCCCCGGTGGCGGTAGATCAAGACCAGCGAGTTAGATCAGAGTTTCCGAGCTTAGATCGGCCAGAATTCACCGGCGAAGTCTCGGTGCTCACCGGAGTGAAAATCGGCGATCGCGTGGGAAAAACCGATCGGTGCTGGGGTTTTTATAGCCGGGGGAGGGCGATGGGTCAGTTGTGATCGAGTTGGATTCTTCTGGGACCGGAATTCGGCTGAGGGACGCGGTTTTCAATCGGTTAAGATCGCGCGCGCTCGGGGGGAAAAGTCCGGGGTCGGCGCGAGCGAGGTTGGGGATGACAGGCGGGTCCCACCTGTCTGTGAGAGACAGCGCGGCGCGCGCGGGGGCGGGCTGGCGCGGGGAAACTGGGCCGGCTGGCGGGTTTCGGCCCACTGGCCGGTTTTTTCCCGTTTTCTCTTTTTCTTTTTCCATTTCTTTTCTGTTTTGAGTTTAATTTGAATTCCAGTTTGAATTTGAATTTTTGCAAAACATGCAACACGTCCAAAAATTTTTAAATTCCCCTCTGAACATGGTTTAGGGTTTTGAATCAAAATTTGGGGTGTTACATTTTCCTCCTATGGACTTACATGAATGTAACTCTGTCCTACCACGCTCCCCAAGCTCTAGACAGTGTACATCCATCGTACACTCGGTTCTCCTTTCCCGCTCTCATGCCTAGTCAGCATTTGCCATCCTGCCGAATGCGGTCATGCTTGAGGTACCTGCCAAAGGCCCGAGGGCCTCTCGGATCTCCCCCAGTTAGGGTACTGTGACGCCAGTTGGTCTCCTCCAGGAAAAGACCTACGCCAGAGCGGGAGGTCCATGAGCCTTGCTTTTCCCGGTCCTGCACCCAAAGCATGCGCACTCTGCCTCCCCAGCGCTACGGTCTAAGTACTAGGGGCCGGATGGTTACACCGTGACCTAGGCGGGAGCCGGGCCTCCGGGACCGGGTGCACTGGATTGCCCAAGCCCCGTATACCGGCCCAGGACTGTAAGCCAAAAAAGACTAAGGGACAGGGAAGGGAGGACCTCTGAGCAGGATTACCATTTCCTACTCGGGTGCAGTGCCAGACTTCACCCCCTCCGCAGGGGTGAACTCTGAAGCCGGACCTCACTCCCTCCGCAGGGGTGAGCTCCAAAGGTGCCACGTGTCCAATAGGGTTGGGCCTCCCCTCTTCTCAGAGGCAAACCCTGGGCCTGACACGTGGCCGGCAGTTCCGGACTTCACCCCCTCCGCAGGGGTGAACTCCGAAGCCGGATCTCTTCCCCTCCGTAGGGGTGAGCTCCAAAGGCGCCATGTGTCCAGCAGGGCCGGGCCCCCCCTCTTCTCAGAGGCAAGCCTCGGGCCTGACACGTGGCCGGGAGTTCTAGACTTCACCCCTTCCGTAGGGATGAACTCTGAAGCCGGACCTCACCTCCTCCACAGGGGTGAACTCCGAAGCCGGATCTCACCCCCTCCGCAGGGGTGAGCTCCGAAGGTGCCACATGTCCAACAGTAATGGGCCTCCCCTCTTCTCAGGGGCAAGCCCCGGGCCTGACACGTGGCCGGCAGTTTTGGACTTCACCCTCTCCGCAGGGGTGAACTCCGAAGCTGGATCTCACCCCCTCCGTAGGGGTGAGCTCCAAAGGCGCCACATGTCCAACAGGGTCGAGCCTCCCCTCTCCTCAGAGGCAAGCCTCGGGCCTGACACATGGCCGACAGTTCCGGGCTTCACCCCCTCCGTAGGGGTGGACTCCAAAGCCAGACCTCACACCCACAGCAGGGATGAGCTTCGACGCCGGACCACCCCCACAGCAGGGCTGAGCTCCGATGCCTGACCTCACGCGCCCCTTAGGCCTGAGCTTCGATGTTGGCCCTCGCCCTCTCCTCAGAGGCGAGCCCTGATGCCGGACCTTACCCTCACAGCAGGGCTGAGCTCCGATGCCGGATCTCACGCGCCCCTTAGGCCTGAGCTCCGATGCCGGCCCTCGCCCTCTCCTTAGAGGCGAGCCTGATGCCGGACCTCACGTCCCACAGCAGGGCCGAGCTCCGATGTTGGCCCTCACTCTCTTCTCAGAGGCGAGCCTCGATGCCGGGCCTCATGCACCTCTCAGGCCTGAGCTCCGATGCCGGACCTCACCCCCTCAGCAGGGGTGACTTCCAAAGCCGGCCATCACCCCCTCCGTAGGGGTGAACGCCGAAGCCAGACTTCTCCCTCTCCTTAGAGGCAAGCTCCGATGCTGGACCTCATTCCCTCCGCAGGGCTGAGCTCCGAAGAGGGCAAAACCCTACAAGCACAGGGAGCACCCAAGACAAGAAAGTGCGCGGAGTAGACAAGGAGAAGGCCCCACCCCGGTATTGTCATCTCCCCCGAGATGGGCCCGGGGGCCACTGTTGGTACCCTCAATACCGGGTACCCCCGCGCACAGGGCAAAACCACCTAAGGACCTCGCCCCCTCCGCAAGGGCGAGCACCGAAGGCGCCACGTGTCCAATAGGGCCGGAGCTCCCCTCTCCTTAGAGGATAGCTCCGGGCCTGCCACGTGGCCAGGAGAGCTGGACCTCGCCCCCTCCGTAGGGGCGAGCTCCGAAGGCGCCACGTGTCCAGTAAGGCCGGAGCTCCCCTCTCCTCAAAGGAGAGCTCTGGGCCTGCCATGTGGCCAGAAGAGCGGGACCTCGCCCCCTCCACCGGGGCGAGCTCCGAAGGCGCCATGTGTCCAGTAGGGCCGGGGCTCCCCTGTACTCAGAGGATGGCTCCGGGCCTGCCATGTGGCCAGACGAGCCGGACCTTGCCCCCTCCACAGGGGCGAGCTCCGACAGCGCCACGTGTCCAGTAGGGCCGAAGCTGCCCTCTCCTCAAAGGATAGCTCCGGGCCTGCCACGTGGCCAGAAGAGCCGGACCTCGCCGCCTCCGCAGGGGCGAGCTCCAAAGGCGCCACGTGTCCAGTAGGGCCGGAGCTCCCCTCTCCTCAGAGGAGAGCTCCGAGCCTTCCACGTGGCCATAAAAACCGGAACTCGCCCCCTCTGCAGGGGTGAGCTCCGAAGGCGCCACGTGTCCAGTAGGGTGAGGGCTCCCCTCACCTTAGAGGATAGCTCCGGGCCTGCCATGTGGCCAGAAGAGTCGGACCTCACCCCCTCCGCAGGGGCGAGCTCCGAAGGCGCCACGTGTCCAGTAGGGCCGGGGCTCCCCTCTCCTCAGAGGATAGCTCCGGGCCTGCCATGTGGCCAGAAGAGCCGGACCTCGCCCTCTCCGCAGGGGCAAGCTCCGAAGGCGCCACGTGTGCAGTAGGGCCGGAGCTCCCCTCTCCTCAGAGGATAGCTCTGGGCCTGCCACGTGGTCAGAAGAGCCGGACCTCGCCCCCTCCGCAGAGGCGAGCTCCGAAGGTGCCACGTGTCTAGTAGAGCCGGGGCTCCCCTCTCCTTAGAGGAGAGCTCCGGGCCTGCTACGTGGCCTCGTGCTATGTTGCCCGCCCTGGCGCGTTAGGCAGCAGGAGTAAAGGCACGCCATGCCTTGTCCGTACAAGGCATTCAAGACCCGCACCTTCCCAAGACGCGGAGGCGTGGCGCAGGCCTGTCAGGAGGCACTGTGACCAGTCACAGTCAAGACAGGCGCCCCATGTCAGGAGCTGTGGACCAATAAATAAAACGACAAGACATGCCCTGCCGTCCCTGCCATCATCAACCACTACGCCTAGCCTGCGGCATGGGCAGGACGGCAGGATGAAGACCAAGAAGCCATCGCCAGAAGACAACTACTAGCATTCACTGCGAAGATATGGTAGATGGCAGGTGTCGGTACCGTCAGTATGGGGTACCCCCGCGCACAGGGGAAATTGCCTAAGGACTTTGCCCCTTCCGTAGTGGCAAGCTCCGAAAGCCCCACATTTCCTGCGGGGCCAGACCTCCCTCTCCTCAGAAGAGGGCTCTGGGCCCGCCACGTGGCTGGCAGAGCCGGACCTCCCTTCTCCGCACGGAGAGCTCCGAAGGCTCCACGTGTCCAGCGGGGCCCGACCTCCCTCTCCTCAGAGGAGGGCTCCGGGCCCGCCATGTGGCCGGCAGAGCCGGACCTCCCTTCTCCGCAGGGAGAGCTCCGAAGGCTCCACGTGTCCAGCGGGGCCATACCTCCCTCTCCTCAGAGGAGAGCCCCGGGCCCGCCACGTGGCCAGCAGAGCCGTACCTCCCCCCTCCGCGGGGAAAGTTCCGAAGGATCCACGTGTCCTGCGGGGCCGGACCTCCCTCACCTCAGAGGAGAGCTCCGGGCCCGCCACGTGGTCAGCAGAGCCGGACCTCCCCCCTCCGCGGGGAGAGCTCCGAAGGCCCCACGTGTCACGCGGGGCCGGTCCTCCCTTTCCTCAAAGGAGAGCTCCGGGCCCGCACGTGGCCGCAGAACAGCGCTACCTGCCCCCGCGCGGTTGGCAGCAAGAGTAAAGACACACCATACCTTGTCCGTGCAAGGTATTCAAGACCCGCGCCTTCCCAAGACGCGGAGACGCGGAGCACGCCACTGTCAGGTGCCGTTGTGCCTAATCGCATCGCAGTGAAGACTGGCACGCCACGTCAGAAGCTGTACACCAATAAACACAGCGACAAGACATCCCCTGCCGCCCCTGCCGTCATCAACCACTACGCCTAGCTTGCTGCGTGGGCAGGGCGGCAAGACGAAGACTCAGAAGCCCTCGCCAGAGACAACTACCAGCGTAACTGCAGGATACAGTAGATGGCTGGCAATCTCCCCGGGACCACCTGTCGGGTCCCGGGCCCACCTTGTAAGCCGCCCGAGCCTTGGACTATAAAAGGCTCTGGTAGGCAACGTTACAAAGGGTTCACGCTCACGCGAGTTGGCACCCTAATTCAGCATTCTTGCACTCAGCTCATCATCAAGCAATACAACGAGCAGCTCTGCTCACCGTGGATGTAGGGTTTTATGCTCCTGCGGCCTGAACCACGTAAAAACCCCTGTGTTCATCTGTTTCCTTCGTCCTACTACGCTTAAGCTCTCCGCGGGGGACTAGCCCCTCTGAAAAAGAAACTCCGCGGGCTGCCCAGTGCAGGCCCGGGGGAAGTGTCGACAGCTACACTTCGACAGCAGGAAATCACCTCGGGGCCACCTGTCGGGCCCCAGGGCCCACTCTGTAAGCCGCCCAAGCCTTGAACTATAAAAGGGTCGGGTAGCCAATGTTGCAAAGGGTTCAGTGGTTTGCCACCTTGCGTGTTCGGCGGTTCGCCACCTTGCGGGTTCGACAGTTCGCCACCCAGCCACACATCCTCATACACAAAGAAGCAGTGCTCCGAGCACTCTCGTGGATGTAGGGTTTTACGCTCCGGCGGCCCAAACCACGTAAAAATCCCTGTGTCAATCCTCCCTCATCCAATGCGCGACCCTCTCGAGAGGACTAGCCCCTCCAAAAAAGAACCTCCGCGGGCTGCTCCGAGCAGGCCCGGGGGAAGTGTCGACGGCTACACTTCGACACAAGAGTGCTGCGAAGACCTTAGCATCCAGGTGTGCTATGCCTCCGTTGCTCATCCAAAGAGCAACGGGTAAGTCAAGAGAGCCAACGCTGAGATCCTCCGGGGCCTCAAGACTCGAACCTATGCCAGCCTGGAGAAGCATGGTGCCAAGTGGGTGGACGAGCTTTCGTGCGCACTGTGGGCTAGCCGGACATCCCAGAGTCGGGCCATCGGGGAGACACCCTTCTTCTTGGTCTACGGGGCCGAAGCCGTGCTTCCCCCGGAGGTCACCATGCGGTCCCCCCAGTGTCCGAGCTTACAACGAAGCCGCGCAGGACCAGCTCCGGCGTGAGGACATCGACCTCGTCGATGAGGCAAGATGGCAAGCAACGCTCAGCAATGCACGGTACCGGCAGGCGCTCCGGCGCTACCACTAGAGGTCCGTGCAAGCAAGGGAGCTCAAGGAAGGCGACCTTGTGCTGCGGTGCATACTTTCTCGAAAATGGACCAACAAACTCTCCCCCAGCTGGGAAGGTCCCTTCCGAGTCACGAAAGTCTGCTGCCCCGGGTGCGTGCGCCTTGCTACCGAGGACGGGGACCCGCTCCCAAACCCTTGGAACATAGAACACCTACGTAAGTTCTATCCTTAGAGCAATGGTAGGACATGCTTTTTCTTCTTTCTGTAACAGATCCCATAGAGCCCAGGAGCAGCGCTAGGAGCAACTAAGTCCCAGGGGGTGGTCCAAGACTACATCCAGCTTAGCCTGGTTCCGTACCCTAAGCGCATAGGCCCTGCCCCCCTTCACAATGGAGTGGGTCGTTGCCTCCATGTACAACCTGTTTTCCTCCTATGGATGTATATGAATGAAAAGAACCATGTCCTACCATGCTCTCTTATGTGTTCATTTAAATTACGCATTAATTTTTATGATCACCTCCCAATGCTCAAAGACAGTGTACGCCCATCGTATACTCGGCCCTCCTTTCCCACTCTCATACCTAGTCGGCATTTTCCATCCTGCCGAAGGCGGTCGTGCTTGAGGTACCTGCCAAAGGCCAGGGGCCCTCTTGGACCTCCCCCAGTTGGATACTGTGATGCCAGTTGGTCTCCTCCAGGAAAAACATACGCCAGACTAGGGGGGTCCAGGGTGTGCAGCCTGGTTTGCCTGGTTCCGTACCCAAAGCATGTGCACTCTGCCCCCCGGGAGGTCTAGGGTGTGTAGCCTGCTTTGCGTGGTTCCATACCCAAAGCGTGCGCTCTCTGCCTCCCCAGTGCTACGGTCTAGTACTAGGGCCGGACGGTTGCACCCTGACCAAGGAGGGTGCTGGACCTCCGGTGCCGGGTGCACTAAATTGCCCAAGCTCCGTTTACCGGCCCAGGACTGTAAGCCAAATAAGACTAAGAGACAGGGAAGGGAGAGCCCCGAGCAGAATTACCGTTTCCCTACTTGTGTGCAGGACCTCCCGAGAGGCCTCCCAGACCTCCGGCGCCAGAGTTCCAATACCGGCGTGCTCCGAACGGTCAGGGGGGCCCTGGCCTTAGATCCCCCGCAGGAATGTGGTAGGTGTGCCCAATGCATTAGCCACACCTACCAGGGGGCCACTACGGGGACAGCACAAGGGAAGGACGGAGCACTCGGTGGTGCTGAAGTCTCAAGGCTTCTCAAGACCGGAGCTCAAGACTCCAGCTCAAGACCCCTTGGGTCCTTATGTGAACAAGGGCCCAAGGGAGGTGCCTGTGCTACACAAGCTTTGAGATCGGTGGAGACCTCCCGGGGCCTTACACAGCTAAGGGCTTGGGCAGGGCAAGCCAAGAAAAGAAAGCAAGAAGCACATGCACACAAGACAACAAGTCTATTCACTGAAGAGCTCCACGAGATGGTCTACAAATAGAAGACAAAATACAAAAGCCCTCCAGCTACAAGGGCAAACATCTAGGAGTCCCCAGCCTCCTGCTAGAACCTAGATGCGACGAGGGCGGTGACGTCTCCGACTCCGGCCCTGGCGACCTTCTCCTGCTCAGCGACGGGGCCCTACACCACCGGCTCCAGAGAGATGGAGGAGTCCCAGCTCCGGAAGCACATCAGCACGTGCGCAGCGACCTCCTTTGCCAAGCTCCTCCCCTCGACCTCAAGCTCGTCGGTGATCACGGCTTCCAGCCTCTCCATCTTGGCACCGACGGACTCAAGTGCCTGGAGCGCCTTGGCCACCTCTTGCGCCAGAGCCCCCGTCCTCACGGGGCTGAAGCCGAGAGGCACCAGAGCAGACTCCGCCTGACCGACAAAGCCCCAGACTCCCTGGGCCTCGACGATCCGTGAATGTTGGAGCTGCTCCACCTCCTGGCGAGCCGCCAGCAGGGAACCAGGTCCTCCCTCGGCGAACCTCCTCTCCTTGGCCGCCAGGTCATTCTCCCGGAGCTGGAGGTCCCAGGTGAGCCTCTCCAACTCCGACGCCCGGAAGTCGGCAGCAAGCTCCCGGTTCAACACCGCCTGGCGGTGTTGGGTGACCTACACCTCCATTTCCGCCAAGGTTGCCTCCCGGAGTTCCAGCTCTCCGTTCCTGGCCTTCAGGTCACCTTCTCCCACCTCCAGCTGCTCGGTGACCTCAGTCTCTTTGACCACCACGGCGTGCTCCCGCTCCGCGACGGCACACTCGCACCGCACCAGCCGCAGCCGCATCTCCTCGTTCGCTGCGGAGCGGGCCAGGACACCGTCATAGGCCTCGCGGTCCTCCTGCATGATCCTTCGGGTCTCAGTGTCCAGGCGGTTGACGGCTTTCTTCTGCACATCGAGGAGCTCCTCCTCCGCGCCGAGCCTCGCCTTCTTAGCGTCGAGCTCCTCCACGACCTCCCTGGTCCGCAGCTTCAAGAGCCGCCCCCAGCCATGGAGGCGGTCCCTCTCATCCGCCAAGACCTCCCGCTCACGCTCGAGCGCAGCATGAACCTGTCGGATGCTGGTCTGGGCCAGCTCCATGGCGTCCGACAAGGATAGTGGAGCAGTAGAAGCCGAAGCTGCGCCGAGAACCTCCTCCATGGCGTCGTCGTCCGATGGAGGAGACGTCGGCGCCGCAACTTCCGGTGGAGCCATGACGATGCACCGCTCGGGAGAAGATGTCGCTGAGGCAGGGCAGGTCCTGGTGTGCTCCTGCTCATCGCCCACCTGAGGACCTGCATCAGCTCCTGCTGCACCAGCACCCGAAGGCTGGTCGCCGCCAGCCTGTTCTGTAGAGTCTCCATCAACAACCAACTCCCGAGATGGCGAAGGTGGAGGAACAGGCGCCGCCGTCGTTGTGGCCGACCGGGATCCGCCCATCCAGGATCGCAGAGGGTGGTGCCGCGCGATGCGACACCCGACAGCACACGTCATAAGAACACAATATATTACATGGGAAACAAACTGAATGTACAAAGTAGTACACTTCTCAGTTACAAACTAGGGTCTTTATTACACAGCGGAAGTTTCTTTTGTACAACTCACGCCCGCCTATCTAGCAACAGTCGGTTGCCCAGCCCTAGGGCAACCCACACTAGCTGCACGTCTCAGCTCAGCGCGGTGTGTACGGCTCCCACTCAGCCGTGGTCCCCGACGGAGGGTAACCCTCACTAGTGGACTCGTACTCCGAGTCCGTGGGTGGCTCCTCACCTGAAAAACACTTAAGCAGCAACCGTGAGCACGATGGCTCAGCAAGGCTTAACCGACGCGCCTAAGCATGAAACTCGACATGAGGGGTACAATGGACATAGGATAGTAACATTGCAGCAAAAGGACACGCCTACAAGTTCATCCTTAGTTCATCTTTTAGCAACCAGTTAACAGTTCCTGAATCTGAAATTTAGTAAGCAATATTTGGTGGCACACATGTAGCAATGCAATTATATCAATCAGCAATATTGAATCATCATATTTCATACATTAGCCTACGTCACGACTCAGTGACCAAGTGGTACTCTTCACCGTGAGGGACGGCGAATCGACTCGATATACACCTGCAGGGAAACCCAAAGAGCACGTCACGTACGCCCACCCGTGGAGCTGCACAGCACGCTCACTCGATGCCGTACGGGACAACCTTTCACCCAACAGCCCAAACGTCGAACCGGTCGCACCGAAACGAGCAGGAGGTTCCCCACACGGAGCATCTCTCTATGCCCGTTGGCAGATTTCCACCTTGCTGCCCTCAGCCTACACCTATAAATTGGTGCGTTATGCCTCGACGTCCGGAGGTTTAGGCTACATCAGTTTATCGGGGCCCATATATCCGATATGCCTTCGGTACGTTCAAACTTGATCGGCGTGGGCCGCACACGGATCGGTCCTCAATCGACACGGGCAGGGCTGCGCACACAAGACTCCCTCTTGCTGCCCCTAGCCCCTGCCTAGTCTCATTTTCATTACTAAAGTGATCTCACATCACTCAACCGAACCCGTGCGTCCCAAGCCTATCTCGCGAGTAGATTCCAACTACTCGACTTGTACCGAAGTCCTATGACTCATTAAGCATAGCCTGTCTACTCGAGGTCCTTGACACTACCCTCACTCTTTTAGGATCCTTTGGTTATGCAAGTGGGGTTCCATTCATCCTACACTTAATGCGCATTCATACATCACCCTACGTATGTAAACAAAGTAAAAACTTTATAAAAGAGTTAATGCAAACCGGGGTTTGCCTTGTTGCTGCTGGTCAGTAGTTAGCTCTTCTTCCGGAAGGAGGAAGTCCAGCACTTCCGGAGTCTCTTCTTCAGTGACTACACGTGTAATGAAATACGACATGTAAATTTAAATGCAATGTGTAAACTTGAATACTTAACTACTAATAACTCTAGCTAGCCCTCCCCTTTGGTTCTGAAATTTTTATTGTGGCTTGGTAGGGTCCTAACCAGAGTCTTGACCAAGTTTCATTTGAAACAAAGTTCATCTGTACCTTGTAGAAATAAAACCCCATTTGGTCAATATTTGAGCCTCCGAATAATTCCAGGGGTTTTCATGGCTCCAACCATTACTTTATGGAAACTAGACTTTAAGATGGTTCTAATGGAATTGGTTTCATGTCATTTGAAGAATTCTACTGAAAGTTATGTCCTAATTAAGATTGGAGAAAATCTGAAAAATGTTTCTGTACATTTTTCTGTTTTCTCAGGGCAGTTCTTTTAATCACCCCATTAGGGTAACTAAATGAACTTGGATGAGTCTGAAAATTTTACTGGGATTCAGGGATTTTCTAAAGAACCTCTCAGCCAAATTTCAGAATTTTTCATAAAGTAGTTCCCCAGATAAAATTCCCAACAGTTTAAACTTTAGGGATTTAATTCTGGAAAACTATTTACTTTCATGAGCTGAATTTGGTATTGCTGGAAATTACTCAGAATTCTGAGTTTAGCAAAATTTGGTTCATCGAATTTGGAGTTTCCTAGCAAAAGTTCTATGCATTTGAAGTTTGAACTAAAACTGGAAATTCCAAAAATGTTTAAATCCTGCGGGTGGGTCCACCGCACACGTGTCGACCGCTGGAGCCGAGCCACACGGGGCAACAGACTCCTTCCCGCGCGGCCGCACTGGATCCTGGAGCACAGAGAATCCCGCCCATTTATCTCCAGCCGCTGACGAGTGGGGCCTCCCCCCTTCGTCTTCCTCCGGCCACCTGCGCGACCCCGCCGCCGAGCTCGCCGGAGAGGGGTTCCGGCCTTCGGAACTTGCTGATTCTCACCGCCACTGCACATTCTTGTGCGAGGAACACGTTGCCGGCCTTACCTCGGATCGAGGGTGGCCGGAAACCTCGGTGCAACGGCGACAGTAGCTGTGGTAACCTCGGCGGCGTCGCTAGGGCACTTTACTGCCCCAACCTTGCTCCGGTTAGCTCCTACAGCATCGCCATGACCTAGGGAGCAACGTACAGGGCTCTGATCTCACGAGAAACGTCGGCAACTAGGGGCTCACCGTGCGACCTAGGGCGATTTCGGGGAAAACTGGAAAAACCCGAAGAACTGAGGGTTTCCTCGATGGTTCTTCCTAGTTCTTGATCCCACGTGCCCGCACGGATGTCTACAACTGGGTTTCTAGGTCTAGGGAAGAGTGGTTCGGTGTGTGAGGCGAATTTGCCGATTTACCCGAACCGGGCTATATCACATGCTTTCGCAAGAACTGGAATTCCGGCCAGCACACCTCATGGCATGCGGCCGGCGTTGTTGGACAGGGAGCACCCTTCCAGGCGAACCTCCTGGCCCGCTCACTTGACGGGGGATCAAGCCTAGCGGCCGGGCTGGGAGTTTTCGGTCGCGGCGGCTCTACCCGGTGTGGAAGGGAAACAAGGAGCTCGGGGGCAGTTTACCGTGGATGGGGCGCCGGGGTATCGTGTCTATCGCGTCGAGTACGCCTCGGCGAAGCTCGGGGTGAGCTCAGACTCGCTTGCTAGCTGCTGGGACGGGAGGACGCCAGAGCACCGAAAGTTTTCGGGTGTGCGGTGGTGTTTCTTCGTCGAGGGTTTCGGGACCGATCAAGACCGCGACGGGAGTCGGTTCCGGAGGAAATATCGTCGGGCGACCACTTCGTCGACGCGCGCTGTGGGCTGGCGCTCGGGAGGTGGCGTTCGGGGAAGCAGCTCGCTGGCGCACGGAGGAAGGTTGCTTCGGCGAGAAACAGAGAGCTGTCCGGTGTTGCACCTCCCTCCCACTGACCTGTGGGCCCAACCTTCCCCCTAATCCTCTCTTCTCCATTTCTTTTGTAAATATCCCAGCAACTACACATTGAATGAGAGACTTAGCCCCCAAGTCTTGGTTTGAATATGAGTTCTCAAATTTAAACTTTGTTTGGTTAAATTTGCTTCATGTTTAAACTGAAATTCAAATTCAGTTTTGAATTATTGCAAATTTAGCTCCCGACAAGATGAACTCCAATAGGGATGAAAATTGGTGGGCTAACTCAGAAAAATGTGCTGAGTTTGAATATGAAGCTAACTTTTGAATTTGAGTAATGAAAGTTGCTGCAATTTGAATTTACATTCAAATTGGCCTCTTTTTCAAATACCTCCAAAAGTGCCTCAAAAGGTGTTGGATTTCCATGAAACTTGGACTGAACCTTCCCAAGACTTTTTAAGTTCTAGGGGTGAGCTCAACCTCTCATGTTCATGTGTACAAATCCCACTTTGTGAAAATGAAGGCTTTCCCCTCTAATCACTCTTTTGATGGAGGTTACTTGCTCTTCACAATATTTCCTAAGATATCCACAATAAAAACTGTGGTGTTGTGAGGTTAAGAAAAAAATTTTGCAAGTCCCTTTTCTTGGGCTTTTACATCCCTCCCCCCTTAAAAGAATCTCGTCCCGAGATTACAAAAGAAGAGATAGCGATGTAATAGGGACTTACCCGTGTTGAGAAGCCATGAACTCCGGGTAGTTTGAGCGAAGGAATTCCTCGCTCTCCCACGTCGCTTCTTCGGCGGTGTGGTTGCTCCAGAGTATTTTGTAGAACCACAACGTTCTGCTACGCGTGGTTCGGGCTTTCTCATCAAGAATTTCCACCAGATACTCATCATATGTTAAATCCAGTTTCAGCTCGCCGATGTCTTCGGTAGGAACAGCAGCTGTATGCTTCAAGCATTTTCGCAGTTGCGAAGCATGGAAAACATTATGGACACCATCCAGAGATGCCGGTAGCTCCAATCGATACGCTTCTGGTCCCCACTTCTCAGTGATAGCATAGGGTCCAATGAAACGGGGAGCGAGCTTCCCCTTCACACCGAACCGGTGCACGCCCTTCATCGGAGACACGCGGAGGTACACGTGTTCACCGACGTCGAAGTGCAACGGTCTACGCCTCTTATCAGCGTAGCTCTTCTGCCGGGATTGAGCGGCCTTCAAGTTAGCTTGAATCGTCCGAACGCTCTCTTCGGCGTCGTTCACCACATCAACCCCGAATGTGACCCTTTCACCGGACTCACACCAGTTTAATGGGGTGCGGCATTTACGACCGTAGAGAGCTTCGTAGGGTGCCATCTTGATACTCGCCTGATAGCCATTGTTGTACGAGAATTACGCCAATGGTAGGTGATCATCCCAGTTCCTACCATGGTGGATGGCACATGCTCTCAACATGTCTTCCAAAACTTGATTCACCCTCTCTGTCTGGCCATCTGTCTGAGGGTGGTAAGCAGAGCTTCTAATCAGTTTAGTACCCAAAGCAGCATGCAACTGCTCCCAAAAGCGAGATACAAACAATGCACCTCGGTCTGAGACTATGGTCTTGGGTACACCATGCAGGCATAGAATCCTGGCAATATATAACTCTGCATATCTGTTGGCATGGAAATGTGTATGCACAGGGATGAAGTGAGCTGACTTGGTTAGTCGGTCAACGATCACCCAAATGGAATCATGTTTGTTGGATGTTAAGGGTAATCCCACAATGAAATCCATGCTCACATCTTCCCATTTCCATGCTGGAATTTTCAGGGGTTGTAGCAGCCCTGACTTCTTCATGTGATCAGCTTTCACTCGCCGGCACGTATTGCACTCGGATACGTATTTCGCTACCTCCCACTTCATCCGTGTCCACCAAATTTTCTTCTTCAAATCTTGGTACATTTTGTTGCTGCCCGGATGAATGGAGTACTTAGACAAGTGAGCTTCATCGAGGATCTTTTTCCTCAACTCCATATCTCGGGGTACGACTATGCGGTCATTGAACCACAGCGTCCCCTCATCATCCTTCCGGAAACATATAATCTCTCCATTGTCTATCCGTCTCCGGAGATGTGCCATGCCTTTATCCGTCTTCTGAGCTGCAATGATGTCCTCCCTAATAGTAGGGATGAGGGCAAGGTTGTACAGCGATCCATAAGGAACCAAGTATAAACTTGGCTCTTCCTCCTCTACCGGTGTAATGGTGAGGTGATGGACATGTGATTTCCGACTCAGCGCATCGGCAACCACATTCGCCTTGCCGGGGTGGTAGTGGATCTCAATTTCATAATCTTTGATCAGTTCTAACCACCTCCTTTGCCTCATGTTCATCTCCTTCTGGGTGAAAATATATTTCAAGCTCTTGTGGTCGGTGTAGAGGTGCACCAAATTCCCCAGGAGATAGTGCCTCCACATTTTTAGCGCCAACACCACTGCAGCAAGCTCAAGATCATGAGTGGGATAATGCTGCTCATGGTTCCGAAGTTGGCGTGAGCCATACACGACCACACGTCCTTCTTGCATCAACACGCAGCCGAGCCCAATACCGGACGCGTCACAATACACGTCGAAGGGCTTTGTTGTATCCGGCTGAGCTAAGACTGGGGCTGTGGTGAGATGCTTCACCAATGCTTGGAACACTCCTTCACATGCCGTGTTCCAAACATACTTTGTCCCTTTCTTCAGCAATTCTGTCATCGGCTTAGCGAGCTTGGAGAAGCTTGGAATAAATCTCCGATAGTATCCCGCTAACCCGAGGAAGCTTCTGACTTCATGGACTGAAGTGGGAGCTTTCCATTTCAGTACTTGCTCGATTTTGCTTGGGTCAACCGCAATGCCTTCCGCTGAGATGATATGTCCCAAGAATGGCACTTGCCTGATCCAAAACTCGCATTTACTGAACTTGGCGTAGAGCTTGTGGTCTCGCAATCGTTGAAGAACGATCCGCAAGTGTTCGGCATGTTCGGCTTCTGTCTTGGAGTAAACCAAGATATCGTCGATGAACACTACCACGAACTTGTCCAGCTCCGGCATGAACACTGAGTTCATGAGATACATGAAATGGGCTGGAGCATTTGTGAGACCAAAGGACATGACGAGATATTCATATAATCCGTATCTCGTCGAGAAGGCCGTCTTTGGGATATCCTCCGCCCGGATCTTGATCTGGTGATATCTAGAGCGAAGGTCCATCTTTGAGAACACACTTGCCCCCACAAGCTGATCAAACAAAATGTCAATACGGGGCAGTGGATACTTATTCTTGATGGTGACGGCGTTGAGCGGCCGGTAATCCACACACAGCCTCAGGGTTTCATCCTTCTTCTTCACGAACAGCGCCGAGCATCCCCAAGGCGAGGAACTCGGCCTAATGAAACCCTTGCTCAACAGATCATTGAGCTGTTCTTTCAGTTCCGCCAGCTCATTTGGAGCCATCTTGTATGGTCTCCGTGATATGGGCGTAGTCCCGGGTGCGAGCTCGATCTTGAACACGACGTCCCGCTCAGGTGGCATGCCCGGAAGATCATCCGGGAACACGTCAGGATACTCCCGGACTACAGGGATGTCCTCCAACTTGAGAGCTTCAGTATTGTTGATCACTGAAACTTCCCGGACTGGATTATCTAATAAGAGGGACTGCGAACGGTGTAATGGGGAGTTGAGGTGAACCGTCCGTGATAGGGTTTCCAGGACAGCGCCATGGTAGCTTAGCCATGACATTCCTAAGATTGCATCAATCTTCTGCCCCTCAAGGATAATCATAGTGGTGGGATATATCTTCCCACCTAAGCACAGTGGTGCTTTCGGAACCATCATCGTGGCTGAAATCTTTCCTCCCGGTGAGCAGATCATATACGAACACTCGGTTGGAAAGGCTTCCAGCTGATGCTTAACCACATATGATGCGCTTATAAAGTTGTGGGTTGCACCAGAATCAAAAAGTATGATGATGGCTTGATTGTTGAGAGTGAACGTACCCGCCAGCACGTTGTCTCCCTCCGGGGCGTCCTCATTGTTGAGGTTGTGGACGCCCCCAGTCCGCTGACCAACCTTCTTCACCGGAGGTCGGCCTCGAGCACCGCCCTAGAACTGGGCTTGCCCGCTGCTCTGCTGCCCCTGGGGACAGTCCTTCGCGAAGTGGCCCGCCTGGCCACACGTGGAGCAGGTGAAACGGGGCGGCCCCCCGCTGATCGGTGGACGGAATCCCGGGGCGCGTTGTGGCGGTGGGAACGCCCGGGGTACCGTCTGCTGCTGCTGCTGCTGTCTTGGTGGTGGCATCGGCGGTCGGAACGGAGGTGCCTGAAAAGGACGTCCCCCGAACCGTTGAGGTCGCGCCGGTGGATGCCACTGCTGCCCGGATGGTGTCCGATACACCATACGGTACTTCTGAGGCGCGCCACCACAGCTGCTAGGTGGAGCGCTGCGCTTCCGCTGCTCAGCTGCCAACTCCCGCTGAGCGTCCTCTTGCATGATGGCGGCATTTACTAGATCGTTGAAGGTGCCGCGATTCCACTGAACGAGGTGCGTCTTCATTTCGGGGTGTAACCCCCGATAGAAATGTTCCCGCTTCTTCTCTTCAGTGGAGATGTAATCTGACGCATATTGCGCCAGATGGTTGAAGGCACGGGAGTAGTCATGGGCACTCCTCCCGCCCTGCTTCAGCTCCAAGAATTCTTGGAACTTCCTCTTCATGATCCCGGGAGGAATGTGATAGGCGCGGAACGCCTCCCGGAACTCTTCCCATTCCACGGCATGGCCAGCCGGACGTGAGGTAGTTCGCCCACCACGCACCAGCGGCACCGTGGAGTTGCTGCGCTGTGAACAGAGTCTTCTGCCGCTCCGTACATTGGAGCAGCCCGAACTTGGACTCGATAGTCCGCAGCCAGTTGTCCGCCTCCAGTGGTTCTTCGGCTTCTGTGAACACTGGAGGGTGCGTACTCATGAAATCCGAGTACGACACTTCACGGGGCTCACGAGGCCCTCTGTCTTGACGCCCCCCGCCTGGGACATATTCTGCACGATCGTGCGGAGCAGGTCGGTCTGCTCCTCACGACCTCCCACCAGTGCCGCTATCACATCCGCTAGAGTAAGCGGAGGCGGCAGTGGTGGCTGCTGCTGCGGGGTGCTGCCGTAGGCCGGTGGCTGGGAGTCATCGCCTCCCCCTTGGCTAGAGCCACCAACCTCGTGCGTGGTCCTAGTGCGAACCATCTGCAACCATACGACAATAAACATCAGTCCCGCAACATATTGCATGCAGTCCAATGAAATAGGCGTAAAAACATAATGACAATAAAACATGCGATACATCTCGTATGTAGATAATGTAATAACTTTGCACAAGCTACACCATTACCAGACCAAACACAAGCTAGTTTAATCCAACTTGATGAACCTCCACTTTGGAAGCTCACCATAACTAGGTTTGGTCACTACGAGATATTACTATCGCTTTGTCATCACGTAAACCACCCTTAGGGTACAACACCCTCTCCAATGAGTTCAACTGTCACTCCTCTGTCAGAATGACCAGTTTCTACCTATCCCAAGTTTTGATCTGGTTCTGGGCATTTTCATGACTCAAGATGAATACCAAAGTTAAATATAACTTCAGTATCTTTCCAATGAGTACTTATTTGCCCTCAGATCGGCTCGGGTTAAAAAGTTATGGCCATTCAAAGTCAGCAGAATTCCTGGAAGAATTTTAACAGCACCTCCCTGGGGAAGTTGCTGTTTTCAACTCTGATTCCCACTGAATTCTGTGCTGAAATTTCAGAAACTTTGAATTGCAAAGATGTCACACATCTTCTACCCTTTCTAAAGATGTATCATATGAAAATTTTTGGTTTTGCTGTTGGGAGTTATCATTGAAAAACAGAACAGTCCAGAGAGTATTTAACTCTGTCCTGGTTCTGGACAGTTTACATCCCTCTGGGATTTAAGCCATCTTAAGGTGTGTTTCAGCTCTGGAAGTCTACAGCAAAGTTTTAGGGTACTTAAATACCTTTCCATAACTATATCCCATACCTCCCTGGGCTAAAAGATCAGTGAGTTATGCCCTGTTGAAGATCAGCAACTTGCTAACCGAAATTGAACCGCTTTCGGTGGCGTTCCTTACCAAACTTACCAGAGCGTAGGTGCGTCGTTACCATAATTGAAATTCAGCATAGGTTAGTCTTTGCCACTTTAAGTAACTATGCTAATATAGTCCTTACTTGGGAAACTACCGAATCCTCACCGTATACCTAAGTTTTCCCGTAATACCGTCCTTAAGTATTGTGCTATCCCCAATGCAGCTCTGATACCAGGCTGTGGCGGACCGGGATCTGCCCATCCAGGATCGCAGAGGGTGGTGCCGCGCGATGCGACACCCGACAGCACACGTCATAAGAACACAATATATTACATGGGAAACAAACTGAATGTACAAAGTAGTACACTTCTCAGTTACAAACTAGGGTCTTTATTACACAGCGGAAGTTTCTTTTGTACAACTCGTGCCCGCCTATCTAGCAACAGTCGGTTGCCCAGCCCTAGGGCAACCCACACTAGCTGCACGTCTCAGCTCAGTGCGGCGTGTACGGCTCCCACTCAGCCGTGGTCCCCGACGGAGGGTAACCCTCGCCGGTGGACTCGTACTCCGAGTCCGTGGGTGGCTCCTCACCTGAAAAACACTTAAGCAGCAACCGTGAGCACGAAGGCTCAGCAAGGCTTAACCGACGCGCCTAAGCATGAAACTCTACATAAGGGGTACAATGGACATAGGATAGTAACATTGCAGCAAAAAGACACGCCTACAAGTTCATCCTTAGTTCATCTTTTAGCAACCAGTTAACAGTTCCTGAATCTGAAATTTAGTAAGCAATATTTGGTGGCACACATGTAGCAATGCAATTATATCAATCAGCAATATTGAATCATCATATTTTGTACATTAGCCTACGTCACGACTCAGTGACCAAGTGGTACTCTTCACCGCGAGGGACGGCGAATCGACTCGATATACACCTGCAGGGAAACCCAAAGAGCAAGTCACGTACACCCACCCGTGGAGCTGCACAGCATGCTAACTCGATGCCGTACGGGACAACCTTTCACCGAACAGCCCAAACGTCGAACCGGTCGAACCGAAACAAGCAGGAGGTTCCCCACACGGAGCATCTCTCTATGCCCGTTGGCAGATTTCCACCTTGCTGCCCTCAGCCTACACCTATAAATCGGTGCGTTATGCCTCGACGTCTGGAGGTTTAGGCTACATCAGTTTATCGGGGCCCATATATCCGATATGCCTTCGGTATGTTCAAACTTCATCGGCATGGGCCGCACACGGATCGGTCCTCAATTGACACGGACAGGGCTGCGCACACAAGACTCTCTCTTTCTGCGCCCTAGCCCCTGCCTAGTCTCATTTTCATTACTAAAGTGATCTCACATCACTCAACCGAACCCGTGCGTCCCAAGCCTACCTCGCGAGTAGATTCCAACTACTCGACTTGTACCGAAGTCCTATGACTCATTAAGCATAGCCTGTCTACTCGAGGTCCTTGACACTACCCTCACTCTTTTAGGATCCTTTGGTTATGCAAGTGGGGTTCCATTCATCCTACACTTAATGCACATTCATACATCACCCTACGTATGTAAACAAAGTAAAAACTTTATAAAAGAGTTAATGCAAACCGGGGCTTGCCTTGTTGCTGCTGGTCAGTAGTTAGCTCTTCTTCCGGAAGGAGGAAGTCCAGCACTTCCGGAGTCTCTTCTTCAGTGACTACACGTGTAATGAAATACGACATGTAAATTTAAATGCAATGTGTAAACTTGAATACTTAACTACTAATAACTCTAGCTAGCCCTCCCCTTTGGTTCTGAAATTTTTATTGTGGCTTGGTAGGATCCTAACCAGAGTCTTGACCAAGTTTCATTTGAAACAAAGTTCATCTGAACCTTGTACAAACAAAACCCCATTTGGTCAATATTTGAGCCTCTGAATAATTCCAGGGGTTTTCATGGCTCCAACCATTACTTTCTGGAAACTAGACTTTAAGATGGTTCTAATGGAATTGGTTTCATGTCATTTGAAGAATTCTACTGAAAGTTATGTCCTAATTAAGATTGGAGAAAATCTGAAAAATGTTTCTGTACATTTTTCTATTTTCTCAGGGCAGTTCTTTCAATCACCCCATTAGGGTAACTAAATGAACTTGGATGAGTCTGAAAATTTTACTGGGATACAGGGATTTTCTAAAGAACCTCTCAGCCAAATTTCAGAATTTTTCATAAAGTAGTTCCCCAGATAAAATTCCCAACAGTTTAAACTTTAGGGATTTAATTCTGGAAAACTATTTACTTTCATGAGCTGAATTTGGAATTGCTGGAAAGTACTCAGAATTCTGAGTTTAGCAAAATTTGGTTCATCGAATTTGGAGTTTCCTAGCCAAAGTTCTATGCATTTGAAGTTTGAACTAAAACTGGAAATTCCAAAAATGTTTAAATCCTGCGGGTGGGACCACCGCACACGTGTCGACCGCTGGAGCCGAGCCACACGGGGCCACAGACTCCTTCCCGCGCGGCCGCACTGGATCCTGGACCACAGAGAATCCCGCCCATTTATCTCCAGCCGCTGACGAGTGGGGCCTCCCCCCTTCGTCTTCCTCCGGCCACCCGCGTGACCCCGCCGCCGAGCTCGCCGGAGCTCTCGCCGGAGAGGGGTTCCGGCCTTCAGAACTTGCTGATTCTCGCCGCCACTGCACATTCTTGTGCGAGGAACACGTTGCCGGCCTTACCTCGGATCGAGGGTGGCCGGAAACCTCGGTTCAACGGCGACAGTAGCTGTGGTAACCTCGGCGGCGTCGCTAGGGCATTTTACTGCCCCAACCTTGCTCCGGTTAGCTCCTACAGCATCGCCATGACCTAGGGAGCAACATACAGGGCTCTGATCTCGCGAGAAACGTCGGCAACTAGGGGCTCACCGTGCGACCTAGGGCGATTTCGGGGAAAACTGGAAAAACCCAAAGAACTGAGGGTTTCCTCGATGGTTCTTCCTAGTTATTGATCCCACATGCCCGCACGGATGTCTACAACTAGGTTTCTAGGTCTAGGGAAGAGTGGTTCGGTGTGTGGGGCGAATTTGCCGATTTACCCGAACCGGGCTATATCACATGCTTTCGCAAGAACTGGAATTCCGGCCAGCACACCTCATGGCATGCGGCCGGCGTTGTTGGACAGGGAGCACCCTTCCAGGCGAACCTCCTGGCCCGCTCACTTGACGGGGAATCAAGCCTAGCGGTCGGGCTGGGAGTTTTCGGTCGTGGCGGCTCTACCCGGTGTGGAAGGGAAACAAGGAGCTCGGGGGCAGTTTACCGTGGATGGGGCGCCGGGGTATCGTGTCTATCACGTCGAGGACGCCTCGGCGAAGCTTGGGGTGAGTTCAGACTCGCTTGCTAGCTGCTGGGACGGGAGGACGCCAGAGCACCGAAAGTTTTCGGGTGTGCGGCGGTGTTTCTTCGTCGAGGGTTTCGGGACCGATGAAGACCGCGACGGGAGTCGGTTCCGGAGGAAATATCGCCGGGCGACCGCTTCGTCGACGCGCGCTGTGGGCTGGCACTCGGGAGGTGCCGTTCGGGGAAGCAGCTCGCTGGCGCACGGAGGAAGGTTGCTTCGGCGAGAAACAGAGAGCTGTCCGGTGTTGCACCTCCCTCCAACTGACCTGTGGGCCCAACCTTCCCTCTAATCCTCTCTTCTCCATTTCTTTTGTAAATATCCCAGCAACTACACATTGAATGAGAGACTTAGCCCCCAAGTCTTGGTTTGAATTTGAGTTCTCAAATTTAAACTTTGTTTGGTTAAATTTACTTCATGTTTAAACTGAAATTCAAATTCATTTTTGAATTATTGCAAATTTAGCTCCCGACAAGATGAACTCCAATAGGGATGAAAATTGGTGGGCTAACTCAGAAAAATGTGCTGAGTTTGAATATGAAGCTAACTTTTGAATTTGAGTAATGAAAGTTGCTGCAATTTGAATTTACATTCAAATTGGCCTCTTTTTCAAATACCTCCAAAAGTGTCTCAAAAAGTGTTGGATTTCCATGAAACTTGGACTGAACCTTCCCAAGACTTTTTAAGTTCTAGGGGTGAGCTCAACCTCTCATGTTCATGTGTACAAATCCCACTTTGTGAAAATGAAGGCTTTCCCCTCTAATCACTCTTTTGATGGAGGTTACTTGCTCTTCACAATATTTCCTAAGATATCCACAATAAAAACTGTGGTGTTGTGAGGTTAAGAAAAACATTTTGCAAGTCCCTTTTCTTGGGCTTTTACATCCCTCCCCCTTAAAAGAATCTCGTCCCGAGATTACAAAAGAAGAGATAGCGATGTAATAGGGACTTACCCGTGTTGAGAAGCTATGAACTCCGGGTAGTTTGAGCGAACGAATTCCTCGCTCTCTGTAATACCCAAATTCTTCACAAATGAATCAAAACCGCCCCCCTCTCTTCCTCCTCACTGCCAAAGGAGCCCACACGTGAGTTTTCTTCACCCTAACCGCTGCCCTCCTCTCTCCCTCTCTCATTTCTCTCTCTATTATCGCATGTGAACAATTCTCTTCGGCCACGTGCAAAACTCGGCGCCCCTGCAGCAACCGCCACGCCCCACGCCGCCGCCTCCTCACCCTCTATAAAACCAGCCCGACCCCGGCCGAAATCCTCCACAGAAACCGATTGATTCCTCTCGGTAGGCAAAACCGCCCCTTTTCAAAATTCTCCGGAATTCCCTCTGATCATCCGACTTTAGCCCTCCCTACACCATCACAAGGCCTCCAGGAGAGATTTCCGACAAGAAACAGTGAACGTTTGTGCTTGGGGAGCCATCCCGATGAAGATCGTCGGAGATCAACACTACTCGCCGTCGATCACCCCTCTCCGGCCGTTTGTGACCCCCGAGGACCCCCTAGGTGAGTTCCCCATCCTCCCCTCTTTCTTCTGGTACCAAGAGATCAAAGAATGGTAGAGAAATCAAAGAAACCGAGAATTCCCGGCCACCGCCGCCGCTCACCGGCGATCGCGCGGCCGCCGGACGCGGGGGAGACGGGTATAGGGCGACGTGGCCGCTTCTGGTGCGTCGGATTTGAGCCAACGACTCTGATTAGAATATGCGTACCGGTCCGGTTATTTTAAATCTGGGCCATTGATCTCAGATCCAACGGCCCACATTCAAAGTAGTTATAAACGTTAGGAATTTCACAGAGGGGCCCCTGGAGATTTAAATAACTAGGAAATAGCCCCTGTTCTTTGCAGAATTAACCCGAGGCTTATTAGAAATTAGAAAATTCAGTTTAAAATAACCAAATAGCCCCTGTATGATTTGCAAATTAATAAAATAATTCTGTATTTTCAATTTGAACCCTAGAAAAATTGTAACTATTACAAATTAGCCCAAATCATTTTTTAAAGTTTAAATTTAATTTTGTAATCACTCAAATTAGGTTAAATGATTTCTGAAAAATGTTAGAAACTTATTAAAACCCTGTTTAAACATTCTGACCAGAATATTAATCTGAAATTAAAAGTAATTAGTTCCAAAGACTGAGATTAATTATATAATGACAAATTAATTCTGAAAAATTAAACAAAAATAATATAAATATCAGAAAAATTGTAGAAAATTATTAAACAGCACAATATTATTCTGTTTTTATGTTTTTACACATTTGAAGTTTCTGTAGTCCAGAACAATTATTTAAATGGCTGAAAATGCATTTTTAGGTGTTAAATAAATGCTGAAATATAGATAAAAATATAATATATTAAAGAAAATCTTGGAAACTGTCCTAAATACATAAATAGGTTCTGAAATGTAGAAAATAGTAATATGAGTTCTGAAAATCATTATAGTAATAATTTAAATGATTTTTAGGATTTAATTAATTATAAAATTAACATATGTACAAATAAAATTCTAAAATTATTTCAACCTCACAAATTGAAAATGAGTATTTGGCTATAGCAAAATTAAAGTAGAAGGATATAGGTACCCAATTGAAACCTACTTTCATTCCAACCCACATGAAATGACATGAAATCAATAAGTGTAGGTGTATAATCAAATATATATGATTGAAATGCATTATCAAGATTCTTATGTAATGTTTGGCATTATTTTGTGTGCATATGTATGGATAGAACCAACCCAAGAACTGTTTCATAACCTTCAAGAGCAAGAGTTTGAAGTGAATCACTCTTCATTTAAAGGCAAGTGTTCCTTGACCACTTTGTTCCTATTCTAGGATGATTAGTTAGAATGCTTGCATGATGTCATTAACATGAAACCTAATTTAGGTTGTTTTCCTAGATATATTCCTTTATCATTCCTTGTTGAACCATGGAGGGACTTAGTTGATAGTTGTTGGTTATCATTTTATGTGCTTTGTCATGCTTAGTACTTAGAGAATGAATGAAATATAAATGTGGTTAGTTTTGTGGAATTATATGAAAGACACAAGTGTGTGTCATGGTGTTAGGAATCTAGACAGGCTGGTTGCTTTGGATGGTGCTTCGTGCACGAGACTCGGGTTAGTGATAGTGCCTGTCTTAGATTCTAAGGACCGGTTCATGGAACAGTTAACCTGGCTTTACAGTGCCACCACAAGACTGATATGGGGCAGCTTGGCCAATTAATTAGGAGTTTGCTGGTATAGTATGAGTGTTTGGATGGTGCGGGGAATGGGAGTCCATTTTTGACTGCCCTGGGAACTGCAAGGCTCAAGAGGGGGCTTCTGTAGGGGAGGGTTACTCCCAGGAACTACAGCGGTGAAACCTCAGTGGGCTTGTACTTGCCGGTAGACCCTTTGTAAAGGCCATGTAGTGATCTCCTGATCGCACACCCAAGGAAGTGTGTAATGTGGCTTGCAACCACGGATATCAGGGAGGTTTCTTAGTCCACCTGGCAACAGGGGATGATATCACTATGTGAGACCTATGTGTGCTGAATACATTGGCAATTAGGATAAAAGTTAGCGTTAACATTCAAAGTTTTGAATATTGCCAAAACATTCTTCTGTGGCAAGGTCCGACAAGTTCTTTGTTAGGTCTGCCAAGTGTTGGCAAGATCCGACGCAAGGTCCGGAGAGCTTCTGTGAGGTTCGGAGCTTGTTTTTAGGGAGCTCCCGTGAAGTTCAACTCGTAGAACTGCAGCGTCTTGTTTTTGCTTTTAACTCGCAATGTTTCAAACTTGCTTTATGGGAAGGTTTGCTTAGTATTAATTTGCTAAGTTTTTGGTGTGTTTTGGTGGTTATGGCTGTTATCATTTGATATGGTTTGCAACATGCTTATGTGACGTGCTCATGTAAGGTGTTGTTGTTTTTGAACTAACGTGAGTCAAGTCGAGGACTTGTGCTCGGAAGAATTGGTTGTTTATTCATGTGCAGGTGTTGCTTGAGTTCAAGACATGGCTGGTGACGGGATCCTTGGACTAGTCTCAGGGAGGAGATGAGGTTCCAACAACCAAGTTCGGGAGGAGCTGTGGTTGAGTTGATCGGGAGGTCGCGCAACATGTTTGGATCAAGGGCAGTGCATATGAAGGTTGTGTGTACGTCGCTGGAAGGTGTTTGCACGTGTGCAAGGAGTGCATGGACGTGGCAACATTGTTCCAAGGCGTGATGAAGAGAAGTGGACGTAAAGAATTGGTCGGAAAGGTCCAACCGGCTGGATTGCGTACTTAGGCTGAGGCTGAGTCGGATATGGCTCAAATATGGAAGATTTGAGTTGGTTATGATAGGATTTCGTGCTAGGAACGAAGTTGAGTTGTTTTAGGAATGTTTAGGACGTTCCTAAGTTGTTTGGAAGTCTCATGATTGCTTCTATCTGCGAATAGGAGAGTCCTGAGCAGTTACGGTAAGTTAGGATACGAGTCCAATTAGGAGTAGGAGTCCTAGATTGGATTGTTTAGCCTGAGGGCAGGCTATAAAAGCAAGGGAGGCCAGAGCTCTCGTGGGTAGAGAACTTTGGGCTGTTCCGCTTGTATTTCTATTTAATAAAGTTCATAGTTTCGAGGAGCTTTTCTGCCTTGTTCATCCGACTTGTTTTTCGTCAAGTTTTTCTCGCCGAGTTTCTGGACAGACCGACGTTGCTTCGGTGTTTCGTTCATAACTCGAGTTTTACAGATCCGATTGAGGTGATTCTTTTTGGGTTGTCTTCACAACTCAATTATCTATCATCTGTGAAATTTTCACGAGCTTCGGATCTGTAGTTTTCGAGATACACGAGTTTCTTTGCAGAGTTGCAGATCTGTTTTATATCGGGTAGAACAGATTGATCTTCGTTTAATGTTTTGATCGTATCTCAAGTTTTACTTCGTGTTTTCAAGTGATTCTTGTTGCATTAGATCCGTGACTTGATTATCTACCTCTCTACTTGATTTTTCACGGTTGAACATGTTTGAAAACACTTGCACACATGGTTTCTTTAACTGATTGATTTTTGCTGAGGGGTTTTTGTTGTTTCCGCTGCGAAAAGTTTTAATCTACCATTCACCCCCCTCTGGTAGCTTTTCACGTGCTCTTCGATCCTACAATTGGTATCAGAGCCAAGATGCTCTAATCTTTGTGATTTGCACGTGTTTTGACTAACCATCATGGAGAAGTACTCCGTAAAACCTTGTGTGTTCAATGGCATCGATTTTCAGGTTTGGAAGGTGCGGATGAAGGCCTACATACAGGCGCAAGGCTTCGCCATATGGGAAAAGGTCTACCGGAACTTCGATGTACCACCCAATGATCAAGTTACGGCTGCGAACATGAGAGATGTTGACAACAACAACAAGGCTCGCAACTTGATCATCCAAGGATTGACTCAAAACGACTTCGACCGTGTTGCACACCTCCGATCTGCATATGATGTTTGGAAAGCTCTTTGTGACTACCATGAAGGATCCAATACGATCAAGGAGGTAAGGCAAGATATGTTCAAGAAAAAATACATGCGTTTTGAGATGCAACCCGGTGAGTCAATTGACGACCTTTTTGCTCGCTTAAATAAAATTCTCAGCAACTTGCGTAGTGTCAATGTTAACTTTTCAGATGTTGAAAATGCTAGACAATTGTTAGGAGCATTAGATATGTCAATTTGGGAGATGAAAGTTACATCTATTCGTGAATCTACTGTCATGAGTTCTCTTACTTTAGACGTGCTTTATTCTAAATTAAAAACTCATGAAATTGACATCATCTCACGTAAAACCCCCAACAAGTCTATTGCATTTGTTTCGCAACGTGACATGTCTAGTTCTAGTCAATCATCATCTAGTGGTGCACTCTCTTTGTTGTCCTCTCTAACCCTTGAACAGATTGAAGAGTTTCCAGAGGAGGAGGTTGCACTCATCTCTACTCGGTTCTCAAAAGCATTGCAAAATGTGAGAACTAGAAGGAGAGGAAGCTCTGGACCTCAATGATGTTCTGAATGTGGTAAGACAGGACATTTTCGTACGGAGTGCCCTAACCGTTCAGGTCCGACTTCACGTGAAGAAAAGCAAACAAGGCCGAAGAAATCATTTGCAAAGAATAAGAAGAAGAAAGATTTATCAATGCGCAACATAGTGCATAGTATGATCTCTGCACTTCAAGATTTCGGCTCAAGTGATGTGGACACCGGTAGTGATGAAGATGAAGAAGCTATGGCAAATATGTGCTGCATGGCGGGCAAGTCAAGTTCAAGCTCTGAGGAGGCAGAACACAACAGCGACGATGAAGAGGTATGTCCCACTTGCGAAGAAATGTGTGATGCTATTTCTCGTGCCACTGTTATATTAAAGAAAAAGGATAAAAAACTTAGGAACAATGCTGTTAAAATTGAATCACTAGAATCTGAAATTAATCGTTTAAAAACTTTGATTCCTAGTGATGATTCTTGTTCCTCATGTGATTTGATTTATGAACAATTATCCTCTTTAAGAAGTGCACACGCATCTACACTTGATAAACTTGAACTTGAAATTGAAAAGAACAAAGAGCTTGCTGCACTTAATGATAAAAATTTGAAAGATGCTTGTTGTTCTACAATTGATTTGCATTGTTCTTCATGTGATGATCTGAATAAGAAACTAAATGATGCTATGAATGAGATTTCTATTTTGAACAATGCTTTATGTGTGCATGAAGTTAAATATTGTTCAAATTGCAAACTAAAAGGAAAAACTTCATGTGAAAACTGCTTTGATTTGTCCAATAAACTTGATGACATGCATAGGACACTAGATCGGTTTTCTAATGCAAATAAGAACCTAAACTTGCTGCTGAATTCTTCCAAGTCTTGTAATGATAAAACTGGTTTAGGTTTTAATTCTCATGCTCATGCTAAGGCACACCCACCTAAAGTTGTAAAGTCATTAGGAAGCGGTTTGATTCAAACAGCTCCTAGACAAAAAGAGGTGATTTCCAAATCTGCAGGAGTACTGTCCCATTCGGGTTCTAATAAACGTGTTGCTTGCTCATCTAGACATGATAATAAGGTTATTTTTCATTGTACCTACTGTGGTAGAGATGGTCATGTCATGGATTTTTGTTATAGACTAGCTAAACACGATAAGAAACAAAGAATACTTGCTAGATCACATAACAACCAAGCAAAATCTGCTAGACCGAATGTTCGGAGCTTGCAACCTGCTGTAATGAGTCAAAAACTTGCTCCTGGACCTACTGTTTTTTGTGCTACATATAACACATCTTCTAAGTCAGTAGTTGGGAACAAAAAATTTTGATGTTTGGCTCATAAACCTGCTGTACCTTCTCAGCTTTCGCGTGTTATTCCTGCTGGACGTCGTGTGACTCAGTACTGGATTCCTAAAAGTCTTCTAACTAACCCCAGTATTGAGTCATCGACGTATTGTGCTGCTGTGTAGGTTTCACGTTTGAGGAAGGAGAACATTTGGATTGTGGATTCAGGTTGCTCACGCCACATGACCGGTAACAAAGAATGGTTCTCCTCTCTCTCTTTTGTGTCACGTGTAGAAAATGTTACTTTCGTCGATAACTCTTCTACTCCCATAATTGCTAAAGGTTCGGTTAGAGTAAACAATCTCTACACTTTGAAAGATGTGGCACTTGTTAAAAATTTGAAATACAACTTGCTTTCGGTTTCACAATTGCTAGATGAAAATCTAGAGGTTAGCTTTGCTAAAAAATGCTGCAAGGTTGTAGATTCAAAAGGTGAGCTTTTGTTTAACATGTCTAGGTTTGGAAGATTTTTTAAAGCTGATTTTGATTTGTCAACTTCTAAGCATCGGTGTCTAGTTGCTAATGATACAAAGGATCTATATTTTTGGCATCGTAGACTTGGTCACATAGGCTTTGATCATCTCACTCGTGTTAGTGCTCTCGATCACATACGTGGGCTGCCGAAGCTTAAAAAGGACAATGATATTGTGTGCTCTTCTTGTAGACATGCTAAGTTTGTTGCAGGTTCACATGCTCCTCTCACAATGACCATGACAGCTGAACCGGGACAACTTTTACATCTTGACACAGTAGGTCCGGACGTGTTCAATCCTTCGGAGGTAAATGGTATGTGCTTGTGATTGTTGATGATTATTCCAGATATTCTTGGGTTTATTTTATGGCATCTAAGAATGAAGCTTTTAGTCATTTTAGAACTTTATTTCTTAGATTATCTATTGATCATCCAGGATCATTAAAAGCAATTAGAAGTGATAATGGAACTGAATTTAAAAACCAATCCTTTGATCACTTTTGTGCTGAAAATGGAATAGATCATCAATACTCTTCACCCTATGTACCACAACAAAATGGTGTCGTAGAAAGAAAGAACAGGACCTTAGTTGAGATGGCTAGGACTATGCTTGATGAATATCAAACTCATAGGAAATTTCGGGCTGATGCAATTGCAACCGCTTGTTATGTCTCAAATCATGTTTTCTTGCGTGCTAAGCTTGGAAAAACCCCATATGAGCTCCGGTTTGGACATAGGCCCAGTGTTACACACTTTAGGGTTTTTGGTTGCAAATGCTTTGTTAAGGAACATGGTAATCTTGATAAATTTGAAGCTAGATCTGTTGATGGCATGTTTCTTGGTTATCCATCTCATACTAGAGGCTACCGTGTGCTTTTACTTGACACTAACAAAATTGGGGAGACTTGCGAGGTTTCTTTTGATGAAGCTAGCCCAAGTACTAGCTCCGATATTGCAGGTCCGGATCCATATCCGCAGGGGGAGAGTATTTTTATTGAAGAAGATGAAGAAGTGGTGCTGCTGCCCGAAAACTCAGAAGTAAATAACGATCAAGCTGCTGATTTTGCACCACAACCAGCACCAACAGTCACTACTGCTGGTTCGGACCTTCCTCAATCAACAAGCTCTCCTAATCAAAGGTCCGAACATGAAGAAGAAGGTGCTTGTGAAGTGTCTACTCCCCTCCGAGTACTCAAAAGTCATCCTCCACAACAAATCATTGGAAGCTTGCATGAACGAGTCACTCGGTCCAGGTTTTGCGATCCAAACTCTCATGCTCATTCTGCTTTTGTTGCTTCTTTTGAACCCAAGGATATATCACACGCACTCACTAATGAATCTTGGATTAATGCCATGCAAGAAGAGTTAGAAAATTTTGAAAGAAATAATGTTTGGAAACTTGTACCTCCACCTCAAGGTCACACATTAATTGGAACTAAATAGGTATGTAAAAATAAGCAAAGTGAGGATGGGGTTGTGGTTAGGAATAAAGCTAGGTTGGTTGCTCAAGGTTTCACTCAAAATTGAAGGTCTAGATTTTGATGAAACATTTGCTCCTGTTGCTAGATTAGAAGCTATAAGAATTTTATTAGCATTTGCTGCATCTAAAGGTTTCAAGTTATATCAAATGGATGTTAAAAGTACTTTTCTTAATGGCTACATAGAGGAGGAGGTTTATGTTAAGCAGCCAGCGGGTTTTGAAAATCCAAATTTTCCTAATCATGTTTACAAACTGTCCAAAGCCTTGTACGGTCTAAAACAAGCCCCTAGAGCATGATATGATAGGTTAAAAACATTCTTACTTGAAAAGGGGTTTACCATGGGCAATGTTGATAAAACTATTTTTGTACTTAAGCATGGCAATGACTCATTATTCGTTCAAGTGTATGTGGATGATATTATCTTTGGTTGTGCTTCTCATGATCTCGTGTCCATGTTTTCAGCTATGATGAGTTCAGAATTTGAGATGAGTATGATGGGAGAACTCACATACTTTTTGGGGCTGCAAATCAAGCAAACAAAAGAAGGAACTTTTGTGCATCAAATTAAGTATACAAAGGACCTTCTTAAGCGCTTCAACATGGACAAATGCAAGCCTCTTCAGACACCAATGGGAACAGCAACAACACTTGAACTTGACGAAGATGGTGACCCGGTTGATAAAAAAGAATACAGAAGTATGATTGGATCACTTTTGTATCTCACGGCGTCAAGACCGGACATACAATTCAGCGTATGTCTTTGTGCACGTTTTCAAGCTTCTCCACGTGCTTCACATCGCCAAGCCATCAAAAGGATTCCCAGGTACCTACATGGAACTCAAGAATTTGGCATTTTTCTTCCTTCTTCCTCAACCGTTTCTTTGAAAGCTTTTTCAGATGCTGATTTTGGGGGTTGTAGGATTGATAGGAAAAGTACTTCGGGTGCTTGTCATTTTCTTGGTAATTCACTTGTTGCTTGGTCCTCTAGAAAACAAAGTTCAGTTGCACAATCCACGGCCGAATCTGAATATGTAGCTGCGGCTAGCGCCTGCTCACAAATTCTTTGGATTGTTCAAACACTTAAGGACTATGGGGTTGATTTAGATAGTGTTCCACTGTTTTGTGATAACACTAGTGCAATTTGTATTGCTAAAAACCCCGTGAAACACTCTAGAACTAAGCACATTGACATTAGGTATCACTTTCTTCTTGATAATGTTGAAAAAGGAAACATTGTGCTTCACCATGTCGATACCGAACAACAATTGGATGATATTTTTACAAAACCTTTGGATTTCACTCGTTTTTGTTTCATTCGTAGTGAAATAGGGGTTATGCATCCTCATGGCTTAAATTGAGGGGGAGTTTTTGAAACTTTAAAAGTCTATGTGTGAATCTGAAACTAAAATAATATGAGCATAGTATTTCATACATATATGACTTTGTGATTCCTTTTACAGGCTGAAAGTTCTTACTACATTACTCATGTTATACATTTTGTAGTTTTTGCCATGACTAGTAGTTTTGAACTTGTTGCGTGCTCACAAGTGCCTTTAATCATAAAAAATTAATCAAGTGATCAGCTCACATGTTGAGTTTTCAAATAAAAAATTGAGAAAAGATCAAGAGAATATGCATGCATCGCACTTCTTCTTTTGAGATTGCTTATCATTGCACTAAGATATGAACTTGGAAGGAATTGTGTATGACTAAAACCATGTCCTTAAGCTTCTGATTGTCAAATGACATAGGCTTGGCTTGGTTGGTTAGAATAAGGCTGATGCGGCATATAATCTCTTGCAAATATCATATGATCAACTTTGTGCCTTAAATGATTAAGAATAATAAAAATGCAGCAACAAGTGTCATGTTTTCAGGTTTTGAAATAGTTGAGTAAGGGAGATCATGACTTGCTTAAACTGAAAAATACATTTGATCTCTAGCATGGCTTACACTACTTTATGTATCTCATTGATGTGATAGTGTAAGTAACCTGATAGTATGACTTGGATGAGCTTTGTTTTGTATGTATATGTTATAATATGCTCATAACATTTAAAAATTTCTCTTTTGAACCTTGCTGAATACATTGTCAAAGGGGGAGAAATATGTATAAGGAGAGATTTTTTTACACTTTGCATATGTTATACACTTTCTTCCTTCTCTGATTTTAAAAAATGGGGAGAAAATAATAAAGGGGGAGAAATGAGTTTTCAAAGCTTTTCAAAACTTTTCATAAGCCATTGTTCGGATTTTAATTGGTGTTGCCAATGCATTCATCAAGGGGGAGATTGTGAGACCTATGTGTGCTGAATACATTGGTAATTAGGATAAACGTTAGCATTAACATTCAAAGTTTTGAATATTGCCAAAACATTCTTCTGTGGCAAGGTCCGACAAGTTCTTTGTTAGGTCCGCCAAGTGTTGGCAAGGTCCGACGCAAGGTCCGGAGAGCTCCTGCAAGGTCCGGAGAGCTTCTGTGAGATCCGGAGCTTGTTTTTAGGGAGCTCCCGTGAAGTTCAACTCGTAGAACTGCAGCGTCTTGTTTTTGCTTTTAACTCGCAATGTTTCAAACTTTCTTTATGGGAAGGTTTGCTTAGTATTAATTTGCTAAGTTTTTGGTGTGTTTTGGTGGTTATGGCTGTTATCATTTGATATGGTTTGCAACATGCTTATGTGACGTGCTCATGTAAGGTGTTGTGGTTTTCAAACTAACGTGAGTCAAGTCGAGGACTTGTGCTCGGAAGAATTAGTTGTTTATTCATGTGCAGGTGTTGCTTGAGTTCAAGACATGGCTGGTGACAGGATCCTTGGACTAGTCTCAGGTAGGAGATGAGGTTCCAACAACCAAGTTCGGGAGGAGCTGTGGTTGAGTTGATCGGGAGGTCGCGCAGCATGTTTGGATCAAGGGCAGTGCATATGAAGGTTGCGTGTACGACGTTGGAAGGTGTTTGCACGTGTGCAAGGAGTGCATGGACGTGGCAACATTGTTCCAAGGCGTGATGAAGAGAAGTGGACGTAAAGAATTGGTCGAAAAGGTCCAACCGGCTGGATTGCGTACTTAGGCTAAGGCTGAGTCGGATATGGCTCAAATATGGAAGATTTGAGTTGGTTATGATAGGATTTCGTGCTAGGCACGAAGTTGAGTTGTTTTAGGAATGTTTAGGACATTCCTAAGTTGTTTGGAAGTCTCACGATTGCTTCTATCTGCGAATAGGAGAGTCCTGAGCAGTTACGGTAAGTTAGGATACGAGTCCAATTAGGAGTAGGAGTCCTAGATTGGATTGTTTAGCGTGAGGGCTGGCTATAAAAGCAAGGGAGGCCAGAGCTCTCGTGGGTAGAGAACTTTAGGCTGTTCCTCTTGTGTTTCTATTGAATAAAGTTCATAGTTTCGAAGAGCTTTTGTGCCTTGTTCGTCCGACTTGTTTTTCGTCAAGTTTTTCTCGCTGAGTTTCTGGACAGACAGACGTTGCTTCGGTGTTTCTTTCATAACTTGAGTTTTACAGATCCGATTGACGTGATTATTTTTGGGTTGTCTTCACAACTCAATTATATATCATCTGTGAAATTTTCACGAGCTTCGGATCTGTAGTTTTTGAGATACACGAGTTTCTTTGCAGCGTTGCAGATCTGTTTTATATCGGGTAGAACAGATTGATCTTCGTTTAATGTTTTGATCGTATCTCAAGTTTTACTTCGTGTTTTCAAGTGATTCTTGTTGCATTAGATCCGTGATTTGATTCTCTACCTCTCTACTTGATTTGTCACGGTTGAACACATTTGAAAACACTTGCACACACGGTTTCTTTAACCGATTGATTTTTGCTGAGGAGTTTTTGTTGTTTCCGCTGCAAAAAGTTTTAATCTACCATTCACCCCCCTCTGGTAGCTTTTCACGTGCTCTTCGATCCTACACACTACTTGTGGGTAAAGTGGTACAATCTCTGCAGAGAACCAAACTGTCATGACAGCCGTGCTCACGGTCAAGAGCGGTCTGGACTTGTCCATGATTAGAGAAACATGGATATGGGTTGGAAAGGTCGTTGGGTGGTGTAACCTAACATTAATGACTTAATTATGAGGCTGGTGGGATTATCACTTAGTAAGATAGGTTGCTAATCAAAGCTAATGCTTAGGATTTATGCATAGTGCTTAATCCATGTTAGCCTTCCCTTGCTATTGGCCTTCATAACATTCTTTCCTACACTTGCTGAGTACCTTTGGTACTCAAACTTGCTTTTGTTGGATATCACATGTTGCTCAGGTGCAAATGAAGATATAGACTTTGATGAGGAGGACTTCGATCCCGAGGAGTTGTTCTAGGTTGGCGAAACCCCCGGGCAACGCCTGTGGAACTGGAGCACCACACTAGAGTCTTCCGCTGTTATATTATTAGTGTGCTTGTACTCATAATTGATACTTTATGTCTTATGATGTAATATTACGTTGTATGATAAACTTGGCTTGTAATACAATGATATTTCACTCTTGTTGGCACATGTATGACTCAACTGATCCTGGCATACATGTGAGAATACGCTCGGTGTTCCTTACGGAAAACCGGGTGTGACAAAGTGGTATTAGAGCCAAGGTTGCCCGTAGGACGCAAACCTAGTTAGAAATGGACGGGATAGACATCACTATTTTATTAAAAACTATTTTACTAAATATTTTGTATAATGAGGATTATTTAAATTATATATATGTTGTCTAACCTCATCTATACTCAAAATTATATTATTGTTTATTTTTTAACACATTTTTAAATTTTTCTTGAAACAGATGGCACGCACACGTCTTACGGCCCGTAAGTCCACCGGGGGACGAGTTCCCTGACACCAGCTGGCTGAACGCACTGTCGAGGAGGTGGACAACCCCGCCACCTACCAGACCCACGGGGAGTCCACTAGAGGCATGGTGGATCGCCTTAGACACCTCCTTCGCTGTGCTGGTTACACCAGCAAGCTAGAGGTACATTACAACACCACTCGAGTTTCTCGCGCAGAACGTGAGGAGTGGAAGTCACAGGCGAGGATCTACTATGAGAACAAGCTTCTCAAGATCCACAATTTGCCAGCATAGAGGTCTACCATGGCAGAGGCTGAGAAGGACGCCACTTGGGAGGCAATCACTTGCCAGAGCTACACCAACCGTGGCCGCCTTGAGATGGAGACACTTGTACTCCGGACTCTCCAGACCGTAGGGCAGCCAAACGCCCTCATGCTTCTCCAGCACCTGAGGCCGCCACAGCTGAGTCAGAGGCTAGCACTCCTGATGGTGATGGCGGGAACCCACAGGAGGATGCACAGAACCCAGGGGACAACTAGGATAGGTGTCCTTGCTCATGTAGTAGCTCGTGTAGTAAGCATGTATTGTATTGACTAGTGTGTAATGGTTGATTAGTGTACTTGTTTAGGTTGATGATGTAATGTCTTGTTAGTGTATGAACGTGAGTTGTGAAAGCCGTAGGCTTACGTTCACAACCTCGTTAGTGTATGTATATATCTATTAAGGAATATAAATGCTTAGTTTGCTTCAGCCATGATCATTTAATAAACAAAGTAGAAAATTTTGTAACTCTTGTGTAGAATTGATGAAGTAAGTACACAACGTAATACACTTAAGAGAACATCTATATATTAAGTTTAAACGTAGTCTTTCATAGATGGCAGGAAGAAGGAGACGCAACGAAGGAAACAACAACAATGAGGCTGCAGGGTTTCCTTTACCTGGATGGCAGCCACGAGTTGCACGCAGAGCTGATGGAGAGGTCATACAACAGATGATGAACATGCAAAACCAACTCATTCAAAACTTGACAAGTGGTGGCCAACATGCAACAACCTCAACCACAAATTCAGAATGCACCACGTCAACCAAAGTTAAATGAGTTCCTAAGCACCCAACCACCAAGGTTCGACAATGCTATAGAGCCATTAGAAGCTGATGATTGGCTCAAGAATATTGAAAACAAGTTGCAGATCATACAATGCCCAGGGCGTGAGAGGGTACTCTTTGCTTCTCACCAACTATATGGATCTGCAGCGGACTGATGGACGGCATACAAAGAAGCTCATGAGGACCTAGACAGTGTCTCATGGAATGAGTTCAAACTCGTCTTCCGAAATCACTATGTTCCAACGGGAGAAATCAAAACAAGCGGAAGGAGTTCCTCAACCTGAAGCAAGGTAGCATGTCCGTGCGAGAGTACCTTACCAAGTTCACACAGTTATCTTGCTATGCTCCGGGAGACATAGACACGGATGAAAAGAATCAAGACTGTTTCATTGAGGGCTTGAACTCAGAAATACAGTATGCCATGTCTTCAAGTGACTATGAAAGTTTCCAAAAGCTCATCAACAAGGCTTTCATAGTGGAAAGAAAAAGACAGAAGTTAGTTGAGGAGCGAAAGAGGAAAATGAATTGGCAAGGACAGTCTTCTAGCAGCAACAGTCGGCCCCGTTTCTCATCACCGCCGACGGGAGCAATGAATCGACCTATAGCTCCCAATCAGTTTCATAGGAGCTACAATCCTGGTGCTAGGAATCCAACCTTTCAACCACAACAGCAGCGACAACAAGTACAGCAACAACGCCCTGCCTTTCAACCTCGTCCTACAGGGTCAAATCCTCCAAATGCACAACCAGGCAACAAAGCACCAATGAACAAGGTCACAGGGCAATGCTTCAACGGTGGAGAAACAGGACACTATGCCAACCGGTGCCCCAACAAGAAGTCACCTCAACCACAGAATCTTGTGCATGGCAAGGTGAATCATGTGACCATGGAAGAAGCACAAGAGGCACCAGATGTGGTGATTGGTATGTTCTCTGCCAATACTTATCCTGCTACAATTCTGTTTGACTCTGGTGCAACACACTCATTCATAGCCAAGGAATTCATAACCAAGCACAACTTACCAATTACATCTATGAATCGAGTGTTATTAGTGAATTCTCCTGGAGGAGAAATAAAGACAAAACAAGTATGTCCCAAGATAAAGCTAGGAGTTAATGGAGTAGATTTCTTGCAAACCTCATTGTGATAGAATCACAAGGGATAGATATCATCTTGGGAATGGACTGGTTAACCAAATATAAAGGAGTTATACATTGTTCAACGAGAACGGTGGAACTAACACATACGGATGGAACAAAGGTTGAGTTCACATCTATTCAAGTACCCTCTGGAAATGTTCTACTCAACAAGACAGAAGTAGTTATTGAAGATATAAAGGTTGTCAACGAATTTCCAGATGTGTTCCCCGAGGAGTTACCAGGTATGCCACCGGATCGAGAAGTAGAATTCATTATAGAATTAGTACCTGGTACTGCTCCCATATATAAAAGACCATATAGGATGGATACCCAACAGCTAGCAGAACTCAAGGATCATATCCAAGAGTTATAAGAGAAAGGGTACATCCGTCCTAGTTCCTCACCATGGGGAGCTCCGGTCATATTTGTACCGAAGAAGGATGGAACCAAGAGTTTGTGTGTAGATTACCGTGCCCTCAATGAGGTGACGATCAAAAACAAGTACCCTTTTCCTCGTATTGAGGACTTGTTTGATCAATTAAGAGGTGCATGTGTATTCTCTAAGATTGACCTCCGTTCCGGATATCATCAACTAAAGATAAGAGAATCGGATATCCCGAAGACAGCATTTGTTTCTCGATACGGACTGTATGAATATACAGTTATGCCTTTTGGAATAACAAATGCTCCGGCATATTTCATGTACCTTATGAATAAGGTGTTCATGAAATACTTGGGACAAGTTTGTGGTAGTGTTCATTGATGATATCCTCATATACTCAAAGAATGAGAAAGAACATGAAGAGCACCTGAGAATAGTATTGCAAAAGCTAAGAGAAAACCAACTTTATGCCAAATTCAGTAAGTGTGAATTTTGGCTTAAGAAAGTTGCTTTTCTGAGACATATTATCTCCGAAGGGGGAATATCAGTAGACCCAGAGAAGATATCCGGTGTTCAAAAGTGGAAGACACCAGAGAATGTCGGAGAAATCCGAAGCTTCTTAGGATTGGCAGGCTATTACCGAAGGTTCATCGAAGGGTTTTCAAAAATAGCCAAGCCACTAACAAAGATGTTGGAAAAAGGAGCTGCTTTTGTATGGTCTCAAGAGTGCGAATCAAGCTTTCAAGAATTAAAGAAGAAGTTAACAATTGCCCCAGTCTTAGTTATGCCCGATATGGAGAAATCATTCTCTGTATATTGTGATGCTTCAGGACAAGGGTTAGGATGTGTGCTTATGCAAGAAGGGCATGTTATTGCCTATGCTTCCCGACAACTTTGAAAGCATGAGAAGAACTATCCTACCCATGATCTAGAGTTGGCAGCAGTTGTACATGCATTGAAGTTATGGAGACATTACCTAATGGGTAAAAGAACTGAGATCTATACCGATCATAAGAGTTTGAAGTATATCTTCACTCAGCCAGATCTCAACCTTCGGCAAAGGAGATGGTTGGAGTTCATTAACGATTTTGATGTGGGAATCAATTACCATCTTGGAAAAGCTAATGTGGTTGCAGATGCCTTGAGCAGAAAGACACATGTTAACAATGAGAGATCTACAACCCCAACTTTGTGAAGAGTTTGCAAGACTCAACTTATGCTTGGTGAATCATACAGAAGCCATGGCAATGGAAGTTGACTCAACTCTAGAACAAGATATACGAAATGGTCAAAAGAACGATGAAAAGATCAAAGAAATCAAGGAGTTCATCAAAGAAAACAAGGCCCCGGGATTTAGAGAAGATGAGAATGGTACCATATGGCATGGTAAAAGAATATGTGTGCCAGACATCAAGGAAATAAAGAAGTTAATTTTAAAAGAGGCTCATGATTCTGATTATTCTATCTATCCTGGAAGTACAAAGATGTATCATGATCTTAAGACAAGGTATTGGTGGTACGGAATGAAAAGAGATGTTGCAGAGCATGTGGCATTGTGTGACACATGTCAGCTAGTCAAAGCAGAGCACCAAAGGCCTGCAGGGCTGTTACAACCACTAAAGATACCTGAATGGAAGTGGGAAGAAATTGGGATGGACTTTATAGTGGGTTTGCCCAGGACACAAATAGAGTATGACTCAATATAGGTGATAGTGGATAGATTGACCAAAGTTGCTCACTTCATTCCAGTGAAGGAAAATTTTAACAGTTCCAAACCAGCAGAACTGTATATGTCGAGAATAGTCTGCCTACATGGTGTACCCAAAAAGGTAGTATCAGATAGAGGTACACAGTTCACTTCAAGATTTTGGCAGAAATTACATGAGTCTATGGGAACTCGATTGAATTTCAGTTCTGCATATCATCCACAAACTGATGGGCAAACAGAAAGGACCAATCAAATTCTTGAAGATATGCTCAGAGCTTGTGCTCTCAAAAATAGTAGAAGTTGGGATAAGAATTTGCCATATGCAGAATTCTCCTACAATAATAGCTACCAAGCAAGTATGAACATGTCCCCATTTGAGGCTCTATATGGAAGAAGATGTAGAACTCCACTATTTTGGGATCAAATAGGTGAGAATAAGGTGTTTGGACCTGAAGTACTAAAAGATGCAGAAAAGAAAGTAAGAGAAATTTGCAATAATATAAAGATAGCTCAAACAAGACAAAAGAGTTACGCGGACACAAGGCGAAGAGAATTAGTCTTCAAAGTGGGAGACTATGTGTATCTCAAAGTGTCACCCATGCGTGGACTAAAGAGATTTAAAGTAAGAGGGAAACTAGAACCTTGGTATATCGGACCATTCAAGGTACTGGAACGCAAAGGAGAGGTAGCCTATCAGTTAGAGTTACCCTCTCGATTGTCGGACGTACACGATGTGTTCCACGTATCACAGCTCAAGAAGTGTTTGAGAACATCAGAAGAGCAACTACCAATGGATGAATTGGATGTACAAGAGGATCTTTCATATACCGAGTATCCTGTCAGAATTCTTGACACAATGGAAAAGGTTACCAGAAACTAAATAACTCGTATGTGCAAGGTTCAATGGAAACATCATTCCGAGGCAGAAGCTACATGGGAAAGAGAAGATGAACTCAAATCACAATTCCCTAATCTATTCCCTTTGTAAACCCCAATCTCGAGGACGAGATTTTTCTTAAGGGGGGTAGAGTTGTAATACCGAATTCTTTACAAATGAATCGAAACCACCCCCCTCTCTTCCTCCTCACTGCCAAAGGAGCCCACACGTCAGTTTTCTTCACCCTAACCGCTGCCCTCCTCTCTCCCTCTCTCATTTCTCTCTCTATTATCGCATGTGAACAATTCTCTTCGGCCACGTGCAAAACTCGGCGCCTCTGCAGCAGCCTCCTCACCCTCTATAAAACCAGCCCGACCCCGGCCGAAATCCTCCACGGAAACCGCTCGATTCCTCTCGGTAGGCAAAACCGCCCCTTTTCAAAATTCTCCGGAATTCCCTCTGATCATCCGACTTTAGCCCTCCCTACACCATCACAAGGCCTCCAGGAGAGATTTCCGACAAGAAACAGTGAAGGTTTGCGCTTGGGGAGCCACCCCGACGAAGATCGTCGGAGATCGACACTGCTCGCCGTCGATCACCCCTCTCCGGCCGTTTCTGACCCCCGAGGACCCCCTAGGTGAGTTCCCCATCCTCCCCTCTTTCTTCTGGTACCAAGAGATCAAAGAATGGTAGAGAAATCAAAGAAACCGAGAATTTCCGACCACCGCCGCCGCTCGCCGGCGATCGCGCGGCCGTCGGACGCGGGGGAGACGGGTATAGGGCGACGTGGCCGCTTCTGGTGCGTCGGATTTGAGCCAACGGCTCTGATTAGAATATGCGTACCGGTTCGGTTATTTTAAATCTGGGTCGTTGATCTCAGATCCAACGGCCCACATTCAAAGTAGTTATAAACATTAGGAATTTCACAGAGGGGCCCCTGGAGATTTAAATAACTAAGAAATAGTCCCTGTTCTTTACAGAATTAACCCTAGGCTTATTAGAAATTAGAAAATTCAGTTTAAAATAACCAAATAGCCCCTGTGTGATTTGCAATTAATAAAATAGTTCTGTATTTTCAATTTGAACCTTAGAAAAATTGTAACTATTACAAATTAGCCCAAATCAGTTTTTAAAGTTTAAATTTAATTCTGTAATCACTCAAATTAGGTTAAATCATTTCTGAAAAATGTTAGAAACTTATTAAAAACCCTGTTCAAACATTCTGACCAGAATATTAATCTGAAATTAAAAGTAATTAGTTCCAAAGACTGAAATTAATTATATAATGACAAATTAATTCTGAAAAATTAAACAAAAATAATATAAATATCAGAAAAATTGTAGAAAATTATTAAACAGCACAATATTATTCTGTTTTTATGTTTTTATACATTTGAAGTTTCTGTAGTCCAGAAGAATTATTTAAATGGCTGAAAATGCATTTTTAGGTGTTAAATAAATGCTGAAATATAGATAAAAATATAATATATTAAAGAAAATCTTGGAAACTGTCCTAAATACATAAATAGGTTCTGAAATGTAGAAAATAGTAATATGAGTTCTGAAAATCATTATAGTAATAATTTAAATGATTTTTAGGATTTAATTAATTATAAAATTAACATATGTACAAATAAAATTATAAAATTATTTCAAATCACCTCACAAATTGAAAATGAGTGTTTGGCTATAGCAAAATTAAAATAGAAGGATATAGGTACCCAATTGAAACCTACTTTCATTCCAACCCACATGAAATGACATGAAATCAATAAGTGTAGGTGTATAATCAAATATATATGATTGAAATGCATTGTCAAGATTCTTATGTAATGTTTGGCATTATTTTGTGTGCATATGTCTGGATAGAACCAACCCAAGAACTGTTTCATAACCTTCAAGAGCAAGAGTTTGAAGTGAATCACTCTTCATTTAAAGGCAAGTGTTCCTTGACCACTTTGTTCCTATTCTAGGATGATTAGTTAGAATGCTTGCATGATGTCATTAACATGAAACCTAATTTAGGTTGTTTTCCTAGATATATTCCTTTATCATTCCTTGTTGAACCATGGAGGGACTTAGTTGATAGTTGTTGGTTATCATTTTATGTGCTTAGCCATGCTTAGTACTGTCACACCCGGTTTTCCATAAGGAACACCCGAGCGTATCATCACATGTATGCCTGGATCAGTTGATTCATACATGTGCCGACAAGAGTGTAATATCATTATATTACAAGCCAAGTTCAACGTACGACATAATATTACATCATAGTACATGAAATAATAACTAAGGGTATCATTACACTAAAACAAAACAGCGGAAAACTACGGCGTGGATGCTCCAGTTCCACAGGCGTTGCCCGGGGGTTACGCCAACCTAGAACAACTCCTCGGTATCGAAGTCCTCCTCATCAAAGTCTACATCTTCATTTGGACCTGAGCAGCATACGACATCCAACAAAAACAAGTTTGAGTACCAAAGGTACTCAGCAAGTGCAGGAAAGAATGTTATGAAGGCCAATAGCAAGGGAAGGCTAACCTGGTTAAGCACTATGCATTAATCCTAAGCCTTAGCTTTAATTAGCAACCTATCTTACTAAGTGATAATCCCACCATCATCATAATTAAGTCATTAATGTTAGGTTACACCACCCAACAACCTCTTTTGACTCACATCCATGTTTCTCTAATCATGGATAAGTCCAAGCCGCTCTTGACCCTGAGCAGGGCTGTCATGACAGTTTGGTTCTCTGCAGAGATTGTACCACTTTACCCACAAGTAGTGATTTCATCCCCTGTTGCCAGGTGGACTAAGAACCTCCCTGATATCCGTGGTTGCAAGCCACATTACACACTTCCTTTGGTGTGCGATCAGGAGATCACTACATGGCCTTTACAAAGGGTCTACCGGCAAGTACAAGCCCACTGAGGTTTCACCGCTGTAGTTCCTGGGAGTAACCCTCCCCTACAGAAGCCCCCTCTTGAGCCTTGCAGTTCCCAGGGCAGTTAAAAATGGACTCCCATTCCCCGCACCATCCAAACACTCATACTATACCGGCAAACTCCTAATTAATTGGCCAAGCTGCCCCATCTCAGTCTTGTGGTGGCACTGTAAAGCCGGGTTAACTGTTCCATGAACCAGTCCTTAGAATCTAAGACAGGCACTAACTCATTCCCGAGTCTCGTGCACGAAGCACCAACCAAACAAACAGTCTGTCTAGATTCATAACACATGACACACACTTGTGTCTTTCATATAATCCACAAGACTAGTATCAACTATGTTTCATTCATTTCTACAGTTCTAAGCATGGCTAAGCACATAAAATGATAACCATCAAGTCCTATCTAATTCCCTCCATGGTTTTGCAAGGAATGATAAAGGAAATAAACTAGGGAAACATCCTACAATGGGTTTCATATTGAAAACATCATGCAAATAATCTAACTATTCATCCTAGAATAGGAACAAAGTGATCAAGGAACACTTGCCTTTAAATTGCTGCTCAGAAATATCAAAATTTGTTGTTGAAGATCGACAACTGGTTTTGGGGCTGGTTCTTAATCCAACAATTTCGAGAGGGACGCATCGTCCTGGCTGTGACCAACAAAGGCCCGCGGTGTCGCTCGGCGGCAGCGATGACTGTCTCGACAAAGAAGCATGAACACATGGAAAAACTCACTAATCCTCAACTTTTCTAGCAAATTCGGAGGAGGAAAACACGAGTAACTCACCTAGTGCGGTTTCTTTGATCAAAACAGCCCCAAAATGCCTTGAACGGCGGCGGCGATCGTCGGACTTCATCGCAAGAGCGCTAGAACTAAGGATCTTCGATAGTTTCTTGTTGTAGAGTTTCCCGAGGAATTAGTGAACTATCGGTAAGGATATTTGGGGGGGGTCTTTGGTTGTTTAAATAGATAAACAAGGGCAGGGGTTGTGGTGTGTTCACACGCGAGCGCGGTGCGGATGGCCGGCCGCGAGTGTGCCGCGCGGCGGTTACGCATGAGTAAAATGGCTAGGGAGCAGTTGTTTTTTTCTTCACGTGGGATATGACAAGTACTTAGAGAATGAATGAAATATAAATGTGGTTAGTTTTGTGGAATTATATGAAAGACACAAGTGTGTGTCATGGTGTTAGGAATCTAGACAGGCTGGTTGCTTTGGATGGTGCTTCGTGCACGAGACTCGGGTTAGTGATAGTGCCTGTCTTAGATTCTAAGGACCGGTTCATGGAACAGTTAACCCGACTTTATAGTGCCACCACAAGACTGAGATGGGGCAGCTTGGCCAATTAATTAGGAGTTTGCCGGTATAGTATGAGTGTTTGGATGGTGCGGGGAATGGGAGTCCATTTTTGACTGCCCTGGGAACTGCAAGGCTCAAGAGGGGGGCTTCTGTAGGGGAGGGTTACTCCCAGGAACTACAGCGGTGAAACCTCAGTGGGCTTGTACTTGCCGGTAGACCCTTTGTAAAGTCCATGTAGTGATCTCCTTATCGCACACCCAAGGAAGTGTGTAATGTGGCTTGCAACCACGGATATCAGGGAGGTTTCTTAGTCCACCTGGCAACAGGGGATGAAATCACTACTTCTGGGTAAAGTGGTACAATCTCTACAGAGAACCAAACTGTCATGACAGCCGTGCTCACGGTCAAGAGCGGCTTGGACTTGTCCATGATTAGAGAAACATGGATATGGGTTGGAAAGGTCGTTGGGTGGTGTAACCTAACATTAATGACTTAATTATGAGGCTGGTGGGATTATCACTTAGTAAGATAGGTTGCTAATCAAAGCTAAGGCTTAGGATTTATGCATAGTGCTTAATCCATGTTAGCCTTCCCTTGCTATTGGCTTTCATAACATTCTTTCCTACACTTGCTGAGTACCTTTGGTACTCAAACTTGCTTTTGTTGGATATCACATGTTGCTCAGGTGCAAATGAAGACATAGACTTTGATGAGGAGGACTTCGATCCCGAGGAGTTGTTCTAGGTTGGCGAAACCCCCGGGCAACGCCTGTGGAACTAGAGCACCACACTAGAGTCTTCCGCTGTTATATTATTAGTGTGCTTGTACTCATAATTGATACTTTATGTCTTATGATGTAATATTACGTTGTATGATAAACTTGGCTTGTAATACAATGATATTTCACTCTTGTCGGCACATGTATGACTCAACTGATCCTTGCATACATGTGAGAATACGCTCGGTGTTCCTTATGGAAAACCGGGTGTGACACTCTTCCACGTCGCTTCTTCGGCGGTGTGGTTGCTCCAGAGTATTTTGTAGAACCACAACGTTCTGCTACGCGTGGTTCGGGCTTTCTCATCAAGAATTTCCACCGGATACTCATCATATGTTAAATCCAGTTTCAGCTTGCCGATGTATTCGGTAGGAACAGAAGCTGTATGCTTCAAGCATTTTCGCAGTTGCGAAACATGGAAAACATTATGGACACCAGCCAGAGATGGCGGTAGCTCCAATCGATACGCTGCTGGTCCCCACTTCTCAGTGATAGCATAGGGTCCAATGAAACGGGAAGCGAGCTTCCCCTTCACACCGAACTGGTGCACGCCCTTCATCGGAGACACGCGGAGGTACACGTGTTCACTGACGTCGAAGTGCAACGGTCTACGCCTCTTATCAGCATAGCTCTTCTGCCGGGATTGAACGGCCTTCAAGTTAGCTTGAATCGTCCGAACGCGCTCTTCGGCGTCGTTCACCACATCAACCCCGAATGTGACCCTTTCACCGGACTCGCACCAGTTTAATGGGGTGCGGCATTTACGACCGTAGAGAGCTTCGTAGGGTGCCATCTTGATACTCGCCTGATAGCCATTGTTGTACGAGAATTCCGCCAATGGTAGGTGATCATTCCAGTTCCTACCATGGTGGATGGCACGTGCTCTCAACATGTCTTCCAAAACTTGATTCACCCTCTCTGTCTAGCCATCTGTCTGAGGGTGGTAAGCAGAGCTTCTAATCAGTTTAGTACCCAAAGCAGCATGCAACTGCTCCCAAAAGCGAAATACAAACAATGCACCTCGGTCTGAGACTATGGTCTTGGGTACACCATGCAGGCATAGAATCCTGGCAATATATAACTCCGCATATCTGTTGGCATGGAAATGTGTATGCACGGGGATGAAGTGAGCTGACTTGGTTAGTCGGTCAACGATCACCCAAATGGAATCATGTTTTTTGGATGTTAAGGGTAATCCCACAATGAAATCCATGCTCACATCTTCCCATTTCCATGCTGGAATTTTCAGGGGTTGTAGCAGCCCTGACTTCTTCATGTGATCAGCTTTCACTCGTCGGCACGTATCGCACTCGGATACGTACTTCGCTACCTCCCGCTCCATCCGTGTCCACAAAAATTTCCGCTTCAAATCTTGGTACATTTTGTTGCTGCCCGGATGAATGGAGTACTTAGACAAGTGAGCTTCATCGAGGATCTTTTTCGTCAACTCCATATCTTGGGGTACGACTATGCGGTCATTGAACCACAGCGTCCCCTCATCATCCTTCCAGAAACATCTAATCTCTCCATTGTCTATCCGTCTCCGGAGATGTGCCATGCCTTTATCCGTCTTCTGAGCTGCAATGATGTCCTCCCTAATAGTAGGGATGAGGGCAAGGTTGTACAGCGATCCATAATGAACCAAGTATAAACTTGGCTCTTCCTCCTCCACTGGTGTAATGGTGAGGTGATGGACATGTGGTTTCTGACTCAGCGCGTCGGCAACCACATTCGCCTTGCCGGGGTGGTAGTGGATCTCAATTTCATAATCTTTGATCAGTTCTAACCACCTCCTTTGCCTCATGTTCAGCTCCTTCTGGGTGAAAATATATTTCAAGCTCTTGTGGTCGGTGTAGAGGTGCACCAAATTCCCCAGGAGATAGTGCCTCCACATTTTTAGCGCCAACACCACTGCAGCAAGCTCAAGATCATGAGTGGGATAATGCTGCTCATGGTTCCTAAGTTGGCGTGAGACATACGCGACCACACGTCCTTCCTGCATCAACACGCAGCCGAGCCCAATACCGGGCGCGTCACAATACACGTCGAAGGGCTTTGTTGTATCCGGATGAGCTAAGACCGGGGCTGTGGTGAGATGCTTCACCAATGCTTGGAACGCTCCTTCACACGCCGTGTTCCAAACATACTTCGTCCCTTTCTTCAGCAATTGTGTCATCGGCTTAGCGAGCTTGGAGAAGCTTGGAATAAATCTCCGATAGTATCCCGCTAACCCGAGGAAGCTTCTGACTTCATGGACTGAAGTGGGAGCTTTCCATTTCAGTACTTGCTCTATTTTGCTTGGGTCAACCGCAATGCCTTCCGCTGAGATGATATGTCCCAAGAATGGCACTTGGCTGATCCAAAACTCGCATTTACTGAACTTGGCGTAGAGCTTGTGGTCTCGCAATCGTTGAAGAACGATCCGCAAGTGTTCGGCATGTTCGGCTTCTGTCTTGGAGTAAACCAAGATATCGTCGATGAACACTACCACGAACTTGTCCAGCTCCGGCATGAACACTGAGTTCATGAGATACATGAAATGGGCTGGAGCATTTGTGAGACCAAAGGACATGACGAGATATTCATATAATCCGTATCTCATCAAGAAGGCCATCTTCAGGATATCCTCCGCCCGGATCTTGATCTGGTGATATCCAGAGCGAAGGTCCATCTTTGAGAACACACTTGCCCCCACAAGCTGATCAAACAAAATGTCAATACGGGGCAGTGGATACTTATTCTTGATGGTGACGGCGTTGAGCGGCCGGTAATCCACACACAGCCTCAGAGTTTCATCCTTCTTCTTCACGAACAGCGCCGAGCATCCCCAAGGCGAGGAACTCGTCCTAATAAAACCCTTGCTCAACAGATCATTGAGCTGTTCTTTCAGTTCCGCCAGCTCATTTGGAGCCATCTTGTATGGTCTCCGTGATATGGGCGTAGTCCCGGGTGCGAGCTCGATCTTGAACTCGACGTCCCGCTCAGGTGGCATGCCCGGAAGATCATCCGGGAACACGTCAGGATACTCCCGGACTACGGGGATGTCCTCCAACTTGAGAGCTTCAGTATTGTTGATCACTGAAACTTCCCGGACTGGATTATCTAATAAGAGGGACTGCGGACGGTGTAATGGGGAGTTGAGGTGAACCGTCCGTGATAGGGTTTCCAGGACAGCGCCATGGTAGCTTAGCCATGACATTCCCAAGATTGCATCAATCTTCTGCCCCTCAAGGATAATCATAGTGGTGGGATATATCTTCCCACCTAAGCACAGTGGTGCTTTCGGAACCATCATTGTGGCTGAAATCTTTCCTCCCGGTGAGCAGATCATATACGAACACTCGGTTGGAAAGGCTTCCAGCTGATGCTTAACCACATATGATGCACTTATAAAGTTGTGGGTTGCACCAGAATTAAAAAGTATGATGATGGCTTGATTGTTGAGAGTGAACGTACCCGCCAGCACGTTGTCTCCCTCCGGGGCGTCCTCATTGTCGAGGTTGCGGACGCCCCCAGTCCGCTGACCAACCTTCTTCACCGGAGGTCGGCCTCGAGCACCGCCCTGGAACTGGGCTTGCCCGCTGCTCTGCTGCCCCTTGGGACAGTCCTTCGCGAAGTGGCCCGCCTGGCCACACGTGAAGCAGGTGAAACGGGGCGGTCCCCCGCTGATCGGTGGACGGAATCCCAGGGCGCGTTGTGGCGGTGGGAACACCCGGGGTACCGTCTGCTGCTGCTGCTGCTGTCTTGGTGGTGGCATCGGCGGTCGGAACGGAGGTGCCTGAAAAGGACGTCCCCCGAACCGTTGAGGTCACGCCGGTGGATGCCACTGCTACCCGGATGGTGTCCGATACACCATACGGTACTTCTGAGGTGCGCCACCACCGCTGCTAGGTGGAGCGCTGCACTTCCGCTGCTCAGCTGCCAATTCCCGCTGAGCGTCCTCTTGCATGATGGCGGCATTGACTAGATCGTTGAAGGTGCCGCGATTCCACTGAACGAGGTGCGTCTTCATTTCGGGGTGTAACCCCCGATAGAAATGTTCCCGCTTCTTCTCTTCAGTGGAGATGTAATCTGACGCATATTGCGCCAGATGGTTGAAGGCACGGGAGTAGTCATGGGCACTCCTCCCGCCCTGCTTCAGCTCCAAGAATTCTTGGAACTTCCTCTTCATGATCCCGGGAGGAATGTGATAGGCGCGGAACGCCTCCTGGAACTCTTCCCATTCCATGGCATGGCCAGCCGGACGTGAGGCGACATAGTTCGCCCACCACGCACCAGCGGCACCGTGGAGTTGCTGCGCTGCGAACAGAGTCTTCTGCCGCTCCGTACATTGGAGCAGCCCGAACTTGGACTCGATAGTCCGCAGCCAGTTGTCCGCCTCCAGTGGTTCTTCGGCTTCTGTGAACACTGGAGGGTGCGTACTCATGAAATCCGAGTACGACACTTCACGGGGCTCACGAGGCCCTCTGTCTTGATGCCCCCCCGCCTGGGACGTATTCTGCACAATCGTGCGGAGCAGGTCGGTCTGCTCCTCTCGACCTCCCACCAGTGCCGCTATCACATCCGCTAGAGTAAGCGGAGGCGGCGGCGGTGGCTGCTGCTGCGGGGTGCTGTCGTAGGCCGGTGGCTGGGAGTCATCGCCTCCCCCTTGGCTAGAGCCACCAACCTCGTGCGTGGTCCTAGTGCGAACCATCTGCAACCATACGACAATAAACATCAGTCCCGCAACATATTGCATGCAGTCCAATGAAATAGGCGTAAAAATATAATGACAATAAAACATGCGATACATCTCATATGTAGATAATGTAATAACTTTGCACAAGCTACACCATTACCAGACCAAACACAAGCTAGTTTAATCCAACTTGATGAACCTCCACTTTGGAAGCTCACCATAACTAGGTTTGGTCACTACGAGATATTACTATCGCTTTGTCATCACGTAAACCACCCTTAGGATACAACACCCTCTCCAATGAGTTCAACTGTCACCCCTCTGTCAGAATGACCAGTTTCTACCTATCCAAAGTTTTGATCTGGTTCTTGGCATTTTCATGACTCAAGATGAATACCAAAGTTAAAGATAACTTCAGTATCTTTCCAACGAGTACTTATTTGCCCTCAGATCCCCTTTGGTTCTGAAATTTTTATTGTGGCTTGGTAGGGTCCTAACCAGAGTCTTGACCAAGTTTCATTTGAAACAAAGTTCATCTGAACCTTGTACAAATAAAAGCCCATTTGGTCAATATTTGAGCCTCTGAATAATTCCAGGGGTTTTCATGACTCCAACCATTACTTTATGGAAACTATACTTTAAGAGGTTCTAATGGAATTGGTTTCATGTCATTTGAAGAATTCTACTGAAAGTTATGTCCTAATTAAGATTGGAGAAAATCTGAAAAATGTTTCTGTACATTTTTCTATTTTCTCAGGGCAGTTCTCTTAATCACCCCCATTAGGGTAACTAAATGAACTTAGATGAGTCTGAAAATTTTACTGGGATTCAGGGATTTTCTAAAGAACCTCTCAGCCAAATTTCAGAATTTTTCATAAAGTAGTTCCCCAGATAAAATTCCCAACAGTTTAAACTTTAGGGATTTAATTCTGGAAAACTATTTACTTTCATGAGCTGAATTTGTTATTGTTGGAAAGTACTCAGAATTCTGAGTTTAGCAAAATTTGGTTCATTGAATTTGGAGTTTCCTAGCCAAAGTTCTATGCATTTGAAGTTTGAACTAAAACTGGAAATTCCAAAAATGTTTAAATCCTGCGGGTGGGTCCACCGCACACGTGTCGACCGCTGGAGCCGAGCCACACGGGGACATAGAATCCTTCCCGCGCGGCCGCACTGGATCCTAGACCACAGAGAATCCTGCCCATTTATCTCCAGCCGCTGACGAGTGGGGCCTCCCCCTTCGTCTTCCTCCGGCCACCCGCGCGACCCCGCCGCCGAGCTCGACGGAGCTCTCGCCGGAGAGGGGTTCCGGCCTTCGGAACTTGCTGATTCTCGCCGCCACTGCACATTCTTGTGCGAGGAACACGTTGCCGGCCTTACCTCGGATCGAGGGTGGCCGGAAACCTCGGTGCAACGGCGACAGTAGCTGTGGTAACCTCGGCGGGGTCGCTAGGGCACTTTACTGCCCCAACCTTGCTCCGGTTAGCTCCTACAGCATCGCCATGACCTAGGGAGCAACGTACAGGGCTCTGATCTCGCTAGAAACGTCGGCAACTAGGGGCTCACCGTGCGACCTAGGGCGATTTCGGGGAAAACTGGAAAAACCCGAAGAACTGAGGGTTTCCTCGATGGTTCTTCCTAGTTCTTGATCCCACGTGCCCGCACGGATGTCTACAACTGGGTTTCTAGGTCTAGGGAAGAGTGGTTCGGTGTGTGAGGCGAATTTGCCGATTTACCCGAACCGGGCTATATCACATGCTTTCGCAAGAACTGGAATTCCGGCCAGCACACCTCATGGCATGCGGCCGGCGTTGTTGGACAGGGAGCACCCTTCCAGGCAAACCTCCTGGCCCGCTCACTTGACGGGGAATCAAGCCTAGCGGCCGGGCTGGGAGTTTTCGGTCGCGGCGGCTCTACCCGGTGTGGAAGGGGAACAAGGAGCTCGGGGGCAGTTTACCGTGGATGGGGCGCCGGGGTATCGTGTCTATCGCGTCGAGGACGCCTCGGCGAAGCTCGGGGTGAGCTCAGACTCGCTTGATAGCTGCTGGGACGGGAGGACGCCAGAGCACCGAAAGTTTTTGGGTGTGCGGCGGTGTTTCTTCGTCGAGGGTTTCGGGACCGATCAAGACCGCGACGGGAGTCGGTTCCGGAGGAAATATCGCCGGGCAACCGCTTCGTCGACGCGCGCTGTGGGCTGGCGCTCGGGAGGTGGCGTTCGGGGAAGCAGCTCGCTGGCGCACGGAGGAAGGTTGCTTCGGCGAGAAACAGAGAGCTGTCCTGTGTTGCACCTCCCTCCTACTGACCTGTGGGCCCAACCTTCCCCCTAATCCTCTCTTCTCCATTTCTTTTGTAAATATCCCAGCAACTACACATTGAATGAGAGACTTAGCCCCCAAGTCTTGGTTTGAATTTGAGCTCTCAAATTTAAACTTTGTTTGGTTAAATTTGCTTCATGTTTAAACTGAAATTCAAATTCAGTTTTGAATTATTGCAAATTTAGCTCCCGACAAGATGAACTCCAATAGAGATGAAAATTGGTGGGCTAACTCAGAAAAATATGCTGAGTTTGAATATGAAGCTAACTTTTGAATTTGAGTAATGAAAGTTGCTGCAATTTGAATTTACATTCAAATTGGCCTCTTTTTCAAATACCTCCAAAAGTGCCTCAAAAAGTGTTGGATTTCCATGAAACTTGGACTGAACCTTCCCAAGACTTTTTAAGTTCTAGGGATGAGCTCAACCTCTCATGTTCATGTGTACAAATCCCACTTTGTGAAAATGAAGGCTTTCCCCTCTAATCACTCTTTTGATGGAGGTTACTTGCTCTTCACAATATTTCCTAAGATATCCACAATAAAAACTGTGGTGTTGTGAGGTTAAGAAAAATTTTTGCAAGTCCCTTTTCTTGGGCTTTTACAGTCGTCGCAGAAGCCGGCCCTGTCAGTCCAGAAGGAGAAGACGCCTGTACCTGCACGGGGGCCGGTGAAGCTGCCGCGGCACGCAGCGGCACTGGACCCCTACCATCCGAAGTTGGCCGGGGAACAGACGCGTCCTGAACAGCCGACGTGTCCCTACAAGCACACGGAACCCTCAAGACAAGAACAGAAGAAGAGCTAGAGTACGCAAGTACTTATTCCCGGAAGGTACAACTTACCGAGGGACACGGACATTCCAGCGGGCATGAATCCCTGGCTTCTGAGCCGGGGCAGGCCCGCCGGAGCCTGCCATCGCTGCCGGGGCCTGCGCCGAAGGCATGTGGACTGGCTGAACAGGGGGTGCACCCGGAGCCCCCCTGGGAGATGGAGTAGCGGAGCTTCCGCCGGCAGCACCTCTGGCGCCGCTCGCCGCGCCGACACCCGAAGCACCTGAAGGCCGGGGCGCCTGCGCCCCCGGCTGAGTCCCGGCTGCGCTCCCTCCGGCACTGCCGCCTGACGAGCCTGCAGCGGGGACACTCGACGATCGGGGCACCTGAGCCCGTGGCTCAGCCCCAGACACCGTAGCACCGGCGTCCCTCCTCGGAGCTCCGCCTCTGGAAGGAGTGTGGGACGCCTGGGGCTCCTCCGACCGCCGCTGTCCAAGAGGAGTTCCGTCGGCACGGAGGACCCGGAGTCTCTTTGGGTCGCCGCCTGATGAGCCGACGCCCCCTGATGAAGAGTGCGGGGGCACTCTGGTCCCCTGGCTCGGCGCGAACGATGCCCTAAACGGAGACCAGGAGCGCTTCCACTTCGGCAAACTAGAGGCCGACGCCTTGCTCTTCCCCTTGTCAACAGTCCAAGCTCTGTCGCCCCTCGGCGCGGGTTGGGCATCGGCCGAGGCCTCGCGCTGCGCTCCAGAGCGGTCAACCTCGTTGATCGAGATCCCCCAGTAAGCATCACCGATCTGGCGCACGGCGATGCTGATATCGTCCAAGTTCGGCATCTCCCGTAGCAGCTTCGACCTCCACATCGGCTCCATGAAGAGAGGGAGGCAGGAAGCTGGAACTGTTAAGGAGCGGTCATCGAGGAAGTCACTGCTTACCCTCATCACCATCTCCCTCAACATTTTGATGGACGGGTCAGAGCCTAAGCCCGTCTCCAGCCTGGTGCAGTCATGCATGCCGGTGTAGTACCACGCCGGGCTATTGCGCTGCTGCAGCGGCGCAAGGCGGCGTGATAGGAAGTCCGCCAGCACCATCAGGGATGTCAGCCCCTGCTCCGCCAGGAAATGGATCCGCTCCAGGACTGGCGCGTACTCCGGCTCCAGCTCCGGGCACTCCTCCCAGAAGCGGCGCCCGGTGGATGGAGCCTCGGTCGGCAACTGGAGGCGATCGTGCTCGTTAGTCTTCACGGTCACCCATTCATTCCTCCAGCTGAAGGGCAGAAGGTACTTGGAGACCTTCGGATCCTTGCAGCGGTGCTAGAAGTAGTATGCTCCCAGCTGGTTCTTTGAGCCACGCATAGTCGTCCGCAGCAAGAAGAAGTGACGGAAGAGCGTCACTGAAGCGCGTACCCCCACGAACATCTCGCAGAAATGCACAAAGACAACAGTCAAAGCGAAAAAGTTTGGGGAGAGGTGGTGAAGCTGAAGGCCGTAAGTCTCCAGCAAAGTCACGAAGAAGGAAGAAATCGGCGGGACAAACCCAGCCAAGGCGTAGGCGACGAAGAGGACTATCTCCCCTACTCTAGACGCAGGGGAAGAGATCCCTGCCGAAGGCAAAGCCTCTGCTCTTCCGAGTGCCATCCCAGGAGCCTGCGCACCGGCTCAAGGTCCTTCGTCCAGGCGATGCACGGCAAGGGCAGCCTGGAAGCCATCGGAGGCGAAGGAGCAGGAACTTGGAAGGCGGAGAAGGCTTGGGCACACGGAAGAATCCAGAAGGCTCAGGCGTAGGGAGATGTGAGAAGGGAAGCCCACGATGCAGAAGGTGTGACACCCTCAATTTCATATTCATGCATGCATGCATGCATAATTCATATAGAGAAAACATTTTTAAAGAAGAGGAAACGGAGAAAGAATCAGAAAGATAGCTAAAAAGAGCCAAATCCAGTTCGCCGAGGGGCGCCGTAGACACTTCCCGCGGCCCGCTGGCCACGTGACGCCTTTGGAGCTCATCCCCATGGAGGGGGAGAGGTCCGCCGCTAACTGGCCACGTGGCAGGATCGGAGCTTGCCTCTGTGGAAGGGGCGAGGTCCGACCCCGTGGGACACGTGTTGCCCCCAGAGCTAGCCTCTGTGGAGGAGCGAGGCCAGCGCCGCAGGACACTTGTCGCCTTCGGAGCTAGTCACTGCGGAGAAGCGGGAGGTCCAACCCACGGGACACGTGTCGCTCTCGGAGCTCGTCTCCGAGAGGTCCGACCCTGTTTGACACGTGTCGCTCTTGGAGCTCACCTCCGAGCGGTCCGACACTATTGAACACGTGTCATCCTCGGAGCCCACCTCCGAGGAGAAGGTCTCGATGGACACGTGTCATCCTCGGAGCTCACCTCCGGGAGGTTCGACCCTGCTTGACACGTGTCGTTCTCGGAGCTTACCTCCGGGGAAAAGAGAGGTACGACGTAGTTGGACACGTGTCAACCTCGGAGCTCATCTCTGAGCACAAAGGAGATCCGGCGCTGCTAGGACACGTGGCACTTCCGAAGCCCACCTCCGAAGAGAGGGGAGGTCCGGCACTAACACGTGGCACTCTTGGATCCACCTCCAAAGAGAGGGGAGGTCTCGCACTGACGTGGCACTCTCGGAGCTCACCTCCGAAGAGAGGGGAGGTCCGGCACTAACTCGTGGCGTACGCGGAGCTCGTCTCTAGAAAGAGGGGAGGTTCCGACCCACCAGACATGTGGCGCACGCGGAGCTCGCCTCTGAGGGAGAGGGAGGTCCCCGCCAGCCAGGACGCGTGGCGCACGCGGAGCTCGCCTCTGAGGAAGAGGGAGGTCCCGCCCGCCTGACACATGGCGCAACCAGAGCTCGCCCCTGAGGAAAAGGGAAGCCCAGGCCCCCGCTGGACACGTGGAGCCTCCGGAGCTTATCTCTGCAGAAGGACAAGGTCCTTAAGCGGTTGTGCCCTGTGCGCGAGCGCCCGATACAGAAGAAACCGACACGATTTCTTCTACGATTGATACCGCACCAAATCTATTGAAGATAAGTTATTAAGATCCAAACACAAATCAAATAGGACTCTTATTTGAAATCCAATCGGAATAGGACTCTTCTTTTCCCGGTTATAAATAGAACCCGAAACACCCTTGGTCGTAACATCTTCCTAAGCCGACAACTTAAAGGCCCTAGCCCCAAACTCGCCGAGTTAACCCCGTTCGCTGGAGTTCAACCACCGGTGAGAATGCCGACGAGCCTGACACGATCGCCGGAGGAGAGTCGACGATCTGTTTTGCTGCCATTGCTAGGAGGAAGGACCCGAAGGATGTAAGGTAGGTCTCCATTAACACCTTACGACATCATCGTGGTTTTTTTTGCATCTGTTTTTCTTCGAACAGAAGCCTTTTGTGTGGACAGATCACGTGTTGATCGGTTTTTGACGATGGAATTGATCTAGATCTTGAGTCAAGATCATCACCACGTCCACACTTGATCCTTACACCCTTGTTCACCATAAAACCCCTTGCAAACTCATTAAAACATGCAAGAACACGTACAAACTAATCTAATGAAACAACAACATAGGATTAACATGCATATGCACCATTGCATCTTGAGTAAAGTTTGTGCATGATGTTTGATTGCTATAAATTTTGTATGTGCATGATCGTGAGTAGAAGGACAGCTCAGGGAGTTATTTACGAAAAACTACAACATCAAGACTACGAGATCCGTGAGCAACCAAAGCCACAGGAACAAGGCAAGTGCCCCTTGACTATATTGATCCCATGTTTTGAAACTGTTTTGTTTGCGAAAACTGTGTATGCTTGAGTCAACTTGATGGGAAACCCTTTTATAGGAGTTTACTAGTTTTGTTAACCACCCTTGTCATCGGGAAAGTTAATGAGTCGGGTATGGTCATTTTTGCTTATTGCTTTGCTAATCTACGGGATATGGGAAGCGAGATAGAACGTGTCTAGCTACTGCACTCATATGAACAATGTTAATGAGAACTTGATGATAATAATTAACATGGATCTGGGGAGATCTAGGCAAGCTTGGTTTGAGGATGTGGTAGAATGAGATGGTGGTTTACTTGTCGTAGATCTAAGGACCGGTTCATGCGAGCACATGCCAGGAAAACAGTGCCACCACAAGGCCAAGTATGGGTGTGGCTTAGCTGACTAATTAGGTAAGTTGCTAGATTGTTATGGACCGTGGAAGGCATGGGGAGTGGGAGTCGAGAGAGGACTGCTCTGGGAACTGCATGGCACAAGAAGGGGCCTATAGGTGGGAGAATGGTGATTCGAGCCTTCTGGTGAAACCTTAGTGAGTCCATACATCTAGTAGCCCCCTTTGTAAAGGCTATTTTGTGATCTCTTGGCCATTCATTGACGGTTGTGTACTGGTATAGTGGAAGTTCTGAAGTCGCCGACGGGTGACGAAATCACAAACTTGTGGGTAAAGTGGTGCCACCTCTGCAGAGTGTAAAACTATCATGATAGCCGTGCTTCCGGTCACAAGCACCTGGCCAACTTCCATGATTAGATGGGATGGTTATCGGGATGTTATTGGTTTGGTTATTGGTATGGTTATGGTTTGGTCTTTGGATTGGTTTCGGGGTTGTTGACTCTTGGTGATGAGATTGGTTCGGGACTGTTGAGTCTTAAACATGAGATAGTTTTTGGAGAGATGAATATGAAATGGTTTCGGTTATATGATCATGAGATGGATATGATCGTGAGATGGTTATTGTGAGCATGAGAAGGAGTTGAGAAAGATAAATGTATGGTTGAGACATGGAAAGTGCTGAATTATGATGGAGGTATGTTGATGTTTTAATTGGATATATGTTGGGATTAAATTCACTTAAAGATAGTTGCTGTTTTTATCATGTTTTGTGAAATAAACTTTGTTTTCTGCAATGAGCCTTTTTATACCTACCTTGCTGTAAGCTACATATCATATTTTCCCGCACTTGTTGAGTACATCATGTACTCAACCTTGCATTATTACTTCATCATCAGCAATAGGAGAAGAGTACTTCAAAGATCATGAGGAGTACTAGGCGTGTGATCTACCGTCAACTTGCCTGTGGAGTAGGAGATGGAGCCGCTGCCATTGCTTAGTTTGCTTCCACTATAGTGTAGAAGACTTCTGCTGCTAGAATAAGACTTCCGCCGCTAGAATAAGTTAGAGACTCATGAGACATTGTAATAAAATCATGTTATTCTGGTATTATTCTAAATTCAGTTTGTGGAGTACATGTATATGTGTGATGAACATCCTGGGCACACATATGCATCAGCTCGGTTCTAGGGTTTTCGGAACCAGGGCGTCACAGAAGGGGCTCCCTTTAAACCTTCCAGAGGCAATACGAAACGCTTCGTATGCCCCAGGTCCAAACCCCAGCGCCAATGACAAGAGGGCTCAAGCCGTCCTGTAGAAGCGGTGGTCCAAGAAGTCAGTCCCCCAAGCGGACAACCCGATGGTTCTTGACAAGGTGCTGCGACATGCAGTAGTGGCAGCGTTGGGAACCGTCACAGTAAAAGCAACTTTCAAAGCGGGAGTCATGTCCCCACGACCCTCCGTTGCCCTTGCGACAGTCCAAAGAAGTTTCCAAGAAAGTGTGCGGGGTAGAAGAGGTGAAGGCCCCACTCCGGGATCGTTATCTCCCCCGGGGTGGGCCCGGGGGCCACTGTCGGTACCCTCAATATGGGGTACCCCCGTGCACATGAGAAAACCGCCTAAGGACCTTGCACCCCCCTCCCCCGGCGCAGAGTGAGCTCCGAAGGCGCCACGTGTCCAGCGGGGCTGGGGCCTCCCCTCTCCTCAGAGGTGAGCTCCGGGCCCGCCACGTAGCCTATAGAGCCGGAGCTCGCCCCTCCACGGGGGTGAGCTCCGAAGGCGCCACGTGTCCAGCAGGGCCGGGGCTTCCCCTCTTCTCAGAGGTGAGCTCCGGGCCCACCATGTAACACCCCAAAACCTGTTAAGGGGGGAATTTAAAATTTTTTGGACGTATTGCATGTGGTGCAAAAATTCAAATTCAAACTGGAATTCAAATTAAACTCAAAACAGAAATGAAAAAGAAAAAGAAAAAGAAAAAGAAAAAAATAAACCTCCCCGGCCAGTGGGCCGAAACCCACCAGCCGGCCCACTCACCCCCGCGCCATCCCGCAGCTGCACGCCCCCCCTCTTTCCCACTGACACGCGGGACCCACCATCCTTCTTCCTCCTCGCGCCCGCGCTCGGCCGGCCGGGACTCTTCTCACCTCTGAATCAAAACCGCCCCGGATACTCGCATATCCCAGCCGAATTTCGGTTCTGGACGACGCAAACTCGATCACAACCGAACGCCGCCCCTCCCCGGCTATATAAACACCGGCATCTTCCCGATTTTCACCCACGATCAGCTGCCTTCCCTTCCGGTGAGAACCCGAGTTTCTCCGGCCAATTTCGCTCGATCTTCGCTCGGGATTTCTGATCTAACGCGCTGATCTTGATCCACCGCCTCCGGGGAACCACGCAGGTGCAGAAAACTCGTTGGTTTGCGCTTCAAACACAGCGCCGACTAGCCTCACCATGAATTCACCTCGGACCTCGTCGCCGACCGCCTTCAAGGACCTCCGAGCTCAAGAAAACCCCCGAGGTGAGCTCCCCGACCTCCCCTCTACCGATCTATGCCATAAAATCCCAGTTTTAGGAAGAATTTACGAAGATCCGAAGCTCTCCGGTGAGATCGCCGCCTCCCGCCGCCGGGCAGCGCCGCCCGCGTTTGATCAGAGCGACGTGGCCGCTTGTGCGCCGTTTATTTTAAATCGCACGGTAGAATTTAAATCCCCGCGTACCGGTTCGGCGTTATAATCTCAGCCGTCTGTTTTAAATCGGACGGTCCACGTCAGCCCCGCGTTATAAAGGTCGGGATTCTTACGCGCTACCCCCTGGGGATCTCGGAAAATACGAGCTAGCCCCGGAAACTTCTGATCTAGCCCCTGGAACTTCAGAAATTCATGAAAATTCAATTAAAAATCAGTTTTAGCCCCTGGACTTAATAAAAATTAGCAAAACCCCTCTGTTATGCATAGTTAGGCCCCTGGAAATTCTTAAAATAATATAATAGACCCTCTAGTGGGGTGAGTTTACCTTTTTAACCCTATGATATTAAATTTAGGAAATTGAATATGTGATTAGTATTTAAAATTCAAAAGATAGGACAAACACATTGTAAATTCAAATTTGAACTCTCCTAGCACTTGGAAAACTTTGGAGTGAGTTAAAAATAAATTTTAAGTTGAAATGAATCTGTCTAATTTATTATTCACATTTATTAGTTATAGGGACACATTTTTAGGTTAGGAAATAATTCGTAAAATTGGTAAAATAAATGTAAATTAGTTCACATCAGAGGAGAAGTTCAAAAATATGTTATTTAATATTTTAGGTCAGAACCTATTCTGTTTAGATGATGTGTCTTATTATTTTCATAATAAACTTCACAATTAGGTATAGAAAATAAATCTTAAAATATAGGAAATTAGGTATGCATAACTATAAAAGGATAAATGAAGTCTCCAAATCCAAAGATTTCAGTTTAGGGTTTGGTAGAAGGTCTGAAAACCCATTTGCAGTAGGAAAATACCTTCCATGCATACTTGGTAGCTAAGATGTGTATCAATTGAATATAAAGAATTTGTTCAAATGGGAAACTCATATATAGTGTGCAAACATAAATCTGAATACAAAAGTTAGAAAACATATGAACATGTTTAAAAGTGCATGTAAGCCAAAAATCAACACACATAGAATAACCACAACACATAGAAATGTGAATGACTTTCATAAATGTGAATGTGTGGTTTGTATGAAGTGGAAGTGTGAACTATGTCTTATGGATTGTGTTTTCTTTTGCTATGTGTATTGGCATGAGTAGAACCTGCCCCAGAGCAAGTTCCCCCCTTCCAAGACCAAGACATTCAATTCTCAGAGCAGCAAGAAGAAGGCAAGTGTCCTTGACCACTTTGATCCTATGCTAGGATGTGTAGATAGAATTATTTGCATTGTCAATTGAAATATGAAACCCATGCTAGGAAGTTTCCCTAGAATTGCATTGTCTTGTTTCCTTGTAGCTTGGGATTGGGTTTTATTTTATCATATCATTTATTTACATGCTTATGCTTAGCCATGCTTAGAATGGGATAATTGGGATATGAGATCATCAGTTTATTTACCATACTCTTGAATGAGATGTTATGAGATATGTAGAGGTAGGGATCAAGGCAAGTTGGATGATTTGGTTGGTGCTAGGTGCACGAGACTTGGGTTTGTGTTTAGTACTTGCCTGGATCCTAAGGACCGGTTCATGGAGCATGTAACCTGGCTTTACCGTGCCAACCACATGCTGAGATGGGGCAGCTTGGCCAATTAATTAGGTGTATCCCCGGCGTAGTATGGGTGTGTTGGATGGTGCGGGAAATAGGTGTCATCTGGACTACCATATGAACCGCAAGGCTCAAGAGGGGGCCACTGCAGCGGGGTTGGAGCCTCTTGTATGCTGTTAGGGGTGAAACCTCAGTGGGCCCATGCTCGTCGGGAATCCCTTTGTAAAGGCTTCGTAGTGATCTCCTGGCTACACACCTGGGAAGTGTGAATGTGGTTCATAGCCACTGGCATAATGGAGGTTCTTTTAGTCCACCCGGCAACGGAGGATGAAATCACAACATGTGGGTACAGTGGTGCAAACTCTGCAGTGTCAAAACTGTCATGACAGCGTGCTCACGGTCAAGAGCGGCTTGGACTTATTCATGATTAGAGGATGATGGATTTGAAAGTTGAGGATGTTAAGCGGGGAGCTTGACATTAGATATGATGATTATGGTTACTTGATTTTGATGATGGGTTGGGAGATTGGGACCATTTCACCTGTGTAGTAATGTAGGTGCTTAATAAGCTAAGGTGGTAGGTAATAATTGCGTAGTGCTTTAACCATGAGTTCAACCTCTCCTTGCTCTAGCCATGCATGACATAACTTTCCCACACTTGCTGAGTACCCATGGTACTCAAACTTGCATATTTGTTGGTTTAAATTGCTGCTTAGGTCAAGGGGATGAGGTGGTGTTTAATGACCAAGACTTCGGACCCGAAGAAGGATTCTAGGTTCATGGAGTCCCCCGGGCAACGCCTGTGACGGAGCCCACAAGAATAATATTTCCGCTGCTAGTTTATTTACATGTTATGAACTTATTAATCGTCCATCGAGACGTATGCTTTGTAAGACGTATTTATATTCGACACTTGGCTTGTAATAAATGATGCTTCACTATTTGTCATCACATGTATGAGAAAATGATCCTGGCATACATGTGATATTCACTCGGTTGTTCTTCGGAGAAACCGGGTGTGACACACCACGTGGCCGGCAGAGCCGGACCTCGCCCCCTCCGCGGGGGTAAGCTCCGAAGGCGCCACGTGCCCAGCGGGGCCGGGGCCTCCCCTCTCCTCAAAGGTGAGCTCCGGGCCCGCCACGTGGCTGGCAGAGCCAGACCTCACCCCCTCCGCAGGGGTGAGCTCCGAAGGCGCCACGTGTCCAGCATGCCCGGATCCTCCCCTCTCCTCAGAGGTGAGCTACGGGCCTGCCATGTGGCCGGCAGAGCCAAACCTCGCCCCCATCGCGGGGGTGAGCTCCGAAGGCGCCATGTGTCCAGCGGGGCCGAGGCCTTCCCTCTCCTCAGAGGTGAGCTCCGGGCCCGCCACGTGGCCAGAAGAGCCGGACCTCGCCCCCTCCGTGGGGGCGAGCTCTGAAGGTGCCACGTGTCCAGTAGGGCCGAGGCTCCCCTCTCCTCAGAGGAGAGCTCCGGGCCTGCCATGTGGCTAGAAGAGCCGGACCTCACCCCCTCCGCAGGGGTGAGCTCCGAGGGCGCCACGTGTCTGGCGGGGCCGGGCCTCCCTTCTCCTCAGAGGTGAGCTCCAGGCCCGCCACGTGACCAGCAGAGCCGCGCTGCCCACCCCGGCTCGGTAGGCAGCGGGAGTAAAGGCATGCCATGCCTTGTCCGTACAAGACATTCAAGACCCGCACCTTCCTAAGACGGGGAGGCGCGGTGCACGCCTATCAGGAGGCACTGTGACCAGTCACAATCAACACAGGTGCACCATGTCAGGAGCTGTAGATCAATAAACACAGCGACAAGACATCCCCTGCCGTCCCTGCCATCATCAACTACTACGCCTAGCTTGCGGCGCGGGCAGGACGGCAGGACGAAGACTAAAAAGCTACTGCCAGAGACAGCTACCAGCATTCACTGCAAGATATGGTAGATGGCAGGAAATCACCCCGGGGCCACCTGTCGGGCTCCGGGCCCCCCTTATAAGCCGCCAGCGCCTTGGAGTATAAAAGGCTCTGGTAGGCAACGTTACAAGGGGTTCGGATCCCTCAGCATTCGGCCCTTGGGTTCGCAACCCAGCCAACTGATCCTCATACGCAAGCAATACACAGAGCGACACAGCTCCTGTGGACGTAGGGTTTTACGGTCCGACGGTCTGAACCACGTAAAAATCCTTGTGTCAATCCTCCTTCATCCAACGCGCGACCCTCCGAGAGAACTAGCCCCTCCGAAAAAGAACCTCCGTGGGCTGGTCCTAAGCAGGTCCGGGAGAAGTGTCGACGGAACACTTCGACGGGGCCTATTTATGAAACCTCTCCTATAGATTACTTTAAGTATAGTGTAGTCCATTGTAGGTGCAGGGTTACAAAAGGTTGATCCAAAATTATTTTTCTGTAGCCATGCATTCAATGTAGAAGTATTTGTCCAAATCATGACTTTTTTTGAAGAAATAGGAAGGGTTGTCCCTACTAGTGAAATATATTAAACACTACAGGAAATCGTATAATTTTCATGGGCTGTATGTATTTTCGTGGGCCCTCACAAAAATAGATGTAATTTCGTGAGCCTATGAGTGGCTCACAAAAATAAAAGATATTTTTGTGGGCCAGAAACATGGCTCACAAAAATACGAGGTATTTTCGTGGGCTAAAAAAGGGCTTATGAAAATAAAAGATATTTTCATCGGTTTTCAGATCCGACTCCGTATTTTCATAGGTGTAGTTACTAGCTCACAAAAATATGTCTCTTATACTCCCCACCCGAGTTAGGTTTTCTTTTTTCTCACCCGCTATGCCTCCCCGACCACAACCTGGCCCCGTCGCGCGCAATCCCGACCCCGCCGCGCCGCCTCGTCAATCCCGGATCGAGCATCGCCAACGCCCGCCTCGGCCCCGCGCCGTGCCCTGCAGGACCACATCCTCCTGTCGTCAGCTCGCTACCGTCCCGCACCGGCGCGGCAGCGACCCGCCTCCTCTGTCTCGGCGTGCTGCGCACTGCGGCTGTGCTGTCACCACATTTGGTTCAGGTGGCCGCCCGCGCCCGCGAGGATGGGGCGATTCTAGGCGCCCCACGCTGGGATGGACAAGGACCTCGCTAGCGGCGCCGCGGAGGTGATCAACGACCTGGTCTTCGACACACTCACCTTCCTCGGCGTCACCGTCCTTGTCATCCCCGCCTTCCGCGTCATCAGAGTCAGCCCAGTGAAGTACTGCTCCCTCCGCTCGCTTTGATGCCTCGCTTGCTCCCCGTGTGCTATCAGTCACGCCTTTCTTCCTCTCCCGATCAAGCGCTGTAGATCACCGGCTTCTTCGGCACCGGCGTCATGCTCAGCCAGTTCGGCCTCATCAGGAACATCACCGACGTCAAGCTCTTGTCCGAGTGGGGAATCCTTTTCCTAGTACGTTCCTTCCATTTCGTACTCCCGTTTCATGGCAACTTCGAGTGATTGTTGATATTTGCAGCTGTTTGAGATGGGGCTGGAGCTCTCCCTGTCTCGCCTCATGGCTCTTGCGAGGTACGCCTTAGGGATCGGGCTTGCCTCAGGTACGCTTATTATTGACCCTTCTACAGCATATTATGTATATCAAGGCGTGTCTTTTCGTGAGCCAAGTTCTGATACTTGTGATGTGAAGAACGTGGTCCACTTCAGCATATCGTTACGCATAATGTCCTTCTTTCCTTGTGACTCACTGTGGATTGTTCCTTGGTTTAGCCCATCATTTGATTTATTCATTGACTGATCCCCCATATAGTATGGAATACTGGAAAGTGTTGTCAAGGCTGATTTCCTACTTCCTTCATTTCTGAAAGTTCTTTTGTCAGCTCTTGCGTGCACGACATTTGAGCTTCCTCCAAACGATGCCATTGGTACAAAAATTTTGCAGTTCCTCTTTAATTCAAGACCTGATCTGGTAAGATATATATTTTCTAAAATGAAAATTATTACTGTGTTCCGTACATACGTTCTATTCCTAGTGTCAACTCGACTTCTCTATATATATGGTGTATGATCTGATTTTCATGTGCAGGTGAACATAAGGAGTGTTGATGAAGCAATAGTGATTGGAGCTGCCCTATGATGCCCTATACTTGCACAATTACACTGACAGAAACTTAAGCGTTCATAAAACCATCAAAAGTAAGGATAATTTACATTGGGTCAATACCGCCATAGCTTGATACAGTATATTATAACGAGTCCTCATGCTGTTTATGATACAGTAATTGCTATTGTTGTAGTATAAATAAGCATAATCAGTATTGGAACTATCTAAATTTTGCCTATCACTGGAATTTTCAACTGAAGGATCATATTCATCACAGCTATTCAATTTATTGGGTTGTGCAAGAATTCTTAATTACAGTGGTCGTGTTTCAATTTTTTGGCTGAATTTATTCAGTTTATTATAAAGTATATATTGAGCGTGATGTATAGTGTCAAAGTGTTTCCTACGACACTTCCCTCGGTCTTCTCTGGAGCAGCCCGCGGAGGTTCTTTTTTAGGAGAGGCTAGTGGTTTCGAGCGTCGGAGCACGGTGGCGAGATGAACAAAAGGATTTACGTGGTTCGGGCCGCCAGAGCGTAATACCCTATGTCCACGGTATGAGTGTTGTATTGCTTGCGCGTATGAGTGTGTGAGATTGTAGGGTTGCGAACCGAGACTGGAGTGCGGACCCTTTGCCCGAAGGCTGCCCCGGTCCTTTTATAGCCCAAGGCCGGGGCAGTTAACATGTGACCCGTGGCCCGACAGGTGGTCCGGCGCAGTCCGTGTAACACCCCAAATTTTGATTCAAAACCCAAAACCATGTTCAGAGGGGAATTTAGAAATTTTTGGACGTGTTGAATGTTTTGCAAAAATTCAAATTCAAACTGGAATTCAAATTATACTCAAAACAGAAAAGAAATGGAAAAAGAAAAAGAGAAACGGGAAAAAAACCGGCCAGTGGGCCGAAACCCGCCAGCCGGCCCAGTTTCCCCCGCGCCAGCCCGCCCCCGCGCGCGCCGCGCTGCCTCTCACCGACGGGTGGGACCCACATGTCATCCCTAACCCCCGCTCGCGCCGACCCCGGACTCTCTCCCGCGCGCGCGCGATCGCAACCGACCGGATTTCCGCGTCCCGCAGCCGAATTCTGGTCCCAGAAGAATCCAACTCGATCACAACTGACCCACCGCCCTCCCCCGGCTATAAAAACCCCAGCCCCGATCAGTTTTTCCCACGCGATCGCCGATTTTCACTCCGGTGAGCACCGAGACTTCGCCGGTGAATTCTGGCCGATCTAAGCTCGGAAACTCTGATCTAACTCGCTGGTCTTGATCCACCGCCTCCGGGGAACTTTGCAGGTGCAGAAAACTCGGAGAGTTACGGTGTAAATCCAGCGCCGACGAGCTTTGCCGTGGTTCTGCCTCGGACCTCGCCGCCGATCACTTTCCAGGACCCCTGAGCTCGAGAAAACCCCCGAGGTGAGATCCCTGACCTCCCCTCTACCGATCTAGGCCATAAGATCACAGTTTTAGACAGAATTCTCGAGGATCCGAAACTTTCCGGCGAGATCGCAGCTTCCCGCCGCCGTGCGCCGCCGGCAGCGCCGCCCGCGCTCGATCAGAGCGACGTGGCCGCTTGTGCGCCGTTTATTTTAAATCGCACGGTAGACTTTAAAACCCTGCGTACCGGTTCGATGTTATAATCTCAGCCGTCGGTTTAAAATCGGACGGTCCACGTTAGCCCCGCATTATAAAGACTGGAATTCTTACGTGCTACCCCCTAGGGTTCTCTGGAATTGAGAGCTAGCCCCGGAAACTTTAGATCTAGCCCCTGGAACTCCAGAAAATCATGTAAATTCATTTAAAAATCAGTTTTAGCCCCTGGACTTAATGAAAATTAGGAAAAACACCTCTGATAAGTGTAGCTAGACCCCTGGAAATTATGGAAATAGTATTATAGACCCTGTAATGGGGTGAATTCATTATTTTAACCCTGTTTAGTATTTAATGTAGAAAATTATATATGTAACTAGTGTTTAAAAATTAAAAAGTGGGACAAACATAATTGTCAAAATTAATTAAAAACTTTCTCAGTACTTAGAAAACTTTGGAGTGAGGTAAAAATATATTTTTGGACTGAAATGAATCTGTTTCATTTAATTATTCACATTATTTAGTATAAGGACACATTTTTAAGTAAAGAACAGTTATAGAAAAATAGGGAAAATAATTATGAAATAGTCTACATCAGAGGCCAAGGTCAAAATATGTTATTAAATTATTTAGGACCAGAACCTATACTGTTTAGATGATGTGTATTACTAATTTTATAATAAAATACACAATTATGCATAGGAATATAAATCTGAAAATATAGCAACTAGTAAATGATAAATGGAGTTTCTAAAATCCAAAGAGTTCAGTTTAGGGTTGATAGAAGTTGTGAAGGCACATATGGAGAAGAAAAATACTTTCCATACGTACTTGGTAGTTTAATGTAAGGAATTTATTTAAAACTGAAACACAACACGTATAATGGTGAATGAATTTCATAAATGTGAATGTGTGGTTTGTATGAAGTAGAGGTGTGAACTATGTCTTATGATTGTTGTTTTTCTTTTGCTATGTGTGATGGTATGAAGTAGAACCTGTTCAAGAACAAGTTATTCATTTCCAAGACCAGGAATATCCATTTCAAGAGCAGCAAGAAGGAGGCAAGTGTCCTTGACCACTTTGATCCTATGCTAGGATGTGTAGATAGAATTATTTGCATTGTCAAATGAAATATGAAACCCATGCTAGGAAAGTTTCCCTAGAATTGCATTACCTTGTTTCCTTGTAGCTTGGGTTGGGATTTATTTTGTCATGTCATTTATTTACATGCATTTGCTTAGCCATGCTTAGAATGGGATATTTGGGATATGAGATCATCAGTTTATTATACCATACTCTTGAATGAGCTATTGGGAGTTATGTAGAGGTAGGGATCAAGGCAAGTTGGATGTTTTGGTTGTGTGCTGGGTGCACGAGACTTGGGTTTGTGTTTAGTACTTGCCTGGATCCTAAGGACCGGTTCATGGAGCATGTAACCCGGCTTTACAGTGCCAACCACATGCTGAGATGGGGCAGCTTGGCCAATTAATTAGGTGTATCCCCGGCGTAGTATGGGTGTGTTGGATGGTGCGGGGAGTAGGTGTCAGCTGGACTACCATATGAACCGCAAGGCTCAAGAGGGGGCCACTGCAGCGGGGTTGGAGCCTCTTGTATGCTGTTAGGGGTGAAACCTGAGTGGGCCCACGCTCGTCGGGAATCCCTTTGTAAAGGCTTCGTAGTGATCTCCTGGCCGCACACCTGGGAAGTGTGAATGTGGATCGTAGCCACTGGCATAATGGAGGTTCTTTTAGTCCACCGGCAACGGGGGATGAAATCACTACTTGTGGGTACAGTGGTACAAACTCTGCAGAGTCAAAACTATCTTGACAGCCGTGCTCACGGTTAAGAGCGGCCTGGACTTATTCATGATTAGAGGAATGATGGTTTTTGGAAGTTAAGCGGGGAGCTTAACATTGGTAATGATGTTATGGTTATTGGATTATGATGATGGGATGGGAGATTGGGACCATTTCACCTGTGTAGTAATGTAGGTGCTTAATAAGCTAAGGTGAAAGGTATTAATTGCGTAGTGCTTTAACCATGAGTTCAACCTCTCCTTGTTCTAGCCATGCATGATATAATTTTCCCACACTTGCTGAGTACCATTGGTACTCAACCTTGCATATTTGTTGGTTTATATTGCTGCTCAGGTCAAGATAATGAGGTGGTGTATAATGACCAAGATTTTGGACCCGAGGAAGGTTTTTAGGTTCATGAAGACCCCCGGGCAACGCCTGTGATGGAGCCCTAAAAGAATAATATTCCGCTGCTAGTTTATTTACTTGTGATGAACTTATTATTGTCCATCGAGACATTTACTATGTAAGACTTATTTATATTCGACACCTGGCTTGTAATAAATGATGCTTCACTATTTGTCATCACATGTATGAGAAAATGATCCTGGCATACATGTGATATTCACTTGGTTGTTCTTCGGAAAAACCGGGTGTGACAGAGGTGGTATCAGAGCCAAGGTTGCCCGTAGGAACGTGGACCTAGGTAGAAATGGACGTATTTAAGGGCCCTATTTTCTTAAAAACTATTTTCCAAGGTGTGGGTTGAAGAGTGTTATTTAAGGAGTCATTTTCTTCATCTTACCCCAAATTTTCATTCAAAATGGGATTTTTGTTTAAAAAGTTTATCTAACCTAAGTTTTAATTCTTTTTGTTTTAGATGGTTTGCATGATTCGCACCGCTCGCAAGTCCACAGGAGGGAGAGTTCCCGTAGTTGCCCTTGCCGAAAGAGAGGAGAGTCGTCCAGTGACGTACCTTTCCTACGGATTGGCAGTAGGAGACTTGTTGCGCCGTCTTCGACGTATGCTCGAAGCCGCAGGCAATACGGGCAAGCTAATCATCCACTATAACTCCACCAGGACCATCTGTGAGAAGAGGGAAGAATGGAGTTCGGAGATGAGGATTATACACGAGAATCAGCTGCTTAAGATTCACCACTCTCCAGCTTGTCGAGCAACACAAGTTGACGCGGAGAGAGATGTCACCTGGGAGGCCATCACCTGCCAGAGTCACATCTATCGTCGCCACTTGGACAAAACTGAGTACATGTATGTCCTCCAACGTGAGAGTGGTACCACGGAATACAAGTACCCACCGGTGCAGCAAGGGACTTCCCATGAGCACATGGACTTGTGCTTGGAGGATGCTGCTATGCTCAGCACTCGACTGCAGGAGTGTCAACAAGAGCTTCAGGATGTCCGAGACACCCTAAAGGAAACGGAGGCGTTGCTGCGAGCTTGCTTAAAGGCGAGAGAAAGAGGAGATGGGAATGAACTGTGTGTCACCGTGAGTGATCCATGGACTCCTGACTCCCCGGATCGCCGAGCGATCAGGCGTCGTCGCACTTCTCCACCAGCAGCCTCCCCACCCAGAGCAGAGTCAGAAGGTAGCCGAAATGAGGAGGAAGATCCCGAGGAGCCAGCTCAAGAGGACGAGTAGTGTAGAGTCTTTCCCCTAGCTAGCAAGAGGTCGAGTAGTCGAGTCGTTACGTAGTTAATGGTGTGATAATGCTTGGTGTGTGACGTGAGTTGTGGAAGCCATGAGCAATTGTCCACAGCCTCGTCTTCAGATTGTTTTGCTTTGGTGTGTGAACCCACAAGAAATAATAGTGCATTTATTTGGTGTGAGATATAAACCCTCGTAAAATTTTAACAAAGCCTCAACACCTCAAAGTACCAACAAATGAAAGTAGTAAGACGATACTAATTGGGATCAAATTAACATTTGTTGATTCTGCCAGATGGCTGGAAGAGGAAAAGGACGCGCTGCCAACCCCGCCAACAACAATGATGAGGCATGCAACCCTCATCTTTCTGGAGGCCAGGACAGGGGTGGTCGCCGTGAAGAAGTTGATCCTCTCCACCAAATGCTGGAGAATCAAAATCAGCTTATCCAGAACTTGACTCAAGTGGTGGCCAACTTGCATCAAGTTCCACCTCCACAAGCTGCACCACGCCAACCAAGGTTGAGTGAGTTTCTAGGAACTCAACCTCCAAAGTTTGCAAGTGCTGCTGAACCTCTGGAGGCAGATGATTGGCTGAAGACCATTGAAAGTAAGATGAGGATTATACAATGCCAAGGGTATGAGAGGGTGCTGTTTGCCTCTCATCAATTGCAGGGACCTGCTGCTGATTGGTGGACCGCCTACGTGGCCGCCCATCATGACCCTGAGAACATCACCTGGGAAGAGTTCAAGCGTAGCTTCCGCAACCATTACATCCCAAGAGGTGAACTCAAAAACAAGAGGAAGGAGTTTTTGGGACTGCAGCAGGGAAACATGACGGTGAGGGAGTACCTCACTAAATTTACTCAACTATCCCGTTATGCTCCACGAGACATAGAGACTGATGAGCAGAAACAAGATTGTTTTGTGGAAGGACTTACCGCAGAGATGCAGTGTGCAATGTCCTCAAATGAGTATGAAAGCTTCCAAAAGATGGTGGACAGAGCATTTGTGGTCGAAAGGAAGCTAAAGGCCCTGGAAAATGAGAATAAGAGGAAGGCCGGGTGGTCACATCAAGCCTCAGGGAGCAACACCCGCCCACGTATGATGCAGCAACCTACGGGGCAGACGAGCCGTGCTGCGGTACCCTATTCAGCACCAAGAGGGTACAACCCAAACTACAGGCCTCCCGCAGCACCAGCACAGCCGCCACGTCAGTTTGTGCAGCAGCCTCGCCCCGCATATCCACCTCGACCAGCAGTGCAAGGACCCCCGAACCAACCCCAAGACAACAAAGGCCAAGCACCTAAGATTGGGGTGCAATGTTTCAGCTGTGGTGAAGTGGGGCACTACGCCCATAAATGCCCAAAGAAGAAGCCTGCGCCGCCACAACAGCAGAATGTAGTGAGAGGACGGGTGAACCACGTCACTATGGAGGAAGCACAAGAGGCACCCGACGTGGTAGTTGGTAAGTTTCCTGCCAATTTACACCTTGCAACTCTGCTGTTTGATTCTGGTGCTACCCACTCGTTCATTGCTCAAGGGTTTGTTAAGAAGCATGACCTAGCAACCACACAAATGAACCATATGCTAGCCGTAAACTCTCCAGGTGGAGAAATAAGGACAAGACAAGTGTGTCCCAAAGTGAGCCTAGACATTAATGGGGTAGTATTTACTGCTAACCTCATAGTGATAGATTCACAAGGGATAGATATTATTTTGGGTATGGATTGGTTGACCAAACATAAAGGAATCATCCATTGTTCGACCAGAACGGTGGAACTAACTCACCCCAATGGCACAAGAGTAAAGTTCATAACGATACACGAGCCTAGGAGGGACATTGAATTAAATCAAGTGGAGGTGAAAGTTGAGGAAATCAGGACTATCAGGGAATATCCAGATGTTTTTCCGGAGGAATTGCCAGGAATGCCTCCCGACCGTGACGTGGAGTTCGCAATTGAGCTGGTACCGGGAACAGCCCCAATATACAAGAGACCTTATCGAATGGACTCCAAGCAGCTAGAAGAGCTCAAGGATCATTTGAGAGAATTGACGGAGAAGGGGTATATTCGCCCTAGTTCCTCACCATGGGGAGCTCCGGTGATATTTGTGCCCAAGAAAGACGGAACCCAAAGGTTATGCGTGGATTACCGTGCCTTGAATGAGGTAACCATCAAGAACAAGTACCCATTACCCCGCATTGAAGACTTGTTTGATCAGTTGAGGGGAGCTTGTGTGTTCTCGAAAATTGATCTCAGGTCGGGGTACCACCAACTCAAGATAAGGCAATCTGATATTCCCAAGACAGCTTTCGTATCTCGGTACGGACTGTATGAATACACTGTCATGCCTTTCGGGCTATCCAATGCCCCGGCATATTTCATGTACCTCATGAACAAGGTATTCATGGAATATCTGGACAAATTTGTGGTGGTTTTCATAGATGATATTCTCGTCTTCTCCAAAAATGAAGAAGAACATGAGAAACATCTAAGGTTGGTGTTACAGAGGCTGAGAGAACACCAACTATATGCCAAGTTGAGCAAGTGTGAGTTTTGGCTGAAGAGAGTTCCCTTTTTAGGACATATAATCTCGGAGGGAGGAATCTCAGTCGATCCCGCCAAAATCGAGGATATCCAGAAGTGGAAGACCCCTGAAAATGTCGGGGAAGTTCGAAGCTTTTTGGGTTTGGCTGGATACTATCGACGGTTTATTGAGGGATTCTCCAAGATCTCGAGACCTCTCACCAAACTGTTGGAAAAGGGAATCGCATTCACCTGGACGCCACAGTGCGAGACGAGCTTTCAGGAGCTAAAGAAGAGATTGACAACAGCCCCAGTGCTGGTTATGCCAGATATGCAGAAAAATTTCACAGTGTACTGCGATGCCTCTGGAAATGGGTTGGGATGTGTTCTCATGCAAGAAGGACATGTCGTGGCATATGCATCCCGGCAGCTTCGGAAGCATGAGAAGAACTATCCTACACATGACCTAGAACTAGCTGCAGTGGTACACGCGTTGAAAATTTGGCGGCACTATTTGATGGGGAAGAGGACAGAGATATATACGGATCATAAGAGTTTGAAGTACATATTCACACAGCCAGAACTCAACCTCAGACAAAGGAGATGGTTAGAGCTAATCAATGACTTTGATGTGGGCATCAACTATCATCCCGGGAAAGCAAACGTCGTGGCCGATGCGTTGAGTCGGAAAGTGCAGGTCAATAAGTTGAGCTTAAAGGACATGCCTGCAGAATTGAAGGACGAGGTTATAAGGCTCAATCTATGTCTAGTAAATAGTGGTGAAGCCATCGCCATGGAAGTGGACTCCACACTCGAGCGAGACATACGAGATGGCCAAAAGAATGATGAGAAGATACAAGAGATCAGACAACTCATCAAGGAAAATAAAGCTCCTGGTTTTAGAGAGGATGAACAAGGAACGGTGTGGCACGGGAAAAGGATCTGTGTGCCAGAAGTAAAGGAGATCCGTGAATTAATTTTGAAGGAGGCTCACGATTCCGACTATTCCATTCATCCTGGGAGTACGAAGATGTACCAGGACCTCAAGAGCAGGTATTGGTGGTATGGCATGAAGCGAGATGTCGCGGAACATGTTGCCCTATGTGACACATGTCAGTTGGTGAAAGCATAACATCAACGACCCGCGGGATTATTGCAACCACTCAAAGTGCCTGAATGGAAGTGGGAAGAAATCAGCATGGATTTTGTCGTGGGATTGCCTAGGACCCAATCCGGGTATGATTCAATATGGGTCATCATTGATAGGCTAACCAAGGTAGCTCATTTCATCCCTGTGAAAGAAAGCTACAGCGGATCCAAATTGGCAGAATTGTACATGTCAAGGATTGTGTGTTACCATGGAGTGCCAAAGAAGATAGTGTCGGACCGAGGGACACAGTTCACCTCGAGGTTTTGGCAAAAGTTGCATGAAACCATGGGAACCCATTTGAATTTCAGCTCTGCCTATCATCCCCAAACTGACGGGCAGACGGAGAGAACCAATCAGATCCTTGAAGATATGTTAAGGGCATGTGCACTCAAAAACAATAGGAGTTGGGACAAGAACCTACCGTATGCGGAGTTTTCCTATAACAACAGTTATCAAGCTAGTATGAAAATGTCACCGTTTGAAGCTTTGTATGGAAGGAAGTGCAAAACTCCCTTATTTTGGAACCAAACAGGAGAAAGTAAAGTGTTTGGTCCAGAAGTGCTACAAGAAGCCGAGGCGAAGGTGAGGGAGATTCGCAACAATTTGAGGATAGCACAAACACGCCAAAAGAGCTATGCCGATGTACGAAGAAGAGAGCTCGTTTTCAACGTGGGAGACTATGTTTATCTCAAGGTGTCCCCTATCAGAGGACTTCGTCGGTTCAAGGTGAAAGGGAAGTTGTCACCTCGATACATCGGACCCTTTCAAGTTTTGGAAAGGAAAGGCGAAGTGGCGTACCAACTAGAGTTACCGGTTCATCTATCGGACGTGCACGATGTATTCCATGTGTCACAACTCAAGAAATGCCTGAGGACGCCTGAGGAGGTGTTACCCATGAATGAAGTGGATGTAGCTGAAGATTTGTCTTATGCCGAGCAACCATACAAGATTTTGGAGACGATGGAACGCCTCACCAGAAATAAAAGAATCCGGATGTGCAAGGTGCAGTGGAAGCATCACTCAGAAGAGGAAGCCACCTGGGAACGGGAAGATGAGCTTAAAGCACAATTTCCGGAATTGTTTTCTTAGAAACACCAATCTCGAGGACGAGATTTCTTTTAAGGGGGTAGAGCTGTAACACCCCAAATTTTGATTCAAAACCCAAAACCATGTTCAGAGGGGAATTTAGAAATTTTTGGACGTGTTGCATGTTTTGCAAAAATTCAAATTCAAACTGGAATTCAAATTATACTCAAAACAGAAAAGAAATGGAAAAAGAAAAAGAGAAACGGGAAAAAAACCGGCCAGTGGGCCGAAACCCGCCAGCCGGCCCAGTTTCCCCCGCGCCAGCCCGCCCCCGCGCGCGCCGCGCTGCCTCTCACCGACGGGTGGGACCCACATGTCATCCCTAACCCCCGCTCGCGCCGACCCCGGACTCTCTCCCGCGCGCGCGATCGCAACCGACCGGATTTCCGCGTCCCGCAGCCGAATTCTGGTCCCAGAAGAATCCAACTCGATCACAACTGACCCACCGCCCTCCCCCGGCTATAAAAACCCCAGCCCCGATCAGTTTTTCCCACGCGATCGCCGATTTTCACTCCGGTGAGCACCGAGACTTCGCCGGTGAATTCTGGCCGATCTAAGCTCGGAAACTCTGATCTAACTCGCTGGTCTTGATCCACCGCCTCCGGGGAACTTTGCAGGTGCAGAAAACTCGGAGAGTTACGGTGTAAATCCAGCGCCGACGAGCTTCGCCGTGGTTTTGCCTTGGACCTCGCCGCCGATCACTTTCCAGGACCCCCGAGCTCGAGAAAACCCCCGAGGTGAGATCCCTGACCTCCCCTCTACCGATCTAGGCCATAAGATCACAGTTTTAGACAGAATTCTCGAGGATCCGAAACTTTCCGGCGAGATCGCCGCTTCCCGCCGCCGTGCGCCGCCGGCAGCGCCGCCCGCGCTCGATCAGAGCGACGTGGCCGCTTGTGCGCCGTTTATTTTAAATCGCACGGTAGACTTTAAAACCCTGTGTACCGGTTCGATGTTATAATCTCAGCCGTCGGTTTAAAATCGGACGGTCCACGTTAGCCCCGCATTATAAAGACTGGAATTCTTACGTGCTACCCCCTGGGGTTCTCTGGAATTGAGAGCTAGCCCCGGAAACTTCAGATCTAGCCCCTGGAACTCCAGAAAATCATGTAAATTCATTTAAAAATCAGTTTTAGCCCCTGGACTTAATGAAAATTAGGAAAAACACCTCTGATAAGTGTAGCTAGACCCCTGGAAATTATGGAAATAATATTATAGACCCTGTAATGGGGTGAATTCATTATTTTAACCCTGTTTAGTATTTAATGTAGAAAATTAAATATGTAACTAGTGTTTAAAAATTAAAAAGTGGGACAAACATAATTGTCAAAATTAATTAAAAACTTTCTCAGTACTTAGAAAACTTTAGAGTGAGGTAAAAATATATTTTTGGACTGAAATGAATCTGTTTCATTTAATTATTCACATTATTTAGTATAAGGACACATTTTTAAGTAAAGAACAGTTATAGAAAAATAGGGAAAATAATTATGAAATAGTCTACATCAGAGGCCAAGGTCAAAATATGTTATTAAATTATTTAGGACCAGAACCTATACTGTTTAGATGATGTGTATTACTAATTTTATAATAAAATACACAATTATGCATAGGAATATAAATCTGAAAATATAGCAACTAGTAAATGATAAATGGAGTTTCTAAAATCCAAAGAGTTCAGTTTAGGGTTGATAGAAGTTGTGAAGGCACATATGGAGAAGAAAAATACTTTCCATACGTACTTGGTAGTTTAATGTAAGGAATTTATTTAAAACTGAAACACAACACGTATAATGGTGAATGAATTTCATAAATGTGAATGTGTGGTTTGTATGAAGTAGAGGTGTGAACTATGTCTTATGATTGTTGTTTTTCTTTTGCTATGTGTGATGGTATGAAGTAGAACCTGTTCAAGAACAAGTTATTCATTTCCAAGACCAGGAATATCCATTTCAAGAGCAGCAAGAAGGAGGCAAGTGTCCTTGACCACTTTGATCCTATGCTAGGATGTGTAGATAGAATTATTTGCATTGTCAAATGAAATATGAAACCCATGCTAGGAAAGTTTCCCTAGAATTGCATTACCTTGTTTCCTTGTAGCTTGGGTTGGGATTTATTTTGTCATGTCATTTATTTACATGCATTTGCTTAGCCATGCTTAGAATGGGATATTTGGGATATGAGATCATCAGTTTATTATACCATACTCTTGAATGAGCTATTGGGAGTTATGTAGAGGTAGGGATCAAGGCAAGTTGGATGTTTTGGTTGTGTGCTGGGTGCACGAGACTTGGGTTTGTGTTTAGTACTTGCCTGGATCCTAAGGACCGGTTCATGGAGCATGTAACCCGGCTTTACAGTGCCAACCACATGCTGAGATGGGGCAGCTTGGCCAATTAATTAGGTGTATCCCCGGCGTAGTATGGGTGTGTTGGATGGTGCGGGGAGTAGGTGTCAGCTGGACTACCATATGAACCGCAAGGCTCAAGAGGGGGCCACTGCAGCGGGGTTGGAGCCTCTTGTATGCTGTTAGGGGTGAAACCTGAGTGGGCCCACGCTCGTCGGGAATCCCTTTGTAAAGGCTTCGTAGTGATCTCCTGGCCGCACACCTGGGAAGTGTGAATGTGGATCGTAGCCACTGGCATAATGGAGATTCTTTTAGTCCACCCGGCAACGGGGGATGAAATCACTACTTGTGGGTACAGTGGTACAAACTCTGCAGAGTCAAAACTATCTTGACAGCCGTGCTCACGGTTAAGAGCGGCCTGGACTTATTCATGATTAGAGGAATGATGGTTTTTGGAAGTTAAGCGGGGAGCTTAACATTGGTAATGATGTTATGGTTATTGGATTATGATGATGGGATGGGAGATTGGGACCATTTCACCTGTGTAGTAATGTAGGTGCTTAATAAGCTAAGGTGAAAGGTATTAATTGCGTAGTGCTTTAACCATGAGTTCAACCTCTCCTTGTTCTAGCCATGCATGATATAATTTTCCCACACTTGCTGAGTACCATTGGTACTCAACCTTGCATATTTGTTGGTTTATATTGCTGCTCAGGTCAAGATAATGAGGTAGTGTATAATGACCAAGATTTTGGACCCGAGGAAGGTTTTTAGGTTCATGAAGACCCCCGGGCAACGCCTGTGATGGAGCCCTAAAAGAATAATATTCCGCTGCTAGTTTATTTACTTGTGATGAACTTATTATTGTCCATCGAGACATTTACTATGTAAGATTTATATTCGACACCTGGCTTGTAGTAAATGATGCTTCACTATTTGTCATCACATGTATGAGAAAATGATCCTGGCATACATGTGATATTCACTTGGTTGTTCTTCGGAAAAACCGGGTGTCACAGTCCGTACCCTATACATGAGCTAGGGTATTACATCTATATGTAATGTCGCTGCCGGTGGAGTGAAGGCGCGCCGCCTGACACGCCGGGCGCCTCTGACCCAGTAGCAGGTGATGATGAAGCCCCGTATTGTCACCGCGTCCTCTCGCTCTGCTGAGGCCCTGTGCCGTCGGGTGGCACTGTTCCGCCGTCATGCCTCGCCGCCCTGTCTTGTCACCGTAATGGTGAACAGACGGAGGATGGAGGCGTGCGCCATGAGCCATGTTTCTGGGGAAGGCGCGAGCCTTGAATGCATGGCCTGACGACATACCTTCCGCTTTACTCCTTCGCTATCTGCCCGTTGCTTGTCGGCGCGGCGTCCGGGTGGCTGGCCCCCGGGACATGCGTCGCCACCGGAGCTGTCTTGAGGAGCAGCGAGGGGTCCGGAGTCGCTGGGCACGTGGCAGCACCGGAACCCTACCATGCTGGAGGTCGGGCCTGTTGCCGTTGGACACGTGGCCCCTCCGCAGATCTCCTTGGCAGGAAGGGACGACTGGAGTTGTTGCCCACGTGGCAGCACCGGTGCCCTCCCACGCTGGAGGTCGGGCTCGGAGCCGTAGGACACGTGGCACCTCTGGAGCTCTCCTTGGAGGGGAGGGATGCCTGGAGTTATTGCCCACGTGGCAGCACTGGAGCCCTCCCAAGCTGGAGGTCGGGCCCGGAGCTGTTGGTCACGTGGCACCTCCGGAGCTATCCATGGCGCGAGGCCTGGCTCGGAGGTTCTGGACACGTGGCAGCGCCGGAGCCCTACCTGGCGGAAGGTCGGGCCCGGCACCATCGGAACGTGGCGACTCCGAAGCCATCCTCGGCCGGTAGTGAGACTTAGAGCTTGTATACATGTGGCAGCTCTGGACCTCACCTCAGCGGGGAGGCTTAGGCCGGAGCCCAGTGCACGTGCCAGCCCCGGAGCCCAAGCGCACGTGGTTGCCCCAGGACTGTCCATGGGGCCCAGGGCACGTGGCTTATGCCGTGGCTTGCCTCAGCAGGAAGGCAGGGCCTAGGCTGTCTTTTATCCACTACGCGGGGGTATCCGGTCTGCAGTGTACCGATAGTGGCCTCCTGGCCCATCCCGGGGGAGGCATTGAGCCCATAGGTGGGGCTCGCATCTCTCCCGGGTGGTGGCTTTGAACCTGCGATTTGGGAACCAAAGTGGTGGCGAGATTTTCTCGTAGTGGACGAGTGGCTGTACCTGGGAGACGAAAAGGTTGCTTGTCTTCGGCATAGTGGGCGCACTCAGTCAAAGCAACAGCGCGTCGTCGTGTCCTCTCCTGATTTGACCAGTCACGACGATGCACTCGAGGGTTTGCCTCGGGTTAATTACTGCAACAGCCCGTGGACCATAGAAAATACCGCGATGCTTTCCTCGGGAACTGCTGGACGTTCCAGAGTTTTTACTCGCCTGTCCCGCCGGTGTCTGACTGGTGGACCTGGGCCCTACCTGTCATTGGTGGGGGTGAGTGCTAAGGCGGCGTGCTCTAGGGGTTACCTTGGTTCATTTACTGTGGCAACCGCTGAGTTGGTCGCACCACTCTCCTCCGGAACCACCGGACGTTCCCGAGAGGTTATCCTCCCGGCCCCCAGTGTCTGACGGGTGGACCTAGATCCAATCCATCGTCGGGGGAGGCGAATAACCCACGGCGTGCAGTGGTGGAAACCCAATCGCCGCGCTTGTTGCCCTGCCAGAGGTCGTGGTTGGGTATAAAAGGAGGCCTTGCGGTGTAGGATGTCACCCCCTCACCATGTGGCCTTTGTTCCCCTCTTGCATGTTGGAAGTCTCTGCTTCCACGCACTTTCGCCCACTAGATGTTTTCTCACTGGTAGCCGTCTTCGTCCACTTCTGCGAGATGTTCGCGTGTGTGCGGCCTTCGGTGAGGCTCTCTAGGGCATCCCTCTCCTTGACGGCCTCGGATAGAAGCACAAGCCATCCTGATGGTATGTCGGCGGTCGGGGAGGCCGTCGGGGACAGGGTCCTCTACTCGCAGTGAGTCCCTACGCCAGTGATGAGTGGGGCATGTCCTCTAGGCGCCTTGCCAAAGGAGGGCTACCTGCCAGTACCAGAGGAAGGTTAAGTCCAGAGTGATCAAGCCTTCCTCCAAGTACTGTTGTGGACAACAAAATCTGTCATAGATGGCGTTTGGCCCACACGACACTGGATGTCAATGTTGCCTTGGTCCAGCATGCGTTGCTGTCGTCCTCGGTCTTATAGCGGGTGACCGTCTCACTGCGCAGAGATCGGCTCGGAGGACAACCAAGCAGGCCACGGAGCAGGAGAGTACTCGACTTGTAGCTGCTGAGTTCCTTAGTTGTCTTGTATCCCCTTTTGTATGCCAGAACTCCATTATTAATGAAAGTATCTTTGTTTCAAGTCTTTCATTGTCCTATGTTGTCGATGTAGACTTCGGACCCTTAACAGCGCAAGGGTCCGGGATAAATTAGCCAACGTGGGTAGCTCTTTGCTGATGCCTCGAGCTTGTTCCTCTGGGTCCTTAGCGGCGTAAGGTCCCAGGGCACCTAGACAGTGTGACTACCATTCGTTCTGGATCCTCAACAACGCAAGGATTTGAAGGAAATTCGGCCCTTGTCTCCAGCTCCTTCTAGGGGACACATGGCAGCTCCAGACTTTTCCTCAGAAGAAAGACTCTGCCCGGAGCCCGAGGCACCTCCGGAGCCGTCCCCAGTGAGGAAGTGGCTCGGAGCCTATGGACACGTGGTAGCACCGGACTTCACCCACCGGGAAGGCCCGGACCGGAGCCCGGGGCACGTGTCAGCACTGGAGCTGTCCTTAGCAGGGAGGCGGCTCGGAGCCTACGGATACGTGGTAGCTCCGGACTTCACCCACCGGGAAGGCTCAGACCGGAGCCCAGGGCACTTGTCAGCACTGGAGCTGTCCTTAGCGGGGAGGAGGCTTAGAGCTTGGGGACACGTGGTAGTTCCGGACTTCACCCGACAGGGAGGCTTTGGACCGGAGCCTAGGGCCCGCGTCGGCTGCGAGGGAGGCGGCAGCTCGGTCTGAGGTCGAAGACTTAGCAGCCCTCGTCGTCGAGCGGTTTAGGCGTGGTGCAGGCGAGTCCTAGGCAGGCCCTAGCCTTTGTATCTTTCCTTTGTCTTTTGTGTCTTGTCTTGTACTCCTGTGCTGATGAATGAAGACTTTTTGTTGGCCTCTCATCCTTCAGCCACTCGTCACAGGGTCCAGTAGGAAGGACCACTTTAACTTTCACAAGGACCCCTGGTCCTTGATGTCGCAAGTACCGGAGGCTCTCCCATTTGCTAAAGTGGTTGATGCTTCCTTGTTGATTGCTGTAGATATGTACCCACTTCCTTATTGCGCGTTGCAGGGGTCCGGGCGTCTTGCTCGCCTTGACTAGTCGTGATGGTTCCCTGGTAGGTGTGCCCAAATGTTTGGGGATGCCTGCCAAAAAGGCGCAAGACGCCAGCTCTGGACCCTTCGGGAGACGCCAACCCTAGGGGTCCGAGAGTGGCCCCCTGGGAAAGCTGGTGTTCCAGAACCAACCCCACGGACCGGAGCCCTGTGGCCTGCACGGACACTAGAAGAAAGGGGTTATCGTGCCGTGTAGTTCTATTTTCCCTGTTTGCTGACCCCATTATGGCTTATGGTCCTCTGCTAAGCTACAAGACTTGGGCAATTCAGTGTAGTAGTGTCCAGACCATGGTTATCGTCCTTCTCAGGATGGTGTGCCATCCAGGCCCCCAGCACTTGGATGCTGCACTGAGGAGGCAGAGTGTGCACGCTTAGGGTACAGGACTAGGATAAGCAGGCTCCACACCCTGGACCTCCCGCTGGCAGGGCACTCCGAAGGGGGAGGCGACCCTCTGGCACCACGGGACCCGAGCAGGAAGGTAACCAAGGGGTCCGGAGACAACACAGGTGCCTCATGCGTTTCCGCCTTGTAGCTGGACAACATAATTTTGGCCAAGAGCGAGACAGAGAAACACAACTATGTACTCGTCGAGAGGCACACAAAAATATATGCAAGCTTGAAAAGAAAGCTGCAAAAATGTAGACGTGCATAAGGTAGGGCAAGAGAGCGCAAAGGTTCGGAACGACTTAGCCAACGTGGGCAGCTCCTTGCCAATGTCCCAAGCTTGTTCCTCCGGGTCCTTAGCAGCGTAAGGACCCAGGGCGCTCTTGCAGTGTGGCCACCACTCCTTCGGGGGTCCCTGGCAATGCAAGGACTCGATGGAAGTTCTGCCCTTGTCTTTAGCTTGTCATAGTTAGCGCTCCGAATCTTCTGCTCGCTGCTGCAGTGGTCCGACACCCACTGGATGAGGCAGGGCGTCGGCATCGGGCCCCCTGGGAGGTCCAAGATGCCAAGGACTTGTGCCACATGGCAGAAACTGAGAGTGGTCGTGCTCTCTAGTCACTCTTCCTTGTTTGGTATCTTTACTGTGGCTTACCGTCCTTAGCTGAGCTACGGGGCTTGGGTAATTCGATGTGGGTCGTCCAGGATATGGTTAAAGCCTTGCCCAGGAATAGGAGCCGTCCGGTTCCCTGGTACTGAGCTATAGCGCTGGAGAGGCAGGGTGTGCACGCTAGGGGTACGGAACCAGGCATAGCAGGCTACACACCCTGGACCTTCCACTGGCGTAAGCTTTTCAAGGGAGAGACATTCGGTGCCATAGGGCCCCCGAGCAATGAGACAACCACAGAACCCCGGGTATGCCACAGGTACCTCAAGCAGACCCGCCTGCAGAAGGATAGCATAACTCTTGCTATAGTTGAACACAGGAAAAAGTGAGTGGCCACACGACCGGAGCAATATGGAAAGAAAGCATGAAAAGAGTGTTGGGGCAATGTCCGGGGTCCGGTTACTTTTCTAGTCCGTAGGCGTGTCTTTTGGCCCCCCAAGTACTCAGGTGTAGCGCAGGGGAGGTAGAATGTGCACACTAGGGGTATGGAACTAGGCATAGCAGACTACACACCCTGGACCTCCCGCGGGCGTTCAACCTTTCAGCGAGGGGACCTTCCAGCACCACGGGACATAGGACAAGTATGTAAGACAAGCTCCGGACATGCCATTTACAGTTGATATGCATGAGCAAGCACAAACTAAAAAGAAGGTATGCAGGGTAGGATAAATTTTCTTATTTCTGGCTTCCTTTAGGTGATAGAAAGAAATAGGCCGTGCAAGAAGGCAGCGACCCGCTCTGGATGACAAGAGTAGCAGGACCCTTCCGGGGCTTAGCTGTTCTAAGCGTTGTTCGTTGACACTATGACACCTTTACAAAGAAAGAGATAAAGGAAAAATACCCTACCTTTGCCCTAAGGATAAAACTTACACAGGTGCTCTATGTTCTGTGGATTGGGTAGAGATACCCAGCGCTTGCGGCTAGGCGGGTGCACCTGGGGCGGCATACTTATGTCGAGTTGGGAGGGACCCTCCCAGCTGGGGGAGGGTTTGTCACCCCTCCTCGAAAAATTATTAGCCAAGGCATCAGGTGGCCCTACCTAGGGTTGTCTACTCTACGCGTACCATTGTCAGAGCGTTCTGCGGCGTGGCGCATTTCGAATAGTCTCTAGCCACATTGCCTCGTCGATGAGGTTGATTTCTTCACGCACAAGCTGGTTCTGCGTGACTTCGTCGTATGTTTGGACGTCAGGTGAGCCCCCAGAGTGTCGTGGGGGAGGGCGGCCTCGACCCCCTACACCAATTAAGAGGGCGTTCTCCCTTGTCGCATGGTGGAGGGGGGGACGCCTGGTTAGGCGTAGAGCATCTTTCTCGCTCGCTGTGGTCACTGGAGTCGGAGTCAAAGTGGCGGTAGATGGCTTTCAACGCCCTCTCGGCATCTTGATACTCCATACCCTGCTCAGCGTTGGCCTCAGGTTTGGCTTTTTGTTTGCCCTCATGTTGACAGAAGGGTGCGTCGTCCTGGCGCTGCTGTTGGATCTCTCGGAAGCGCTCCACTAGCTTCCTGATCTTCCGGCACTCGTTGGCATTGTGTCGTTTGGTGTTGTGGACCGGGCATCCCTGGTTGCCGTCTTCGCGGTCGTACGGCTGTCGTGGGTGCTTGTCGGTGCGCGGCCCGTGGCAGCTGCTACTACTTCTGCAGTGGGGGCTCCGGCCAGCAGCTTGTCCTTGCCGCCGGTCTTCTTCTTCTTCTTGCTGCCAGAGCCCTCTCTAGCAGACTCACTCCCCTTGCTAGGCGGTGTGTGCCAGTTGCGGCCCTCAATGGCCCAGGCACACTTGTCCGCCAAGTTGAAGAGCTCGGAGACGTCCCGCACATCGTGCGTGGCCAACTTCTCGAGCATCTTCTTGTCTCGGACGCTCTTCCGATGATGGAATAAGTCTTGTACTCTTGGTCTTTGTGGCCCCTAGTTAGTATAACATCTTAGTCCTTGTTAGGACAACATCTTAGACCAAGAGGACAACATAGCATATTAGTCCTTTGTTAGGACAACATATTAGTCCTTTGGTAGGACAGCATATTGGCATCTTAGACTAGCATCTAGGTATATGCTTGGCTGCCTCAGCTATAAATATGTAACCCCAACCCCTAGGTTGGGCATGGCCTTGTGTGTGGGATGAAACAAGAAAAATTTCCCAACTCCTAGTGTCATCCTCTCCATGAGAGTAATACTTCAGATACTAACAAGTGGTATTAGAGCCGTTCTATCCTGTAGCCTAGACATCTCCTGTTCATCTCCTTCCCACGCCTCTCTTCGTCCTCAGCCAGCAGCAAAAACACCGGTTGTTTAAGCTCATCCCTCCTCTTCTGCACAGACGAGCAACAGCTTGTCTGAGGCAGCCTCTTCTCCACACAGCACTCCCCCACTAGCGCGCCATGTCCGGAGGACAGTCTCAGCGCTCGGTCGCTTCGAGCATGCGGCATCTGCAGGAGGCCGAGGTCGCCGCGGAAAAGAACGCGAGCGAGCAGCGGCAGAGGCTGCAGCGACGGCGGCGAGGGCAGCAAGACTGGCGGTGGCGGAACTGGCAGCGGTGAGGGCGGAAGTAGAAGCAGTCGCGGTTGCGGATGCAGCACGTGCGGCTGCAGCAGAGCTTGAGGCTCTGTGTGGCGGTAGCGGCAGAGGCTCTGTTTGTACCGACGACGGCACCAACGAAGACCTCAGGCTGGCGAGGGAGGTAGCACGACTACAAACGCCACAGTGGGCAGTCGCGCAACCCCATGGGTGTGGCGGCTGCAGCCCAGACAGGCACGGACGCGACTCTCCCTCCCCGAACAGGTACCATGGTCACCACGGGATCCAGGCCATTGTCAGGGACGTTGGTACCGGCGGTGGGTGGCTTACCCTCACCAAGACCAACTACGTCGAGTGGGTCGCGGTGATGAGGATGTGACTCCAAGCGCAGCACATGTGGGAAGCAGTCCGGTACGGCGACGTCGACTACTACGAGGATCGACGAGTGCTGGATGCTCTCCTTGCTGCACTACTGCCCAAGATGCAGTTCTCGTTTTCCAAGAAGCAGACTGCCAAGGAGGCCTGGGACGCCATCACTGCGGCATGCATCGGCAGCGATTGCGCCCGCAAGACCACGCTGCAGGTACTTCGGAAGGAGTGAGAGAACCTGGCCTTCAAACCAGGTAAGGATGTTGATGGCTTTGCTCCCTGTCTCAACACACTACTGCAGAAGATGGTGCAGTTCGGCGACGACACCTAAAACGAGGAGAGAGCCGCCGAGAAGCTCTTCTGCTGCATCCCCAAGAAGTACAAGAAGATCGATCGCTCGATCGAGTCTCTGCTGACCTCTCCACGATGTCGATCGGAGAGGCGATAGGCCGCCTCAAGGTTGTCGACAGCGACGAACCTCATCCTCTCTCGGGGCCTATCACCATCGGCGGAAAGCTACATCTCAGTCGGGAGCAGTGCGAGGCCTGCCAAGGTGATGGGAAGAAGGGGGAGCCCTCCTCCTCGAAAGGCGGCTGCAAGCGCGGCAAGCCAAGCAAGGGGCGCGGAGGTGCCCAAGACGGGGCGCAGAGACGCGCCGAGGGTGGCGCCCACGGAGGCGCCCAGGGCGGCACCGCCGGCAATCGGAAGTCAGCACGAGATGACACCTGCCACAACTGTGGCAAGCTTGGTCATTGGGCCAGGGAGTGTAGGCAGACACGACGTGGCCAGGCCCACGTCGCACAGGTGGAGGAGGAGGAGCCGGCTCTGCTCCTGGCGCACGCAAGCATCGAGCCACCTCCAATGGCATCGCCCGCAGCGGCTCTCCACCTCGATGAGCCGAGAGCACACGCCTTCCTCGGCGATGGCTCCAGCAATGACAAGACTGACAAACAGTCTTCACTGAGTTCTTCACTGAGTTTGATCCCAATGTCCGAGGCTCTGTCAAGTTTGGGGATGCCTCCGGTGTGGAGATAAAGGGCGTCGGCTCCGTCATCCTCACTGCCATGCCTGGTGAGCACAGGCTGCTCATTGGAGTCTACTACATCCCCGCGTTGAGGAACTCTATAATCAGCCTGGGACAGCTGGATGAGAACGGTTCGAGCGTGGAGATCAAGGACAGAGTCATGAGGATTTGGGATCGCCATCGTCGCCTTCTTGCCAAGGAAACCAGAGGCACCAATCGACTCTATGTTCTTAACGTGCAGGTAGCACAACCCCTCTGTCTTGCTACTCGTCGGGATGACGAGACGTGGCAGTGGCACGAGCGCTTTGGGCACCTTCACTTCGAGGCCCTGAAGCGGCTCAGTGCCAAGGAGATGGTACGGGGCCTACCGTGCCTTGACCATGTGGAGCAGTTCTACGACGTCTGCGTATTGACAAAGTAGAGGCGGCTACCCTTTCCCTAGTACTCGAGCTTCCGAGCCAAGGAGCGGCTCGAGCTCGTGCACGGGGACTTGTGTGGCCCGGTGACACTGGCTGCACCGGGAGGATGATGTTACTTCCTGCTGTTTGTCAATGACCTCTCCCGCTACATGTGGGTGATGGTCCTCGGAAGCAAGGGAGAGGCTGCGAACGCCATCAGGCGCGCACAGGCCATTGCGGAGGCGGAGTGCGGCTGCAAGCTGCGTGTGCTGCGCACCGATAACGGCGGCAAATTCACGGCGGCTGAGTTTGCATCGTACTGCATGGATGATGGTGTTAAGCGCCATTACTCAGCACCGTACAGCCCGCAGCACAACGGCGTCGTCGAGCGGCGCAACCAGACGGTTGTAGTGATGGCTCGGGCCCTCCTCAAGCAGAGGGGAATAACGGCTATTTTCTGGGCAGAGGCGATGGTGACGGCGGTCTACATCCTTGAAAGTGCATCTAGGCATCCCTTGTGGGTTTTAGTTGATTTATGACAAACAAATGAGACCCTAACAAAATTGTTGAGATGAGCGCAGGTTCTCAAAGAAATTTGGAAGAAAGCGCAAAAAGAAAAAGAGAAGGAGGATCCAAATTATAAGAGCTCAAAAGCTGAAAAGATTAGATCACTTAGTATAGAGTGTGTTGGAGAAACACACCCCAAGAGCTAAAGTGGAAGAAATCACACTAACTGCAAAAATTCAGCATGTGCGGACTAGTCCGATATCAACCGGACTAGTCCAATTTTCTTTCTGACCACAAAATGGACTAGTCCGATATGGACTGGACTAGTCCGATATATCTCTGAGTAGACATCGGACTAGTCCGCACTCCTACGGACTAGTCCATTATCTCACAACACTTAGGGTTTTCTACACACCGCACACCGGACTAGTCCGAGTCAACCACGGACTAGTCCGGACATCTTAAACCCTAGCGTAACCACTGGAAACCCTACTATAAAAAGAGGTGTACGGCCATACCAATATACTTCTTCGACCCCCTGCGCTGTCACACCTCCCAAGAGCCCAAAATTCACATCTCTCTACACATTCTAACCCAAGAAGAATCAAATCTTTGGGGATTAGCAATTGATCAAAGGAGAGACTTGTTCTACACATCTTGGGCTCTTGGGTTTGATCTCTCGCACACTTTTGTTCATTAATTGTTCATATTTTGAGTGTGTTTGGTTGTGTTCATTCATTGTAATTCTTGGGGAGCCCTCAACTTGTGAGAAGGCCCCTTGAACGATTTATTTGCCCTTTGTGAGTAGTGGAAGAGAATCGACCTTCGTGGCGATTCGACGAGGGTAGGGTTGGTGAAGACCCGGTCCTTAGTGGACTCCTCAACGGGGACAGATTTCCTTCATGGAATCGAACATCGGGATAGACACTTGTCTCCTACTCACGTTCATTCATTGTTCATCATATTCTAGTGTTTAATTAATCTTGTGCAATTTACATTGAAGCATTGAAACAAAAGTTGATCTCTGTCATTCATTGTTTCACTTTGCAATACATCTAAGTATCAAATTAATTCCCGCTGCATAAAGTACTAGAAGTGAGAATATTGATCAATTTTGATATCTCTAGTCCATGCATACCGGACTAGTCCCCACAGTACCGGACTAGTCCGGTTTTTCTCTGTGTAGAAAACGGACTAGTCCGCACTCTACCGGACTAGTCCGATTTCCCTGTATTTGATAAACCTACTAAGTGTTTCAGGGATCAACAAAGCGTAGAAAAGCCTATTATCTCCCCCTCAAGGCTACATTCAATCCTCAACCGCTCACCCACCAAGGCTCTCAACAGCAAGACGCCGTATGAGGCTTGGCATGGGCGCAAGTCGACAGTCTCTCAACTACGGGTCTTCGGCTGCCTTGCGTTCGCCAAGGAGCTTGGCCACATCAGCAAGCTCGACGACAGAAGCACTCCGGGGGTGTTCATCGGCGACGCGGAGGGCTCGAAGGCCTACTGCATTCTCGACCCAGGAACTCATCGCGGTGCGCACGGCACGTGATGTAGTGTTGAACGAAGGGCGAGGATGGGCATCGGACAAGGCGGTAGACGACGGCTCGACTCCGACATATGACAACTTCATCGTCGAGTACGTCCACTTCAGAGAACTGGGGGACTAGGCAGTTCTTCTCCACCGAGCATGTCTACCCCAGTCCCCGAGCCTCCACCGACTTCAGCGCCACGCTCCCTAGTCACGACCTCGGCTGTGACGAGTTCTCCGCCACCACCACCACAACCGGCGACCCCACGCTCCCCAGCACCGACTGCCATCCCTCCGGTGACGTCCACTCCGACACCAGCTCTTGACGAGCACAACCCGGTTGAGTTCGCTACTCCTCTCTCCCATGACGAGGAGCGCATTGACGCATACCACGACGACGAGCCGTTGCGGTATCGTACGATGGAGGATCTTCTTGGCGACCAGCCTGTGCTGGGACTGGTCGCTCGCGATCTGGAGGCGCAGTTGCACCTTGCGTGCAACGATGGCAAGCCTCGGTATTTCGCGGAGGCTGGGAGACACGCGTCATGGCGTGCCACGATGCAGTCGGAGATGGACACGGTTGAGAACAACCACACCTGGGAGCTTGCTGACCTCCCTCGTAATCACCGCGCGATCACCCTTAAGTGGGTGTTCAAGTTGAAGAGGGATGAAGACGGCGCCATCGTCAAGCACAAGGCTCGCTTGGTGGCACGCAGTTTCGTGCAACAGGAGGGGATCGACTTCGATGATGCCTTCGCGCCCGTGGCGCGGATGGAATGTGTGCGACTCCTCCTTGCGCTGGTTTCTCAGGGAGGCTGGCGGGTTTAGCACATGGATGTCAAGTCGGCGTTTCTTAACGATGATTTAAAGGGCGTGGAATGCCAAGTTGGACTCCACGCTCAAGGGGATGGGCTTCGAGCAAAGCCCGCACTAGGAGGCCATCTACCGGCGGGGCAATGGAGGAAATGCCCTATTGGTGTGTGTCTATGTCGACGACTTGGTGATCACCGGCACCAAGGATGCGGAGTCGGCAGCGTTCAAGGAAGCGATGAAAGCCACCTTCCAGAAGAGTGAACTGAGATCTCTCTCCTTCTACCTAGGGATCGAGGTGCACCAGGCCGACTCCGGGATCATGCTTTGACAGACTGCCTATGCCAAGCACGTTGTTGAGCTGGCTGGGCTCACAGACTGCAACCCAGCTCTCACTCTGATGGAGGAGAGACTGAAGCTGAGCCGCAACAGCACGACGGAGGAGGTGGACGCTACGCAGTATTGGTGTCTTGTGGGGAGCCTTCGCTACCTCGCCCACACACGGCCGGACTTGGCATTCTCTGTCGGCTACATCAGCCTGTTCATGTATCGACCGACGACTGAGCACCAGCAGGCTGTGAAGAGGATCATCCGCTACGCTGTGGGGACTCTCGACCACGGCCTCTACTATCCGAGGTGCCCTGGGGAGGCACACCTTGTCGGGTACAGCAACAGCGACCACGCCGGCGACATCGACACTAGCAAGTGCCTCGTTAGCTGGCTGTCGGTCAAGCAGCAGGTGGTGGCCTTGTACAGCTGCGAGGCCGAGTACATAGCGGCCTCTACCGCTTTGACTCAGGCGCTCTGGCTAGTTCGACTGCTTGGTGATCTCCTCGGCAAAGACACCGGAGCGGTGGGACTCAGGGTGGACAACAAGTCCGCTCTGGCTCTAGCAAAGAACCCCGTCTTTCATGAACGGAGCAAGCACATCCGGGTGAGGTACCACTTTCTCTGAGGCTGCTTGGAGGAAGGGAGCATCAAGGCGTGCTACATCAACACCAAGGACCAGATTGCAGACCTGCTCACCAAGCCCCTTGGGAGGGTCAAGTTCCTTGAGCTTTGCTCCAGGATCGGGATGGTCCAACTCCCCCACAAGACGACGCACAAGACTTAGGGGGAGAATGATGGAATAAGTCTTGTACTATTGGTATTTGTGGCCCATAGTTAGGACAGCATCTTAGTCCTTGTTAGGACAGCATCTTAGACCAAGAGGACAGCATATTAGTCCTCTGTTAGGACAGCATATTAGTCCTTTGTTAGGACAGCATATTAGTCGTTTGGTAGGATAGCATCTTGGCTTTTTAGACTAGCATCTAGGTATATGCTTGGCTGCCTCAGCTGTAAATATGTAACCCCAACCACTAGGTTGGGCATGGCATTGTGTGTGGGATGAAACAAGAAAAATTTACCAACTCCTAGTGTCATCCTCTCCATGAGAGTAATACTTCAGATACTAACAGCCGGAAGGCGACGACGACGGAGGCGTTGTAGATGCGGGGGATGGTGTATCTAATGTGGGAGAAACGCTGGATGAAGGAGCGCAATGACTCTCCCGGTTGCTGTTGCAGGGCGTGCAGGTCGGCCTCCGTACCCAGTCGGGTGTAGGAACTCCCGAAGTTGGCCGTGAACTGAAGGCACAACTCTTCCCAGGAGGTTATGGACTCCTGGGGCAAGTTCATAAGCCATGATCGGGCTGACCCGGTCAAGGCCACGTGGAAGTAGTTGGCCATGATGGCCTCATCCCCTTCTGCAGCTAGAATGGCCAAGGAGTAGATCTGTAGGAACTCAACGGGGTTGACTGTCCCGTGAAACTTCTCCGGTAAGTGCGACCGGAACTTGCGTGGCCACACTACCATACAAAGATGTGGGGCCAAAGCCATGCAGCCTCCCATTGAGCCTGGGGAGATGGGGTTCTAGCCCGCGTAGATGGGGCGCATGGCACCCGGGGTACCATACTCCTCGAGGTTGCAACGCAGCTCGCGCTGTCGCTCGATGGTAATGCGGCCATCTTCCTTCTGACGGCGGTGGCGGTCCAGCTCGGCTCTAAGATCTGCTGTGGAGATCCTGGACGTCGCCGTCAAGTGGGTTGCTGCCGTCCTGTAATCCCTCGTTAGGGTACGAGCCAACAGCTGTACCATCTCTGGTCGCTGTCTCCGGTGGCATGGCGAGTTGAGAGCTGCGACGACAAGCCGGTCGACGTCGTTGCGCCACTGCTCTGCAGCGGACTGAGAAGCTCCCGCACTCGAGGGGTTGTGCAGGAGCGCGCGCGCCGCTAGCAGCGCACTCTCCGGGCTGGCTTCAGTCGGTGCTTGCGACGCCGTCGTAACCGAAGGCTGCCGGGTGGCAACGGGCACCGTCGCTATAGGGGTTGCCACCGACGTAGTTGGTCCTGCTCTGGAACGGGATGAGGCTTCCTGCTCCCTCTTCTGCTGGCGGCCGGGGCGGGAAGAGCCTCTGAGAGACTGGATGTTCACCATCGTGCGCTTCTCGAACAGCTTCAAAAACCAGAAGCCTCCTACCTGGCGTGCCAAATGTCAAAGTGTTTCCTATGACACTGCCCCGGTCTTCCCTGGAGCAGCCCGCGGAGGTTCTTTTCTAGAGGGGCTAGTGGTTTTGAGTGTCAGAGCACGGTGGCGAGATGAACATGAAGATTTACGTGGTTCGGGCCGCCGAAGCGTAATACCCTACGTCCACGGTGTGAGTGTTGTATTGCTTGCTCGTATGAGTGTTTGAGATTGCAGGGTTGTTAACCGAGATCTTGAGTGGGAACCCTTTGCCCGGAGGCTGCCCCGGTCCTTTTATATCCCAAGGCCGGGGCAGTTACGATGTGGCTCGGGGCCCGGTCCTTTTATATCCCAAGGCCGGGGCAGTTACGATGTGGCTCGGGGCCCGACAGGTGGCCCCGTGGCAGTCTGTACCCTATACTTGGCGTCTCTGACCGGGTAGCAGGTGATGATAAAAACCCCGTCTTGTCGCCGCGTCCTCTTGCTCTGCTGAGGCCCTGTGCCGTTGGGCAGCACTGTTCCACCGTCACGCCTCGCCGCCCTGTCTTGTCGCCGTAATGGTGAACAGGCGGAGGACAGAGGCGTGCGCCGTGAGCCATGCTTCTGTGGAAGGCGCGCGCCTTGAATGCATGGCCTAACAGCATACCTTCCTCTTTACTGCTTGGCTATCTGCTCAATGCTTGTCAGCGCGGCGTCCGGGTGGCTGGCCCCCGGGACACGCGTCGCCACCGGAGCTGTCTTGAGGAGCAGCGAGGGGTCCGGAGTCGTTGGGCACGTCGCAGCACCGGAGCCCTACCATGCTGGAGGTCGGGTCCGGAGCCGTTGGACACGTGGCCCCTCCGCAGCTCTCCTTGGCAGGAAGGGATGCCTGGAGGTATTGCCCACGTGGCAGCACTGGTGCCCCCCCACGCTAGAGGTCAGGCCCAGAGCCGTAGGACATGTGGCACCTCCGAAGCTCTCCTTGGAGGGGAGGGACTCCTGGAGTTGTTGCACACGTGGTAGCACCGGAGCCCTCCTAAGCTGGAGGTCGGGCCCGGAGGCGTTGGGCATGTGGATCCTCCGGAGCTATCCATGGTAGGAGGCGTGGCTCAGAGGTTCCGGACATGTGGAAGCACCGGAGCCCTCCCTGGCGGAAGGTCAGGCCCGACACCATCGGACACATGGTGGCTCTGAAGCCATACTCGGCCGGTAGTGAGACTCAGAGCCTGTAGACACCTGGAAAACATTTCTTTGTTTGGTGGAGGAGCATACTAAATTCTCTTTTAAATTTAACTTGGCACCCATTAAATGTTGAAGAGTCAGCCAATTCGCACAGACCATAGGCACCAAGCCATTAGTATGATAATCTCCATATAAAATTTGTCTTTCAGAGGTGTCAAGTTCAGTGGGGAAGCTAGAGCTCCGGAATGCACACTACAACATGCTTACATGCTACAAACATATGGTCACTAAGAAGTAGTGATCACTATGAACACTTACGGAATAAGTAATGTCACACAACTAGTTAAAAATAATGATTAAAGGTAAATAAAATAAAAAATGAGTTAGATATAATCCCATGAGCAAAATGCATCAACTACTCTGAACAACCTGTAAAAGATGGAAATTAAAATGACTATAATTTTTTGAACTTGAAGCAAAATAGAAAAGATCAAAGATAGATACATTACCTTCTAATATTTGCATTCAACCATGGCCTTAAAGCGACGAACCACAATATCATTTGTAACTGTAGGAGTGTGAGCTACGACACTCCTGCTGACCTGCTACGGAAGCAGCCCGCGGAGGTTCTTTGATTGGAGGGGGCTTGGCGTCCCTAAGCAATCAAACTCGAGAGAGCGGGTGAACATCGAGAACGTGGTTCGGGCCACCGGAGCGTAATACTCTACGTCCATGGGAGTGTATGTTGTATTGCTTGCGCGTATGTGTGTGGGTGCAGGGTTGCGAACCCTTTGTCGGGTGGACACCCCGGTCCTTTTATAGTCCAAGGCCGGGGTGATTACAATGTGGCTTCGGGCTCGACAGGTGGCCCCAAAGCTATATGAACCCTATACATGATATAGGGTTTTACACACTAAGTAGAGTAGTCGGGCGGGGAATTAAGTCCCGTCGCCTGACGCGCTGAGCGCCCCTGTCCGTGTGTCAGGTGATGATGAAGACGCCATCTCGTAGCCGCGTCTTCTCGCTCTGCTTGGGCGGCTCTGTGCCGTTTGGCGATACTATAGTGTTGTCACGCCTCGCCGCCGTGTCTTGTCACCGTAATGTTGGACAGGCGAAGGACGGAGGCGTGCACCGTGCAACATGCTTCTAGGGAAGACGCGGGCCATGAATGCATGGCCTGACAGCGCACTTCCTCCTTGACTTCGTCGACCCACGGCCCACGACGGATCGTGCGGCACGTGGCGGCTCTGGAGCTCCTCTCGACAAGTATGGAGCCGGGATACACGTGGCAGCTCCGGACCTCACCTCAGCGGGGGGGCTCGGACCGGTGCCCAGGGCACGTGTCGGCTCCGGAGCCCCCTCGGCAGGGAGGAGGTTCAGAGCCCACCGACACGTGGCAGCTCCGGACCTCACCTCAGCGGGGCGGGGGGCGGAGGGGGGGCTCAGACCGGAGCCTAGGGCACGTGTCGGATCTGAAGCCCTCCTCGGCAGGGAGGAGGTTCTGAGCCCACCAAAACATGGCAGCTCCGGACCTCATCTTTGTGGGGAGGCTCGGACCGGAGCCCAGGGCACGTGTCGGCTCCGGAGCCCTCCTCATCAAGGAGGAGGTTCAGAGCCCACCTACACGTGGCAGCTCCGGACCTCATCTCAGCGGGGAGGCTAGGCCCGAAGCCAAGGACATGTGTGGGCTCTGGAGTCCTAGCGCACGTGGCAGCCTTGGGACTAACCTCGAGGCCAAGGACACGTGGCTATGCCGGCGCCCCCCTCAGCAGGGAGGCAGGGCCTAGGCTATCTTTTACCTTCCATGCATGGTGGTTTTTAACCTGCCCAGGTGGGTCCTCCATCTTTCCCGCGTGGTGGTTTTTAACCTGCACTTTGGAAACCGGAGGGATGGCGAGATTCCGGTGTAGTGGATGTGTGGTTGTACCTGGGAGATGAAAAGACTGCAGGTCCTTGGCGTAGTGGGCGTACTTGACAGTCGAAGCGGCAACACGTCATCAGTGCAGTAGACGTGTGTCTGCTCTTGATTGGTGCGTCGTGGCAACGTGCTCGAGGGGTTGCCCTGGGTATTTACTGTGGCAGCCCATGGGTCGGTCACTGCAGTTCCACTGTGCCGCTTTTCTCGGGAACCGTTGGACGTTCCCTAGAGGTTACCCGCCTGGCCCCCAGTGTCTGACGGGTGGACCTGGGTCCTACCCATCATTGGGGGAAGTGAGTAGCCCGCAGGGTGCATCGGTGGTAACCCAAACGTCGCGCCTGTTGCCCTGCCAGATGTTGCGAACATAGAAAAGGAAACCTTTCGGAGAAAGACGATTCCCTTATGCTTTCAGCAGTCTTCCTCTTGCGCGCTCCAAGCCTCCGCTCCCCAGGGCTCTCAACCTTCTCTAACCACCATGTCTTCTAGCCTTCGTTCATCCAGGCTTCGCAGCGATGGCGACATCACACTTGTGAGGCGCCTGAAGGAGCGGCTTCAGGGCGTCTACGACCGGGAGCTCGCCACTGTGGCCATGGAGTCTGACCTGGACGAACGGACCGCGTGGCTGGCCACCAAGGAGTAGGCCCTAGTTGCTCTAGAGGAGGAGCACCCGGGAGCAGGAGCTGGCAAGGAGGAGTTCGACGAGGGAGCTGGCTTCTTCCGCCAAGGTGGTCAAAGATCTCCGGGCTTCTCATGTCACTGAGGCATATAAGGTCTGGGACTTCCTCGGCCTCACGGAGGCGGCGCTAGAACCCTTCGTCTTCGGCCCCTTGTACCCCGGTGGTCCAGCCCAGGAGGTGAGCCAGGTGCTCCCTACCCTGGACTTGGTCGGGGAGAAGCTCCTGGCGCTGGAGAACATCGTGGGGGAGCAGCTGGAGGCCGAAGGCAAGGCTCTGGCCCAACTGGTGGCAGGGCATGTGCTCACCTGCCTCCGGAGCTGCGACCCCAGCATCTCCCTAGAACCTGTGGCACAGGGCCACAGTGCAGAGTTGTCGAGGGCGGCCAAGTCTACTGTGGAGGAGGTCGCCCGACTTGTTGCTGCTAGGTTCCAACACGGATAGCTCCTTGGTCTCTCGCTTGCCTTGTATCCTCCTATGTATGCCGGAGCTCTGCCGTTAATAAAGACTTTTTTGCTTCAAGTCTTGTGTTGTTGGTGTAGAGTTTGGACCCTTGGCAGCGCAAAGGTCCAGAACGACTTGGCCGAGGTAGATTGTTCTTTGTCGATGTCTCGAGCTTGTTCATTCGGGTCCTTAGCAGCGTAAAGACCTGGGACGCTCCGGCAGTGTGGCTAACACGTCCTCTCGGGTCCTTGGCAGCGCAAGGACCTGGGGAAACCTCAACCAGTATCTTCAGCTTGTCGTAGATGGCGCTCCGAGTCTTCTGCTCGCTGCTGTAGTGGTCCGACGTCCTGCCTGCATGGTTCACCGTGATGGCTGCTGCCAAGGACCTGGGGAAACCTCAACCAGTATCTTCAGCTTGTCGTAGATGGCGCTCCGAGTCTTCTGCTCGCTGCTGTAGTGGTCCGACGTCCTGCCTGCATGGTTCACTGTGATGGCCCTTGGTAGGTGTGTCCCTTGAGGTTGGGCGCACCTACCAATGGATGAGACAGGACGTTAGCATCGGGCCTCCTGGGAGGTCAGGGGTGCCAAGGACCTGTTCGAACCTGCAAACATGGCAGAAGAAAGGGAGTAGTCATGCTCTCTGGCCACCCTTTCCTATTGTTAGTCTTGGTGAAGCCTACGGTCCTCAGCTGAGCTACGGGGCTTGACTAATTCAATGTGGGTCGTCCGGGCTATGGTTAAAGCCTTGCCCAAAGATATGAGCTGCCCGATTCCCTGGTACTGAGCTGTAGCGTTGGAGAGGCAGGGTGTGCATGCTTGGGGTACGGAACAAGGCAAAGTAGGCTACACACTCTGGACCTCTTGCTGGCATAAGCCTTTCTAGGGAGGGACCATTCGGCACCATAAGGCCCCCAGGCAATGGGACAACCAAAGGGTCCCAAGTTATGGTTAAAACTTTACTCAGGGGTACGTACCGTTCGGTTCCCCGGTACTGAGCTGTAGCGCTGAAGAGGCAGGGTGTGCACGCTTGGGTTACGGAACCAGGCAAAGCAGGCTACACACATTGGACCTCTCGCTGGCGTAAGCCTTTCGAGGGAGAGACCATTCGTCGTTGCAGGGCCCCCGAGCAGTGAGCCAACCATAGGGCCCCCGTGTACACCATAGGTACCTCAAACATACCCGCCTGTAGAAGGATAGCACACCTCCTACTACTATTAGTACAGGAAAGAGTAGCTGGCCACACGACCAGAACAGCATGGAAAGAAAGCATGAAAAGAAACGGGGCAATGTCCGGGGTCCGGTTACTTTTTTGTCTGTAGGCATGTACCTTAAGGCCCCCAAGTACTCTGTTGTAGTGCAGGGGAGGCACTGCAGCAGTGGCTTAGGTTACATAACCAAGCAAAGCAGTCTGCGCGTCCTGGACCTCCCGCAGGCGTTAACCTTTCAGCGAGGAGACCATCTAGTCTTATAGGACCTAGGACAAGTATGTAGGACAGGCTCCGAACATGCCATTTATGGTTGATATTCATGAGCGAACAAAAACTGTAAAGATTGCGCAGGGAAGACAAATTTTTCTCATTTCAGACTTCCTTCATAGGAGAAGACACGCCGCACAAGAAGGCAGCGACCCGCTCCAGATGACAAGAGTACCAGGACTTCTCCGGAGCTTAGCTGTTCTAAGCGCTGTTCCTAGACACTATGACACCCTTCCAGAGAAAAAAAGAATCCTACGGCTGCGCTAAGGGTAGAACTTACGAAGGTGTTCTATGTTTGTGGATTGGGTAGAGGTACCCTATCCTCCGTGGCTAGGCAGACACACCTGAGGCGACATACTTGTGTTGCTTGACAGGGACCCTCCCAGCTGGGGGGTGGGGGGGTTGTCATCCCTTCCGAGAAAGTATTCGCCAAAGCACTAGGTGGCCCCACCTTGGGCTGCCTACTCCACGCGCACCGCTTCTGATATTGCCGGAGCGTTTCGCAGTGCAGCATGTTTCGTGCAGCCGCTAGCCACGTTTCCTCATCGACAAGGTCGATATCTTCACGCCGGAGCTGGTCCTGCGTGGTTTCACCGCATGCTCGGACGTGGGATGAGCCCATGGTGATTTCTGGGGGGAGGGCGGCCTCGACCCCCTACACCAGTGTAAGGGGTGTTTCCCTTGTCGCACAACAGGGGGAGACGTCTGGTTAGACGTGGAGCGCCTTGCATCGCTCGTTGTCAGTGCTGGAGTCGGAGTCGGAGTGGCCGTAGACGGCTTTCAACGCCCGCTTGGCGTCTTGATCCTCCATCTCTTGCTCAGTGCTGGCCTCGGGTTCGGCCTTTTGTTTGCCCTCCCGCTGGCGGGAGGGCGCGCCGTATTGATGCGGCCGCTGTTGTTGCAGCTCAAGGAAGCACTCCGCAAGCTTCTTGATCTCACGGCAGTTGTTGGTGCCGTGGCGGCTAAAGTTGTGCACCGGGCACCACTGGCCGTCATCGCTGGCAGACGACAGTCGTGGACGCTTGTCGGTGCATGGGGCTCGGCCCCCACCGGCCGTTGCAAGGGCGACAGTGGGTGCCTCCAGTCTTGTTCTTCTTGCTGCTGCACGGAACAGCAGCCTCTCCGGCACTCCCTATCGTGGAGGCAGATCGTGAGTGCCAGTCTCGGCCTTCCGCCACCCTGGCACACTTGTCGGCCTGGTGGAAGAGCTCGGAGACGTCCTGCGTGTCGTGTGTGGCTAGCTTCTCGAGCATCTTCTTATCGCGGATGCCCTGCCGGAAGGCGACGATGACTGAGGCATTGGAGAAGTAGGGGATGGTGTTCCTAACCTAGGAGAACTGCTGGATGAAGGATCGCAGTGACTCCTCATCTCGCTGACGCACGGCGTGGAGGTCGAGCTCGGTGCCAGGATGTGTGTAGGAACTCCCGAAGTTGGCTGTGATTATCTAGCACAAGTATTCCCAAGATGTGATGGAGGATGGGGGAAGGTTCATGAGCCATGACCAAAGACTGTGCCAGTCAAGGCCACGGGGAAGTAGTTGGCCATGACGAGCTCATACCCTCCTGCAGCTAGGATGGAGGTGGAGTAGATCTGCAGGAACTCAGCGGGGTTGACCGTCTCGTCGTATTTATATGGCAAGTGGGGCTGGAACTTGGGTGGCCAGACCACCATGCGAAGGTGTGGGGCGAGCGCCATGCAACCCCCTACTGCTCCTGGAGAGGCTGGGGCCTACGCGGCTCGTCCCGCTGGTACAGTGCTCGGAGAGCCGTACTCTCCTTTGAGGTTTTGACGCTTCTCATGATGTCGTTCGATAGTGCTGCGACCATCTTTGTTGGCAAGGAGATGATTTAGATCGACCCTGAGGTAAGCTGTGGTGTGACGCCCTCAATTCTGTGGGAAAACCACGGAACCGAGAACTAATGCATATGTGTGCCCAGGATGTTCATCACACATACACATACGTTCCACAAACTGAATTCAGATTATATATTACCACGAATAACAGAGTTTATTACAATATCTCATGAGTCTTGGACCCATGCTCACAGCGGAAGTTTTATTTTAATGCGGAAGCAAAAACTAATGCGGAAGCAAAACTAAGCACAAGTGGCTCCATCTCTACTCCCTCCATAGGCAAGGTTGAGAACAGATCACACGCCATAATGCTCTACTCGGTCTTCATAGTAGTCCTCTCTTGCTGTTGATGAAGAAATAATAATGCAAGTTTGAGCACAATGATGTATTCAGCAAGTGCGGGAAAAACACATGATATGCAGTTCATAAACAAGGTAGGTAATAAAAGGCTTTTGCAGAAAAGCAATTCTTGTAAAACCATGATAAAACAGCAACTTTACTTTAGATGAATGTAATCCCAGCGTATATTAAATTACCAACATACCTTCATCACTCCCCGTGTTCCATCCGAACATTAACCAATCCTTTATTCATACTCACGAATATCTCCTCGTATTCGCTACCATCTCATCTCATAAATCAACCTCGTCTCACACTGAGACCAATTCCATGTCATGACCCATCAGTCATGCAACCATCTCATCTCCCGGACTCAACAGTCCCAGACCAAACCATAACCAATAATCATAACCAAGAACCTTCCCAATAACCATTCCAATAACCATCCCAATAACCATCCCATCTAATCATGGCAGTTTAGCCAGGTGCTCGTGACCGTAAGCTCGGCTATCATGATAGTTTTAGACTCTGCAGAGTTTACACCTCTTTACCCACAAGTTTGTGATTTTGTCACCCGTCGGCGACTGCAGAACCTCCATTTTACCAGTACACAACCGTCGGTGTATGGCCAAGAGATCACAAAATAGCCTTTACAAAGGGGTTACTAGATGTATGGACTCACTAAGGTTTCACCGGCAGGCTAGAATCTCCAATTCTCCCACCCACGGGCCCCCTCTTGTGCCATGCAGTTCCCAGGGCAGTCCTCACTCGACCCATTCCCCGCGCCTTCCACAGTCCATAACACTCTAGTAACTTACCTAATTACTCAGCTAAGCCGCACCCATACTTGGCCTTGTGGTGGCACTGTTGTCCTGGCATGTGCATGCATGAACCGGTCCTTAGATCTACGGCAAGTAAAACCACCATCTCATGCTACCTCATTCACAAACCCAGGCTTGCCTAGATCTTCCCTCCGATCCATGTTCATTATTAACATCAGTTTCTCATTATCATTACGAGTGCAGTTAGCTAGACACATCTATCTCGCTTCCCAATCCCATAGACTCAGCGAAGCATAAAGCAAAAACCATACCCGACTCATAAACTTCCCTGGCGACAAGGGTGGTTTAACCAAAACTAGTAAACTCCTATAAAAGGGTTTCCCATCATGTTTGACTCAGCACACACACCTTTTAGCAAAACAAAATAGTTTTACCCAAAACATAGGATCAACATGGTCAAGGAGCACTTGCCTTGTTCTTGCGGTTCCGGTTGTTCTTGATTCTCAAAACCTTGTTGCTGCAGCTCGTCGTAGACAGCTTCTTGAGTTTGTCCTGCTATGTAGGATTCACGTGCATACAAATTCACAGCAATCAATAGCATGCACAAACCCTAAACTAGATGCGATGATGCACATGCATGCTATCCTGCAATTAGTTCTATTAGATTGATCTGTATGGCTTGCATGGTCAGAGGTGTTCGGATCAAAGATGAATGTGGCGATGATATTGTCTTTAGATCAACTGATCATCGAGTGTTCTGCCCACGAGAACGCTTCTGTTCGAAAGGAATCGAAGAACAGATGCAAAGAGATGAACACAATGATGTCGTAAGGTGGTATTGAAGTCCTACCTCACGCTCTTATTGTCTTCGGGGTCCTCCTCAGACCGCTTGGTTCTTCTCCGATGATCTCCCTTGTTGCGCTTCGGTGATGTTTTTCTTGGCGAGTTAGGGCTAGGGCTCTAAGTCGTCGGCTTAGGAGTTGAAAGGGAAGTTTGTGATTTCGGCCAGAGGTTTTGGGTTCTATTTATAATCGGGAAGAGAAGAGTCCTAATCTGATTGGATCACGAATAAGAGTCTTATTCAGATCTTTGTTAGATCCTGACGTCTTATCTTCGGTTAACCATTGTGGATTCTAGATCGGTTTCTGTTGCGTACCGGTGTCCTTACGTGTAACAGCTGCTCCAAAACTCGTTACCTCCGTGACGATGAGCTCCGGAAGCTCCACGTGTCCTCCGGGCCTGGTATCTCCTCGTCCGCAGAGACGAGCTCCGGTCGTGCCGCGTGTCAATCAATCGAGACCTCCCTCTTCTGCGGAGATGAGCTCCGCGCACGCCACGTGTGGTGCCAGTCTTTCCGCTCTCCTTTCCTCAGGGACATGCCCCGAGGTCGACACGTGTTTAGCTGCGACGGTCCTTCCGGAGATAAGCTTCGGTGGCGACACGTGTTCGATAGATCCGGACTTCTCTGAGATGAGCTCCGAGATTGACACGTATCCCGCGCGACTGGTCCTCTTATTTCCGCGAGGACTAGCTCTGAGGATGACACGTGTCTTATGAAAAATGCCTTCGCTTCTTCTGCAGAGGCTAGCTCCGCGGTAGCACGTGTCCCACAGGGTCGGACCTCTTTCCAATTGCGGAGGCGACCCCCGAGCCTGCCACGTAGCTAGTTTAGCGGTGGACCTCTCCAAATTTCTCGGAGATAAGCTCCGAACACGCCACGTTGTCTGCTGGCCATGGAAATTGCCTTCGGTGCTCTCGGAGAGCTTTATTGGCTATCCTTCTGATATTTGTCTTTGTTCCTTCTTTCCTCAAAATGTTTTCTTCTTCATAAAACATGAACATATGCTGACACCCGAGGTGAGGATGTCACAAATCTACCCCCCTTAAATTGAATCTCGCCCTCGAGATTCGTTAGTGGGAAATAGATGGGGAAATTCTGCCTTGATATCCTCTTCACGCTCCCATGTGGCTTCAGCTTCAGTGTGATGGCTCCGTTGTACCTTGCACCATCGAATCACTTTGTTTCGGGTGACCCTTTCCTTTACGTCTAGGATTCGGACAGGGTGTTCCGCATAAGTCAGGTCCTTTTGAAGTTCAAGTTCTCCCATTGACACTTGTTCCTCTGGTACTCTCAAGCACTTCTTGAGCTAGGATATATGAAACACGTCATGTACATCGGAGAGGTGGTTTGGGAGCTCTAGTTGGTAGGCTACTTCTCCTCGCTTGTCCAAAATCTTAAATGGTCCGATGTAGCGAGGCGCTAGTTTGCCCTTGACGTTAAAACGTCGTTGGCCTCGGATAGGCGATACCTTAAGGTATACGAAGTCTCCTACTTCAAAGGTCAACTTCCTACGCCTATTGTCCGCATAGCCTTTCTGTCGTGACTGAGCAGCCCTTAAGTTTTCCCGTATCGTCTGAACTTGCTTTTCAGCCTCCTGTAGTACTTCGGGTCCAAACACCTGGTTCTCTCCAGTCTCGTTCCAGAACAGCGGCGTTCTACACCGTCTGCCATATAAGGCTTCGAAAGGCGACATTTTCAAGCTAGCTTGATAGCTGTTGTTATAGGAGAACTCGGCATACGGTAAACTCCTATCCCAACTATGCCCACGTTTCAAGGCGCAAGCTCTCAGCATGTCCTCCAAAATTTGGTTTGTCCTCTCGGCTTGCCCATCTATTTGTGGGTGATAGGCGGAGCTAAAATCCAGTCGTGTACCCATGGCTTTTTGCAGCTTCCTCTAGAATCTAGAGGTAAACTGAGAACCTCGATCTGAGACTATCTTCTTCGGAACTCCATGACGGCACACGATCTGCTCCATGTACAACTCTGCCAACTGTGTAACGCTGTAACTGGTCTTTACCGGAAGAAAATGGGCGGTTTTCATCAACCGGTCCACAATGACCCAGATGGAGTCGTATCCTGACTGAGTTCGTGGCAATCCGACAATAAAGTCCATACTGATGTCCTCCCATTTCCATTCAGGTATTTTCAAAGGTTGCACAACAATCCAGCGGGTTTTTGATGTTCGGCTTTTACCCATTATCATGTGTCGCATAGGGCAACGTATTCGGCTATATCCCTCTTCATACCATCCCACCAATAGCAAGTTTTCAAGTCCTTGTACATTTTGGTGCTCCCTGGATGTATGGAATAGGGTGAATCATGTGCCTCCTTCAATATCATGTCTCGAAGGTGTCTCAGGTTTGGCACACAAATCCTTTTTCCTAGCCAAAGCGTACCCTTTTCATCCTCCTTGAAATCCTTCTCTACCCCTTGTCGGATTCTTTCCTTGATCTCCTTGATCCCCTCGTCCATTGCTTGGCCCTTTCTTATTTCTTGCTCCAATGAGGAGTGGATCTCCATTATTTCCATGTTATTCAAGAATCCGAGGTGTAACCGTTCGAGCTCCTTACGTAGTTCGGGTGGTAGCTCCCGAACCGTGAGTTGGTGGCATGCTCCCTTTCTGCTCAATGCGTCAGCTACTACATTGGTCTTCCCGGGGTGGTAGTTGATTCCTACATCATAATCCTTGATGAGTTCTAACCATCGACGTTGCCTCAAATTCAAGTCCGTTTGTGTAAATATGTACTTGAGGTTTTTATGATCCGTATAGATCTCACATCGATGACCAAGGATATAATATCTCCAAATCTTCAATGCATGCATCACTGCTGCTAACTCCAAATCATGTGTAGGATAGTTAAGCTCGTGCTTCTTTAATTGTCGTGAGGCATAGGCTACCACTTGTCCTTCCTGCATGAGTACACACCCGAGCCCTTGTCTAGATGCGTCACAATATATGTCAAAGCTCTTGCTTACGTCTGGCAATACCAGAACTGGTGCCGTGGTTAGCCTTTTCTTGAGTTCCTCAAAACTTTCTTGGCAGGCTTGTGTCCATTGAAAGATTTTTCCCTTCATTAGCAACTCCGTCATAGGTTTTGCTATTTTAGAGAAGTCTTTAATGAAGCGCCGATAGTATCCTGCCATCCCAAGGAAACTCCGAATATCCCTCACGCTCTTCGGTTGGTCCCACTTCAGAACATCTCTCACCTTTCCAGGATCAACCGATACCCCTTCTTTGGAGATGATGTGGCCTAGGAAGGATGTTTCCTTTAGCCAAAATTGACACTTGTCGAGCTTGGCATACAACTGATGCTCGCGCAACTTCTGCAAGGTCAATCTCAGATGTTCTTCATGCTCCTCCTTACTTTTTGAATACACCATAATGTTGTCGATGAAAACCACGACGAACTTGTCTAAGTACTCCATGAAAACCTTGTTCATAAGGTACATGAAGTATGCGGGTGCATTCGTCAATCCAAAAACATAATGGTATATTCATATGAACCATACCGTGTCCGAAAGGCTGTCTTAGGTATATCGGAGGGCTTAATCTTCAGCTGGAAATATCCCGACCGAAGATCAATCTTGGAGAATAACTGGGCTCCTTTCATTTGATCGAACAGGTCCTCTATACGGGGCAGAGGGTATTTATTCTTGATTGTCACCTCGTTGAGAGACCTGTAGTCCACGCACATTCTTTGGGTTCCGTCCTTCTTGTCCACGAAAAGTACCGGGGCTCCCCATGGTGACGAACTTTACGGATAAAACCCTTCTCCAACTGTTCTTGAATTTGCTTCTTGAGTTCAACTAACTCGTTGACGGGCATCCTATATGGTCTCTTAGCTATGGGTGCAGTTCCAGGTACCAAATCTATGGCAAACTCGATGTCCCGGTCAGGTGGCATACCTGGAAGTTCTTCCGGGAACACGTCTGAAAATTCCTGAACCACTGGAATGTTGTCCAATGCTACTCCTTCAACATGGTTCAAATCCGCCTGTTTGGTTGCTTGCTGGGCTGATTCAAACTCGACATGGATACCGTGTTCGTTTGTCAACTGCACGCTTCTCTCAGCGCATTGGATTACTCCATTGTGCTTGCTTAACCAGTCCATTCCGAGTATGATGTCAATTCCGTGGGAGTCCAAGACAATAAGGTTGGCAAGGAAGTCTACCCCCCTTATTTTAAGGCTTACTTTAGGACATACTATATTAGTCCTCATTTCTCCTCCAGGAGAATTAACTAACATAGCACATTCTAAGTGGGATACGGGTAGATGATGCTTGGCAACATAATCGGATGATATGAAGGAATGTGATGCTCCAGAATCAAATAAAATGGTGGCTGGGTTGGAGTTGGCAAGGAACATACCAATTGCGACGTCCTCAGCCTGTTGTGCTTCCTCAGTAGTGACATGGTTAACGTGGCCACGAGCATAGTTCTGCGGTCCACGGTTCCCTTGGTTGTCCCCTCCGTTTGGTCGCTGGTTCTGTTTGGGCAAGTTACCTTGCTGTCCAGGGCCTCTCCTCAGGCACTGGTTAGCGAAGTGGCCTACTTCCCCGCATGCAAAGCATGCCCTGTTGCCTACGGCAGCAGGTACGTTGGGGCGGGGGTTTTGAACAGGAGCGCCGTTGTTAGGCCGGTGCGCAGGAGGCATGGGCACACGAGGTGCTGGTGCAACGAACCGTTGCTGTGGTGGCTGTCCAGGGCGGTTCGTATGAGTAGTCGATCCATACTGCGGTGCAGGGGGCATGTACCTAGGTTGTACATTGCTCCCTTGGGGCTGGTATGGCATCTTCCTTTTGCACTCTCGCTCGATTTCTCGGATCTTGTTTTCCACCACAATAGCCTTATCAACTAGTTTCTGGAAGCTTACGTAGTCATTGTTGAGGAGCTGAACTTGGATCTCATTGTTCAACCCTCTCATGAACAGGTACTGCTTCCTCTGGTCTGAGTTGACATCTTCGGGGGCATACCGGGACAGTTGTATGAACTTGTTGAGATATTCATTCACACTTTTCTGTCCTTGGCGGAGACCTTCAAACTCCTGCCTTTTGAGCATTATTACGCCAACAGGGATATAGTGGGAGCGGAAACTTTCCTTGAACTCAGTCCAAGTGATTGTCTCCGGGTTGGCATGGGTGTTGCTCAAGGCATCCCACCAGTCAGCAGCTGCTCCCATCAGTTGGTGCGACGCAAAGAGAACCTTCTCTCGGTCGTTGCACTGAACAATGGCAAGCTTCTTCTCCATGGATTTCAACCAATCATCGGCCTCCATTGGATCGCTTGCTTGAGCAAAGGTGGGTGGTCGAGTCCTCATGAACTCTCCCAACCTGTTATGAGCCGGCGGTGGTGGTGGCGGTGGTGCCGGAACAGGGTGTTGGTTGGCCTGCAACTGACCCAAAGTTTGGATCATGGTTTGCATAAGCTGGTTTTGCATGGCCATCAACCTTTCTAGGTTGTTTTCGCCAGCTCCGGGGTTAGCAGGAACTTCCTCATGGTCATTTTCCTGGACGTTCCTTCGGCTGGCGTTTCCTCTCACCATCTGTGAGAGAGACCGAAATAGAATAGAAGGTTAGATAGGTCCTTTCAACTATATGCATCAAGGGGAGTTGGACTATATATATTAGTCCTTATGAGGATGTGATCAAGTGCCGAAGCATTTCACTCCTCTTTCTTCTTACGTGTGGATATGGACAACGTTGTTGAGACGTCCCACAACTCACACTAAGCACATATTCACAAATAATCATTACAAGGGCCCACTCAACTCCTATTCAAGGATGGTTTCCTATGTCAAGGTAGTTTTAAAGGTCAATCTAGGCTATTCACCTTAGGATGCTTCCTTTGGTCAGCGTGACTTAGCTACCCGTGACTCCTATTTAGGGTGTAACTTGCTGTTAACCCGTGGCCCTAATATCAATCTAAGGTTTCTGTCTAGGCGTGTAACCTACTGTCAACCCGTGGCCCTGATACCAATCTGTGACGCCCTCAATTCTGTGGGAAAACCACGGAACCGAGAACTAATGCATATGTGTGCCCAGGATGTTCATCACACATACACATACGTTCCACAAACTGAATTCAGATTATATATTACCACGAATAACAGAGTTTATTACAATATCTCATGAGTCTTGGACCCATGCTCACAGCGGAAGTCTTATTTTAATGCGGAAGCAAAAACTAATGCGGAAGCAAAACTAAGCACAAGTGGCTCCATCTCTACTCCCTCAGGCAAGGTTGAGAACAGATCACACGCCATAATGCTCTACTCGGTCTTCATAGTAGTCCTCTCTTGCCGTTGATGAAGAAATAATAATGCAAGTTTGAGCACAATGATGTACTCAGCAAGTGCGGGAAAAACACATGATATGCAGTTCATAAACAAGGTAGGTAATAAAAGGCTTATTTGCAGAAAAGCAATTCTTGTAAAACCATGATAAAACAGCAACTTTACTTTAGATGAATGTAATCCCAGCGTATATTAAATTACCAACATACCTTCATCACTCCCCGTGTTCCATCCGAACATTAACCAATCCTTTATTCATACTCACGAATACCTCCTCGTATTCGCTACCATCTCATCTCATAAATCAACCTCGTCTCACACCGAGACCAATTCCATGTCATGACCCATCAGTCATGCAACCATCTCATCTCCCGGACTCAACAGTCCCAGACCAAACCATAACCAATAATCATAACCAAGAACCTTCCCAATAACCATTCCAATAACCATCCCAATAACCATCCCATCTAATCATGGCAGTTTAGCCAGGTGCTCGTGACCGTAAGCTCGGCTATCATGATAGTTTTAGACTCTGCAGAGTTTGCACCTCTTTACCCACAAGTTTGTGATTTCGTCACCCGTCGGCGACTGCAGAACCTCCATTTTACCAGTACACAACCGTCGGTGTATGGCCAAGAGATCACAAAATAGCCTTTACAAAGGGGTTACTAGATGTATGGACTCACTAAGGTTTCACCGGCAGGCTAGAATCTCCAATTCTCCCACCCACGGGCCCCCTCTTGTGCCATGCAGTTCCCAGGGCAGTCCTCACTCGACTCCCATTCCCCTCGCCTTCCACAGTCCATAACACTATAGTAACTTACCTAATTACTCAGCTAAGCCGCACCCATACTTGGCCTTGTGGTGGCACTGTTGTCCTGGCATGTGCATGCATGAACCGGTCCTTAGATCTACGGCAAGTAAAACCACCATCTCATGCTACCTCATTCACAAACCCAGGCTTGCCTAGATCTTCCCTCCGATCCATGTTCATTATTAACATCAGTTTCTCATTATCATTACGAGTGCAGTTAGCTAGACACATCTATCTCGCTTCCCAATCCCATAGACTCAGCGAAGCATAAAGCAAAAACCATACCCGACTCATAAACTTCCCTGGCGACAAGGGTGGTTTAACCAAAACTAGTAAACTCCTATAAAAGGGTTTCCCATCATGTTTGACTCAGCACACACACCTTTTAGCAAAACAAAATAGTTTTACCCAAAACATAGGATCAACATGGTCAAGGAGCACTTGCCTTGTTCTTGCGGTTCCGGTTGTTCTTGATTCTCAAAACCTTGTTGCTGCAGCTCGTCGTAGACAGCTTCTTGAGTTTGTCCTGCTATGTAGGATTCACGTGCATACAAATTCACAGCAATCAATAGCATGCACAAACCCTAAACTAGATGCGATGATGCACATGCATGCTATCCTGCAATTAGTTCTATTAGATTGATCTGTATGGCTTGCATGGTCAGAGGTGTTCGGATCAAAGATGAATGTGGCGATGATATTGTCTTTAGATCAACTGATCATCGAGTGTCTGCCCACGAGAACGCTTCTGTTCGAAAGGAATCGAAGAACAGATGCAAAGAGATGAACACAATGATGTCGTAAGGTGGTATTGAAGTCCTACCTCACGCTCTTATTGTCTTCGGGGTCCTCCTCAGACCGCTTGGTTCTTCTCCGATGATCTCCCTTGTTGCGCTTTGGCGATGTTTTTCTTGGCGAGTTAGGGCTAGGGCTCTAAGTCGTCGGCTTAGGAGTTGAAAGGGAAGTTTGTGGTTTCGGCCAGAGGTTTTGGGTTCTATTTATAATCGGGAAGAGAAGAGTCCTAATCTGATTGCATCCCGAATAAGAGTCTTATTCAGATCTTTGTTAGATCCTGACGTCTTATCTTCGGTTAACCATTGTGGATTCTAGATCGGTTTCTGTTGCGTACCGGTGTCCTTACGTGTAACAGCTGCTCCAAAACTCGTTACCTCCGTGACGATGAGCTCCGGAAGCTCCACGTGTCCTCCGGGCCTGGTATCTCCTCGTCCGCAGAGACGAGCTCCGGTCGTGTCGCGTGTCAATCAATCGAGACCTCCCTCTTCTGCGGAGATGAGCTCCGCGCACGCCACGTGTGGGTGCCAGTCTTTCCGCTCTCCTTTCCTCAGGGACATGCCCCGAGGTCGACACGTGTTTAGCTGCGATGGTCCTTCCGGAGATAAGCTCCGGTGGCGACACGTGTTCGATAGATCCGGACTTCTCTGAGATGAGCTCCGAGATTGACACGTATCCCGCGCGACTGGTCCTCTTATTTCCGCGAGGACTAGCTCTGAGGATGACACGTGTCTTATGAAAAATGCCTTCGCTTCTTCCGCAGAGGCTAGCTCCGCGGTAGCACGTGTCCCACAGGGTCGGACCTCTTTCCAATTGCGGAGGCGACCCCCGAGCCTGCCACGTAGCTAGTTTAGCGGCGGACCTCTCCAAATTTCTCGGGGATAAGCTCCGAACACGCCACGTGGTCTGCTGGCCGTGGAAATTGCCTTCGGTGCTCTCGGAGAGCTTTATTGGCTATCCTTCTGATATTTGTCTCTGTTCCTTCTTTCCTCAAAATGTTTTCTTCTTCATAAAACATGAACATATGCTGACACCCGAGGTGAGGATGTCACATGTGGCCATCGCGCGTGTGGCTGCCGTCCCACGGGCCACCATCGGCGTATGCGACTAGGCCGGTGAGGGTTTAGCTTGCTATCTCCTATAGGTAGGAGAGTTCATGGCAGCAACGACGAGGTGGTCGATGTCGTGTCGTCTCAGGGGTGGCGCCCTCGCCTGGATGGTTGTGGAGCAGGGCCCTCGGACCGGAGCCCAGGGCATGTGTCGGCTCTGGAGCCCTCCTTAGCAGAGAGGAGGTTATGAGCCCACCGACACGTGGCAGCTACGGACCTCACCTCGGCGGGGAGGCTCGAATCGGAGCCAAGGGCACGTGTCGGCTCCGGAGCCCTCCTCAGCAGGGAGAAGGTTCAGAGCCCACCGACACATGGCAGCTCCAGACGTCACCCCAGCAGGGAGGCTTGGACCGAAGCCAAGGACACGTGTGGGCTCTGGAGCCCTAGCGCACGTGGCAGCCCCAGGGCTGACCTCGGGGCCAAGGACACGTGGCTATGCTGGCGCCAGACTTAGCAGGGAGGCAGGGCCTGGGCTGTCTTTTATCTTCCACGCGGGGATACCTGGTCTGCAGGGTACCGACAGTAGCATTCTCCATCTTTTTCCTCAAAAAAAAACAAACAAGTCTATGACTCATGTATTCATTGCCAATAAGATTGCACAAATATGTTTTAACAATTTTGATGGCCGAGAATTGTGGGGACCCCGCCCCGACAGTCCAAGAATCGCATTGGGTGGTGCCGTGCGATGCGGCACCCAAGACAAATATTCGAAAAACACACATACACAACAATATATGTCTTTAATATATATTATTGTCACATTTAGAAAGAATGTCCATACGTACATTGCAGCGGAAGATAAGATTACAACTCACGGACTATAGCCTACGCTAAGAAAAAGGAAGCCATCCTGCTCGCGGATGCTCTACACTAGCATTACACCCAAACACGGCGGCGTGCAGGGTTCCAAGTGAGACTCACACCCCTCATTGGGTGCTGCCTCGCTCGTATCACCCTTCCTTCCTAACGTTGCCTTATGTGATGTCACCTGCAAAACAACGGATCAATAAACCGTGAGCTTAGACTCAGTAAGACTTAATCGAAAACCAACACATGGAACTCTAAATGCTGAACATAGAGGGCTGAATAGATAAGTTTGCATAAACGATGAACTTGAGCTAATGGAGAGTCCTTACTTCAAGTTTTAAGCAACTTTTATAATCCTCACACAATTTACATCGATACTCCACAATCAAACAAGAAACACTTCATCTCGATGCCTCTTGCCTGAGGAGAAAGTACATTTAGTGAGCTACCCTAGACCAATACATACCTTGCGCCATCAACGTCGGGACTCCACAATCAAACAAGAAACGCTTTGTCTCGACGCCACTATCCCAAAGTAGAAAGTAAATTTAGTGAATGGTAAGTATCATCCCTCATCTCCAATATGAGGATTAATAACGAAGCATATTTCTTTTCCCCAGTTTCTCACTACGTCACGACGCAGAGTACAAGTATGCTCACTACTGCGAGCGATAGTGATTCAAATAAAAAAACACCCGGATGACACGACATATACGCCCGTCCGAGAAAGGCGATCAACCAATCCATTCAACGTCGTATGTGACAACCTTTCACACGACACCCAAATGTCGAACCGGTCCCACCAACTCGGAGTAAGTCTCACTACGGCAAGCCCTCGTAATGCCGACTTCTCTCTCCTTTCAGCATCTGCATAAGACGGTGGGGATTGCCTCAACACCCACGTTAACATGTTACATCGGTTTCCTAGGTCCCATATAGCAAGTATGCATCCGGTACAAGATCAAACTTGTCCAGCAGGGCCGCACACGAGAACGGGCCTTAATCGACTCAGGCAAGGACTATGCTCACAGGACCACGTCCTTGATCATTCCATCCATGCCGCCCGGTCTCCATTTCCCACTTAAGTGGAGCAATTTCCAAATCTTCCGATTGATTCCACTTAATCCCTGTTCACTAGTAGGAAACGACCTACTCGAGTTATGCTTCTTTAATCCATTTTCTTTACTTGATCATAGCAGTCATAATTAAGTGAAATCCTAATCTAATAAAACTCCAGGGATTTATTGGGTCATGCATGTGGAGTGTCATACAACCTAGACTTAATGCAAAAATCACAATTCTACACATTATAAAGTGTATACAAAGTATAAGCATGTAAATTTTGATGCAAACCGTGGTTTGCCTTAGTGTTGATCCCGACTAATGTTTTTGTTAGTAGAAGCAAGTCAGCGGCCTCCGAAGTCTTCGCGAGAATTCCCTCTACCGGAATGATCAACTAATGATGCGTCACATTATGAATAGTGTGATATATAGACTATAGAACCAAAATAGATGAAGACAGTGGAATCTATGGTTGAATTTTTTTCCAGGGGCTTTCTAAACTCATGATAGGTTTATGGTAAAATTTTCAGAAGTTTCTGAGTAAGGAGAGGCCACAATAATTCTTGGACGATTTAACCTTCAATGTTTTATAGGAATTTAATTAGACTTGGTCACATTGAAGAATTTTGATATCCTAATAGGTCTGGACCTAAGGTTTCCAGAAAATTTTGTTTCAAACTTTTCTAAGCTTTCTGCTGGTCAGAATTGCTTATGGAAATTCAATCTATGTTTCTGGAAATTAAACTCTGTGATTTTCATCTAATTGATTTAACCATGAGGAAACCATCTAATTCAATCTATGTTTGTGCACCTAACATTAGAAGACTAAGTTGCTACGGCTTGAACCAATTTTGAGATGATCCGCCACGTGGGATGAATTTCTTGAATTGGACTTCGTTGGTTCCTCACACACACCAGTGCCAAAACTCAAATTCCGGTGAGCCGGCGGTGGGAAAAAGCAAACAGGTTTCGGTATGAGCAACTAGACTTCATGACGAATCTTTGTGAGGATTTGATCGCGCTAGAGAGGGTCGGAGTCGGCCGGGTGACGTTGAACCGTGAGAGAGGCGTCATGTGGACCCAAGGAGGAAGAAAATGGTTCCGCGGCAGTCGGAGGAAGCCAACACGGACTGCTGAGGTGTGGAAGTTGTTGAGGGTTCACCAGCGCAGCTGTTGAACAGCTTAGGCGAACGCCAACGCAGCGGGAGACCGATCGGCGACGGAAGCAGAGAGGCGGCGCCGGGTTCTCTTGGGTGAGCGCGCGAGGGACTGATTGTTTTCTTTGGTTTAAAATGCGAAGAGAGTTTGCGAGCTGGGGAAACACGACTTTGATTGTGCAGCACATAAGCTTATCAATCAACCATGAAGTGAATTGTGCTGCCTTCGGGAGCAGGCTCAAGCAGCTTGGTGGAGCTCGCCTTACCCCTCGGTGTCACTCCCACACAGAAGCAAAACTGATGTGGGTCTCTGTTCACTGACATACAATGGCCACAGGCAGTCTCCCCTCCCACACATCAATGGCTCCAAAAATTCAAATTCAAAAGTTGCAGCAAATTGCGAAAGTTTGAATTTGATTACCGTGGCATTAACTCTCATTGGTGCTCACATTTGAAACGCCGGGTTTATTTCCATTTTTGGCTAGATTTCTTTTGAATTCTTTCCTTTATTTCTTGTAGCCGAACATCAAATTTGAAAACCTAATTCAAACTAAATTTGACTCTGCGGATTTAAATTCTACAAAGAAACTACGCATGCTGAACTTGGGGATTGTAAAATCCTCCCTCCTTAAATGAATCTCGTCCTGAGATTAGTAAAAGAATGAGATGGAAAGTAGGTTACCGGTTATAGCTCGGTAATATTTCCGGGCAATTCATCCGTAGAAAATCCTCACTTTCCCATGTAGCCTCGTCATTGGTGGACGCCTTGTTTCACGAGTCTTTTCGTTGAGGATTTTTATCGGTTTTTTGATGTAGGTGAGATCCGGTTGTAATGTTTCCATGCCTCCCTAAAGAACCTCCATCGGCTCCTTCAAACATTTCCTTAGTTATGAGACATGGAAGAGGTCATGTATGCCCGACAATGATGTGGGTAGCCTCAAACGGTACCCTACCAGTCCACACCTTTTCGTAATAAGAAACGGACCAACAAACAAAGAGATAGCTTTCTCTTTCCCTTGAATAGATGAATTCCTCTCATCGAGGATACTCGGAGATAGACGTGATCTCCGAATTCCATATGTAAGGGTCGGCATTAAATCTTTATCCGTTAAGTTGCTTTGATTTGCCGAGTTCAATTTTTTCTTTGACTTGGCACGGAGGCTGCGAAAGAACCATTAGCATGGTCATGCCTCCGTGTTCACAGAGACAGACGCATACTGTGCCAATTGATTGAACACTTTCGAATGCTCGTGGCATCCCTCCCTCCTTGTTTCCAGACTAGAAACTCCTCGAGCTTCCTCTGGAATATTCCGGAAGGAGCATTATAAGCAAGGAATTCCTTCCAGAATTACGTCCAAGTGAGTTGATGTCCAGCTGGTAGGGATGCGAGCTGATTCGCTCACGCGACACTGGTGAAACTATGAAGTTGTTGCACCGCATATCATACTTTCTGATGTTCGATGCATTGAAGCAACTTGAATTTAGACTCAATGGTATGGGTCCAGTTATCCGCCACGAGAGGATCCTCGGTCTTTATGAAGACCGGTGGTTGAGTCACCAAGAACTCAAAGTATGAGCTCGTTTGAGGTTGGCGAGAGCCTCCATCTTGACATCCCTCTTGACGGTATGGTTAGTCCGTAAAATCTTGTAGAACCACAACGACTGGGTCGATTTGCTTGAATCTTTACTGTCCTAATCTTGACATGGATAACTAATACTTATCTAGATTAATCGAGTCGTCAGAAACTTAGTGTAGTGCTTCCCCAACATGAATCAAGATCTTTGGTGGGCTTACATAATGAATCGGTAATCTCGTCTTGAATTGGCATCTCAACCATATAATCAATTCCACTTTGCTTTGCTTGAAAAAAAAACCAATTGCTTTGCTTGAACATAAGAGCAGACAAAGTCAATTCCACTTATATTATCAATATAGCAAAGACCCACTACATATGGTAACCACAAGGTTGTCAAAGTCACCATATGATCTCTCAAGAATTTAGATAGTGTTCAATGATTGTCGCGAGGTTGAGCAATCAATCAGTAAAACTTGCGATTATAAAATATGTGTAGCTCCGACAATTACGGTACTCGGAGCTATACAAGTCATAGCTGAAAGTTCAAAAAGATACAAGGGATATTGAGTAATTGTTTTCCCTTGTATTACTCAAGGAGGTAGAATCAAGCAACTTGATCTATAATACAAGGATGTGACAAGACCAAAGTTATCAGACCCTACTTAATGGTTTGAAAGGAGGTACACAATCTTGCTCAGTATTCTGGGTATTCTACATGTTGTCTCATTATTCATGATGCATCATGATGCTGCACCTCTGGTATGGTGCAATGCATATGCACATGGTATGGTGCAAATGGTCCATATGCATGGTGCAAAATGGTGCATATAAGGTGTTGCGAATGATAGGTTGTGTATCTCTCAATGCTTTTCAATATGTATGCACTACAGGAATATGACCAATTAATGATGGCTGGAAACCGTCGCTAATAAAGGGAAAACCGTCGTAAATAAGTTATTCATGATGGGGAAGACTTATTCACGACGGTTTTTGGCCGTCACCGATAAATAGTCATAATAAGGTTGTTAACGACGGCTCCCGTTGTAAATAAGATTATTTACGATGGCTAAATAATACCGTCGCGAATAAGCTCCCCCCGACTGCCACGTGGCTGGGGGGATTTATTCACGACGGGCTGATCTTGGCCGTCGTAAATAGTAATGGTTTATTTACGACGGCCAGCACTAGGAAACCGTCGTGCATAAGTTTGGTATTTTTTTAAAAAAATTAGAAAATACTGCCCTCGCTTCGAGGCCAGCCCTGACTCGATGGCCATCTGACACAGGCAGTCAACAATAACAACAACAATATGCAGCAAAAATATTATAAACATCTACACTAGCTAGACACACACCACACTACACACTACCACGTGCGCTACCTCCAGAACCCGGGAACTCGTCCTCCAGCCTTCGTCCTCCTGGTAGTTGCGGCGATGGCGTGCGGAGCCCTGTTATGTATAACTGTAGTTAGACAAGTTATAAGTTTTAAAATGTATATTTGCATAAGTGAGCTTATTATAACTTAGAATTGATCAAATTAAAATAGTTTTGGCTATTTTTGACTAAGTTTGGTGATATTCTAATAAATTTAGCTAACTTTCATCAAATATGGCTATGTTTGTACCTCTGCTCCTGTAAACGGGACATGTGGCTCCTGTGGGGGCTACCACTGTGGAAAGACGACCGGCTGCCCTGCCGCCGTAGCCTGTAAATAGAAAACATTATCATACAACCATCATTGATATGTTATAAATATTAATTAAAATGGTTGTTACATATCTGCATTGCCGTTTGCATCTGTAGCGTGAACGAGGCTTGATACTCGTCCCGAGAGCTTCTTGCCACGGCTTGACGCTCCCTTTCTTGCCAGAGCTGCTCCCTTTCTAGCCGGAGCTCCTCCTGTGTCCTGCGGAGCTCGTTCCGAACACCCTGGAGCTCCAGCGAGCTCGGCTGTCTCGATCCCGCCTGCCGCAATGAAGAGCCACTCGAGGAAGGTTGTGCCTCCCTCGAGTCGACAACTCCATCGAAGATGGCGAACCTACGAAAGAAGAAAGATTATTAAATTTTTGAATCTCAAATTCATTAACATTAAATAATAAAAAAGAGAACTTACCGTCCGTGAGGTTTCCCGCCTCCGGTTGCATACGCGGCTTCCGGGATAACTTGCGTGCTCTGCCAATCGAAGCCTTCACGGTGAATACGCTTCGCCTCCTGCCCATACCTTGCCTACAAAGATGGAAAGATAATATCATCAAAATATTTAAGAAAACCCAACACAAATTGTGAGGGCCCCATGGCCTCGTCGAGCCAGGATCACGCTGAGGGGTGCTGCGTTGCACAGCACCGGATAACGCACATCAAAGATACAAAGCAGAAGCAAAGTTTTATTACATAAACGAGTTTATTAACATTTATACAACAAAATACGTTCAGTCTACACTCACAGGCGTAGGCTACGCACCGAGTTCACGTTTATCCCACAAACGTGTCCCCACTAGCACACACGCACACTAACACGGCAGCGTGCACGACTCCTACTCGACGGGGTTTCCCTCTTGGGGTTCCGTCTCCTACTCGGGAGTCCCTTCCTCATAACACCCTAGAAAAGTTTCAAACACAAGCAGTGAGCACGATGGCTCAGCAAGTCTGACCCGTCTCTCCTATACATGAAACTTCTACATGAGGGATTTCATGGTACATGAGGCAAATAAGCTGCAAAGGACTCGCCTAATTATTTGAACCTTACTTTCAAGTTTTAGCAGCAAGTTGTGGATAACCTCACGTTAAGGCACATGAGAGAGCCGCAATCAAACAAGAAATGCATTTCTCTGATGTACTTTGTCCAAGGTTGACAAGAACTTTAATTAGCTCTAAACTACAGCAATTCATTAACAATCAAGGTATAGCTTTCACTCAGCAACTTTTACATGACTCTAGCATGTTCTTTCTACTTCACGGTACAGTGAACAAGTGGTACTCACTAATCACGAGGGACGGTGATTATAATCGATTTACGCCTGCAGGGTTACCCGAATAACCTGTCACGTACGCCCGTACTCGATGTTGCCTACAACAACCATCACGGATGTCGCATGCAACCACCTTTCACCCGTTAGCCAAATGTTGAGTCGGTCCAATCATCCCGAGCAAGAGGTCTCTGCACACGGATCTGCTGTGCCACCAGCCGATTTACAACTCAAGATCTCAACCTACCCTTTGAACGACCAGCTATGCCTCAACACCCATCTACCCGAGTTACATCAATTTCCCGGTTCCCATATATCCGGTAGGTCTTCGGTACTGTTCTAGCTTGTTCAACAGGCCCGCACATGGCTCGGTCCTCAATCGACACAAGCGGAGCTATGGCATCCAGGTCCCAACGTCCTTCTGCCCTTACTCTCCGCTCGGTCTCATTTTTCTCACCATGTGTTTCATTTGCTACCTTTACCCGAGTAGTGTGCCTCTAGCCTATTCTCGCGAGCAGTTCCAACTACTCGACTTGTACCGAATCCTACACTATCTTAGCATTGCAGTAGCTAATCGAGGTTTACAAACCTAAGCCCAACCCAGAATTTTCTTGGCTATGCATTTGGGATTTCAAACAAGGCTCTAATGTAAAATTTAAGTGGGTGCTCAAAGTAAGTTCTTAAAACAGTAAAATTTATAAAAAGGCTAATGCAAAATGGAGTTTGCCTTGCTGCTGTTGGTCGTAGGCTAGCTGTTCCTCTGTAGTGATGAAGTCTAAGACTTCGGGCTCCTCCTCAACCTTAGCGACTACATGAGATAAATACATATATGTATCAATTTGAATGCATTTGAATTGAAGTTAAATTTGTGAGGACTATAAGTCTTACTAGACATGTACAATGACTCTGAAATTTTTACTGTTGTTTTTATACAACCTCAACAGAGGTTTGGCCAAGTTTCATTTGCAGCAAAGCTCATTTGAGCTCTCCACAAATAATTGTGTACTTGGCCTTAATTGAAGCTCTTAGGGTGTTCTAGGGGTTTTCATGGAGCAAGCCAGGACTTTATGAAAACTAGATTTTCAGAGGGTTCTAATGGAGTTGGTTTCACTTAATTTGAAGGTCCCTAACTAAAGATATGATCTAAACAATTTTAGGGAAATTCTGAAAATATTTCTGGACATTTTCCAATTTTCTCTGGAACATTTTTATTAATCACACCATTAGGGGGATCAAATGAGCTCGATTGGATCTGAAATTTTTATGTTAGCTCAAGGATATTATGGTAAACATTCTGGCCAAATTTCAGAATTTTCCTCCAAAGGGTTCTCCGGCTAAAATTCTAAACAGTTTAAATTTTGAAGAATTAATTATGGAGAACTAAGGATTTCATAAGGTGAAACTTGATTTGTTGGAAAGTAATCAGAGAGCTGAATCCAACAAAATTTGGTCCACTCGATTTGGAGTTTCCTAGCCAAAGTTATGTGGGTTTGAAGTTGAACTAAATCTGAAAATCGGGAAATGTTTAAAACACTGCACGTGGGTCCCATGCACAGTGCCTTCTTCAACCTCCCGCCAGCGTCCGAGCGTGCGACGCACAGCAACAGTGGCGCGGCTCATTCTCAGCTGTTACTGCCTAAATCTCGACACGGTTTCTTCCTACGTGACCCTTGGAGCACGGCGCACACACCGGGCAACTTCTCGCGCCTCGACATCGCCGGAAACGTTGTCGGCGACGGTGGCGGCGGAATTGAGCTCGGGTCCGATGGTGCTAGCTCGTCTCGGTGGTGAATACGATCAACTAAAGGGTCACAAAGTACCACTAGGGCACACGGAAGGTAACCCTGCCCTCCTCTTTGCCGGAGATCGCCGGGAAAGTAGACTTCACCGGCGACCCGAGCCGTTTTCACCTGCGGTGGCCAAAATACGGTGCTCTGCTCACTGGGTTGATCATCATCGCTAGGATTTGGCTGAGGTAACCGTGAGGTGCTACTCTAGCTTCAGCTCAACCAGGATCTCCAGTAATCAAGTGATCGAGATGACTTTGGGTTTTGGTTCTCGGTGTTCTATACGACGATCGTCGGGAAAAATGTAATTCCAGCTAACCGGCGCTAATGGAGCTAGGGCGCTCGGGGAGAGCTACTAGACTTCGATGCTAACCTCAGAGACCAGTTGGCTACGCCGGAGAAGCTTGGAGCTACCCGGGCGACGGTGTCAAGTCAGAGGCGCTTCGGAGTGAATCGGGAAGTGGAAGATCGGCTCGGAAAAGCTCGAGAGGAGCTGATCACGAGCAACTGAGGGTTGGAGCACGCCAAGCAAAGTTCGGCGGTGCCGTTTGTGGCCTCAGCTCACAGTGGGAGGGACAGGTTTGGCCGGTCGACGGCGAGATGGTGGGTCTCGGTGTGCGGCGCATTTTCTATGCGGAAGAGCATCGGTACACCGATGATATCTGTCTGTCGAGGCTTGGGGACGTAGATAAGAAGACAGAGGAGCGACTCGGTGGCCAGAGGAGGCAATCAGCTGGTGGCAAGCTGCCCTCGCTGTGGCGTTCGCTCGATCGCGCGTGAGAAATCGAGTGAACAGAGCTGGAGTCGGTTGACTTCGCCTATCACACTGAAAGTGGGTCCCATCTCCATTTTAACCTCTGAAATTAACTTTCTCCCACTGCTCTAAACAGTAGTTCCACTAATACCCTCTGAAATTTGAATTATCTACCAAATACTCATTTGAACTTGATAGAATTCAATTTGTGAAGTGTTTGAATATATTTACAGCACATATGCAGTTTGAAATTCAAATTGAATTTGAATTTGCTAAAATTGGCTCATGTCAAGATCAACTCCAAATGGAGTGAAAATTGGTCGAGCTCACAAAAATGTGCTGAGTCTGAATATGAATCCCACTGTTAAATATATGTGATGAAATGAGTTTGAATTTAAATTTGAGTACAAACCAGCCTCTTTCCAATTATACCCAAAAATACCTCAAAATGGTTTTGGATTTGGGTGAAATTTGGCATGAGCATTCCTAGCAAGGTGTAGGAGCTTTTCATATGCTCAACCCCTATATGATGCATGTGGGAAATACCACTTTTGTATTTTGTGAGTTCATCCTCTAATGACCATATTGATTGTGGTTACTTGCTCTTCAAAGGTGTTCATAAGTTTTCCTCAAATGAGGTGTGTGTGGTGTGATAAACATTTTGGATGTGTGCAAAAACTTAGACCCTTACACAAATACAAAATAACTCACCAGTGCGTCCGACGCCACCTGAGAACACAACTGGTCAGGTTGTGATGGGTCACTTCCCCTATAACCCATCTTCCATACCTGAATCGGAGTCGGCTCCTGACCGCTCTCGCGCTCCTATGTATATGTGTTAGTTCAATGAATAATTTTAACATATTTCAAAACAATAGTAATCACACTTACCATGCATTTAGCCAGACGTAAGTAGCTGTCCGCACCAAACGCGTGCTTCCCATCCGTCCCTCTGCTCTATCGACGGGCCCTAGAAACTTCCTGGAACCACTGACTCGCTCACAGAGCACACAGGGCACGGTAGTCCTCCGGACGGCCGTCTAACCATGCTACACCGACCTGCATACATTTATTATTAGGTTATACACTATTTATCTATTGTGATATTCCACATTTTAAAATAAATATTTTACAATTTACCTCTACGTACTGCTCCGCCGTCAAGTACCTGGAAGCCACGTTTTTGAATGCCCCTAGCTTGCCCTCTTCCGGATGCAGCTTCATGTACGCTCTTGTCGCTTGAATTCTTGCATTCGATAGCGACTGCGTAACGAGCTTCCAAGCGTTCTTCTGGAACATGGCTCGGACGTAGTCCATCTCAGCCTCGTCCTCTAAACGGTATCGTGCCTAAAAACATATTTTTACATCATTGGTATTAACCATATTATAGACTTTTATTATAGAAATATATAATGCATTCTTACCATAAAGTCGGACCATACAGGCTCCTGGTGGTTGCCGTGAGCAACATGTTGGGCGGTGGCGTAATCGTCCCACAATGTGGCGGGGACACCGTTCACTACACCGGGGTAGTGCAAACGGATAAGCCGACCGAGGACACTGTTCACTTGCTTGTGGCATCCTTGACCCGTGAACGAGTCATCGTACCAAGACCTGATAAAGAATGATAAATCAATACATCTAGAACGCTAAAATAATCTAAATTGAAGAGCTTGAGATTTACTTACATATCGCCAACCGGACGAATAACTATCCAGTCATCTGAGTTTGCAGGAACTGGAGGAGGAGACACATAGTGACTCCTCCTAGTCTGACACCTCTGAGGTGGCTCGACGTCAAGTGACCCAGAGGAGTGGTCACCGGAAGAATCCACAGGTGGGTCCACAGGCTGGCTACCCGACCCCGAAGGGTGGTCAGCCTGTGTTGGCTGCAGAGGACCTCTCGTCTCTGAGTCCTCGGACCTAGAGTCCTCTTGGATAATTTAAAAGAATCGTAATGTACATGAATCAAGTAATTATTAACATTACAAGATTCATGAAATGTTATTTACCTCGTCTGACCGCTGTAAGGCGACTGCTGCGCCTCTCAGCTCCGGTAGCTGACTCAAAAAAGCAGCCCGTCTAGCAGAAAGTCCGCTAGACGTACTGCCCTAAAAGACGTCAGCTGCCCTACGCAAGAAACCTCTAGCTAGGCTCCTCACCTTTCTCTTTCCTCTACACTGCTCGACGACATCCTATTGAATGAAAAATTGTTAATGAATGTAAAGGAAAATATATAAGATGAAAGAAAAGATATAAGATGTTACTTGAAAATATATAAGACGTTACTCGAAATTTGTTTTAAAATTCATCAGTATCACGACTATGAAGTCTACTCCTTAATCTGGACCACCGATATTCTGTCGTGATTGTTTTTTTGTTTTCATTTTCGCATTTCACGAGTCTCTAAATCTTGAGCATCTCCAACTAACTCATCGAGACCTATACCAGGTTCAATGACAGAAGAGTCTGGCAACTCTTGTTCTTGTTAAAACTCATCAATCTCAATTTTCAACAAACTATCTTTGTACCCAGCATCATCCGGTGTATATAACTGCTCACGAGGATTCACCTTGTGTACAACCCACCAAGCGTGTAGTTTTTTGCATGGTTAATGTGAATAATACACTTGATGGACTTGATAAGCAAGGACAAAGGTATCGTGGCCTTATAGCAGTTCGTTGTGTTTGACTTCTATCATGCCAAATTGGTTTTATCGAGTTTCGTTATTGTTGTCAAACCATTCGCAGTCAAAGAAAACTACTTTAAGCTCCTTATTCCCGGCAAAACTGAATTCAAGAATATTTTTAATGATCCCATAATAATTAGTTTCCCGTTCAGGTCGGGCCTTGTCGGGTCGAGCGTGTTGGGCCGTGCAGGGTCGGGCCGGATTGGGTCTTGCCAGGTCGGGTTGGGTTGGGCCTTGCCAGGTCGGGCCGGATTGGGCCTTGCTGGGTCGGGTTGGGTTGGGTCGTGCCGGGTCAGGACGGATTGGGCCGTGCCGGGTCGGACCGGCTCAAAACCCATTAATATACGTATAAATAGTACACACTCATAATCAATCAATTAACTAATTATAATCTAATTAAGAATTCAAAACAAATAAACAATTAATAATTTAAACAATAATAAGCTGGCGGGCAAGGAGCCGGCGGGCGGGGCGGGCAGAAGAGGGACCCGGCGAGCGGGGCGGGCAGGGGAGGGACCCGGCGGGCGAGGCAGGGACCCGGTGGCTAGGGAGCTAATTAATTAAACTAATTAAAAAATAAGGTAATTAATTAGAACTAATTAAAAAATCTCAATGGGCTGGGCCGGGGCGGCGGCGGGTTGGGGCGGGAATGGGTCTGAGGCGGGGCGGGAGGGCCGACCGGGGCGGCGGCAGCAAAGGCGCGCGGGGAGGCCGGGGTGGGCAGCGGCAAAGACGCGCGGGGATGCCGGGGTGGCTGGCGACAAAGGCGTGCGGGGAGGCCGGAGTGGGTGGCGGCGACAGCGCGCGGGTAGGCCGGGGTGGGCGGCGGCACGCAGGGAGGCCGGGGTGGGCGCCGGCGGAACCGGTCGGGGACACCCTGACCCGGGCGGGTTGAGTAAGCTAAACTAAACCAATATAAAGTAATTAAACTAAACTAATTAAATCATACTTACAAACTAAACTAAACTAAATATAAAATCAACTAAACTAATTAAAATAACCTAATTACAACTAGTAAACTAAACTAAACTAAAATAAGTTAATTAAATAATTAAAATTAATTAAAAAAACATTGGGTCGGGGCGGGGTGGCGCCGGGTCGGGGCAGCGTCGGGTCTGCGGCGGGGCGGTCGAGGCCGACCAGGTCGGGGCGGAGCCGGCAGCGGGTGGGCGGCCGCGGCGCACAGGGGCGCGGGGGGCGAGGGCGCGCTGGGACAGACCGGGGGCGCACGGGCCGGGGCGCGTAGGGCCAGGGGCGCGCAGGCCGGGGAGGACGAAGTCGCTGTTCGGCGGCGGCGGCGACGCGCGAGGGCGACGGCGGCGGTGGCATGAAAGGCGGCAGCGGCGGAACTGTCGGGGTCAGCGCGGGCGTGAATGCCTGCGCCGACCTCGGCCCGGGCGGGTATATACTCCCTATTTACGACGGTTAGGTCACTGGCCGTCATAAATAAGGTTATTTACGACGGGAACTGGCCCTTTCGTAAATAAGGAACCTATTGGACACCGTCATGAACTTTTTAATTAATGACAATATCGTCGTTAATAACTTTGGCCGTCGTAAATTTGTCTTTTTCCTGTAGTGATGGTGCATCATCTTTTTATAGTTTGATCAAGAGTTAATACGAAAATTCAAATATGATTAAGAATTATCTCATACTTTGCAAGGTACAAATAACTTGGTCATGAAAGATGCTAATCAGTGAATGCCACTTTCATGTTGTAACCAAGTCCAATGAAATTATGTCAAATGTTTGACACAATCGTTGGGAAATACTCCATGAAATATCTACTATACATTGACTTCACCTTTTCCCTACGTATTCATCTAATCTTTCAGTGTGAAAAATCAACTACTAGTCCTAGCTCCGAGTTAATACAACATCATACTAGGGTTGAGGTTACTAGAGTTGTCACTAATATTGATTTTCTAAACCTGCTTCTTCTCTTAAATCTTGTAAATGGAAATCTTATGTGGTTGAAGTCGAAGCTGATGATATAAAGAACACTCGCAACTTGTTATGGACTTCTGAGAGTAAGAAGAAAAACACTGCTAACCACAACAAGTTATCAGGTGATTGAATAATTAGTTTCCCGATAACTCAGGTTCACAACTGACCGGTCTGCACTAAAATTCTATTTTTGCCTGAGCTAACAGCAGACTCAAGACTAGAGTCTAATACCAAAGTTTTGAATCACTTCTGTATCCTTCCAACTGTTTCTTATGTGACCCCATATCAGTTCAGGTTCGACAGATATGAAGTTTGAAAGTTGACAGAAATTCAAGGAGAATTTCAGCAGTACCCCACCGAGAGGTGCCCACTTTGATTCAACTTTTTCATACAGTTCCGGACCAAGTTTGTTAAAACTCATAACTACAAAGTTGTAGCCTAACCCACCAGATTTCCAGAAATGTAACACACAACCATTGGTAAAATGAATGCAGGAAGTGATGGTCCAAAATAGACAAGTACAGAAATTGGACCAGCTTCTGTTCTATGGTTTAAAATCCTAATTTGACTTGTGAAGCTGTGTTGAGAAAAGTTGGAGAAGACTTCCATATCTTTTCGACGGTTGTTTATTTGCCTTCAACTAAGTTCTAGATTGAAATTTATAAGCTTGTAAAGTTGACAGAAATTCTGGAAGAATTTTAGCAGCACCTTCCTTAAAAGTGCTCACTTTGGGTCAACTTTTCCATACAGTTAGAAACGTATATGGACCAAACTCATAATTATAAGGTTGAAGCACAATTCATAAGATTTCCAGAATTGTAAGATGTCACATTTTAAAATCCTTATACCGGAAGTTATAAGCAAAAATCCAATCAGTACTGAAACTCTGCACAGACTTTGGGTACTCTGAACAGTTTCATGTGTACTGGGACTTTCACCACTTAACAGGATAATTCTGCCCTGAGATTGAACAGAAACATTGTAAAGGACTTCCCAAATTTCCAAAAATGTATTCTTATTACCTCTTTACATTCCTGGATCAAAAGATATGATGGTTTCAAAGTTTAATAGAATTCCTGGCAGGATTTTGACAGCACCTCCTAAGAGGTACCTAGTTTCAATCCATAATTCCAATTAATTCTGCTCCAGTTTTGGCAAAACCTTGAACTACAAAGTTGTAGCATATCACATGCCCTTTCCAGAAATGTATCATAATACTCTTAGAGATTTTTCCACCAGGAGTTATGGTGGAACTACGGAGACTATGTTTCAGATTCTACCCATTTGTAGTAGTTTTGGTCTCTAAAGTTTTTGACCAACATTAAATGTGTTTCTGTCCTGGAGGTTTATAGAAAAATTTTGGAAAATTTCTCCATATTTCCAAAACTGCATCACACACTACCATCAGTCGTTTCTATAAGGAGTAACACCCTGTACAAATTTCAGCAACAACACTGCTAAACCAGGGGACTCTGTTTTTGGGTCTCCCTACACTCACATATTCTTGAGTTGGTTCCTAAACACCTTTAACTACTTTATTTGAACTGTCTTCATTCAAATCTTACAAAATCTTCGAGTTTATTAGACGAGCGAGGTTTTGATGCAATTTTTCCTGATGAAGCTGGTACTACGTTCCTCACAAAATAGAAACACCTACTTGGATTACATCCGACGTATACGTTCTATTAGTGGCACTAGAACCGTTCACTTGTAAACGTATTCTACTCGTAATACGGATACGTGGTTAGTGTACCTGCATAAAATCACTCAATAATGAGGCACACAAAGGTTTCTCATTTCACGTAGGTCCATATCATAATAAAAACATAGCCCCGTATCATTTCCATACGGGCCGTCCTTGAGTCATGCCACGTCTCAAGGTACATGGTCATGTTTCCACACCACACGACGGGGAACCCGAGTAGAGCGCGAACGGATCATCACGGTTGGGAATTTTATCAACCCAACGGATACCACCTACTGCCCTCCAGGGCACGCCGATGGCAAGCGTTGCGTATGTTCTCCTAGGATAATTCCAGAAGAACACACTATCGTGTTACCGACCACACGATGGGGTTTCCACTTTCTTGCCTAATGCATGCCAGGGACCAGCGTTTCATATGAGCTCAGGAACATGAAGAGTTCAAGAGTTTCATATTGACGTCTCACAACAAGCTATGAGACCTATACCCTGAATCACTTTTCTCGTCAGGGGAGCTAACCGAAATTGATCTGCTTTCGGTGGCGCACCTTACCTCTTACATGGTCGGCGATGCGTCGTTACAAAATAGAGTAACAAGTATGTTAGTTTGTCACCTTACATCACTTAGGCTAATAGTAAATCTTATGTGGGCCTAGTATGGAATCCACACTCGTAGACTCTAAATTTTTGAAAATATGTGTCTTTTAAGGTGTGCTATTGCGAATGCGGCTCTGATACCAAGCCTGTGGGGATCCTGCCCCGACAGTCCAGGAATCGCATTGGGTGGTGTCGTATGATGCGGCACCCAACAATACACATACACAACAATACATGTATTTAATACATATTATTATCACATTTTTACAAAGAATGTACAAACGTACATTGCAGCGAAAGATAAGATTACAACTCACGGACTATAGCCTACGCTAAGTAAAAGGAAGCCATCCTGCCCGCGGATGCTCTACACTAGCATTACACCCAAACACGGCGGCGTGCAGGGTTCCAAGTGAGACTCACACCCCTCATTAGGTCCTGCCTCGCTCGGATCACCCTTCCTTCCTAACGTTGCCTTATGCAACGTTACCTACAAAACAACGGATCAACAAACCATGAGCTTATGCTCAGCAAGACTTAACTGAAAACCTACACATGGATATCTAAATGCTGAAAATAGAGGGCTGAATAGAGAAGTTTGCACAAACAATGAACTTGAGCTAATGAAGAGTCCTTACTTCAAGTTTTAAGCAATTTTTATAATCCTCGCACAATTTACATCGAGACTCCACTCAAACAAGAAACGTTTCATCTCGATGCCACTTGCCCGAGGAGAAAGTAAATTTAGTGAGCTACCCTAGACCAATACATACATTACATCATCAACGTCGAGACTCCACAATCAAACAAGAAACGCTTTATATCGACGCCACTAGCCCAAAGTAGAAAGTAAATTTAGTGAATGGTAAGTATCATCCCTCATCTCCAATATGAGGATTAATCACGAAGCATATTTCTTTCCACCAGTTTCTTACTACGTCATGACGCAGAGTACAAGTATTCTCACTACCGCGAGCGACGGTGATTTGAATCAAAAATACCTAGATGACACGACACATGCACCAGGCAATCAACCAATCCCCTCAACGTCGTATGTGGCCACCTTTCACACGACATCCAAATGTCGAACCGGTCCCACCGACTTGGAGTAAGTCTCACTACGACAAACCCTCGTAGTGCCAACTTCTCTCTCCTTTCAGCATCTGCATAAGACGGTGAGGATTGCCTCGACACCCAGGTTAACATGTTACATCGGTTTCTTGGGTCCCATATAGGCAGTATGCATTCGGTACAAGATCAAACTTGTCCAGCAGGGCCGCACACGAGAACATGCCTTAATTGACTCAGACAGGGACTATACTCACAGGACCACGTCCTTGATCATTCCATCCATGACGCCAGGTCTCAATTTCCCATTTAAGTGGATCAATTTCCAACTCTTCCGATTGATCCCACTTAATCTCTGTTCATGAGTAGGAAACGGCCTACTCGAGTTATGCTTCTTTAATTCATTTGTCTTAACATGATCATAGCAGTTATAATTAAATGAAATCCTAATCTAAATAAAACTCCAGGGATTTATTGGACCATGCATGTGGAGTGTCATACAACCTAGACTTAATGCAAAAATCACAATTCTAGACATTATAAAGTGTATACAAAGTATAAGCATGTAAATTTTGATGCAAACTGGGGCTTGCCTTAGTGTTGATCCCGATTACTGTTTTTGTCAGTAGAAGCAGGTCAGTGGCCTCCGAAGTCTTCACGAGAATTCCCTCTACCGAAATGATCAAATAACGATGCGTCACATTATGAATTAGTGTGATATATAGACTACAGAACCAAAATAGATGAAGACAGAGGAATCTATGGTTGTAATTTTTCTAGGGGCTTTCTAAACTCATGATAGGTTTATGTTAAAATTTTCAAAAGTTTCTGAGGAAGGAGATGGCCATAATAATTCTTGGCCGATTTAACCTTCAATGATTTATTAGAATTTAATTAGACTTGGTCACATTGAAGAGATTGATATCCTAATAGGTCTGGACCTAAAGTTTCCAGAAAAATTTGTTTCAAATTTTTCTAGGCTTTATGCTGGTGATAATTGCTTGTGGAAATTCAATCTATGTTTCTCGAAATTAAATTATGTGATTTTCATCTAATTGATTTAACCCTGAGGAAAACTACTAATAAGCCACCTTAATCAGGTACAAAAATCCTGATTTTTTACTGGAGAGAAGGAACTAGGAGAAGAATTTCCTGACCAAAAATGGGAATATTTCATAAAGTCATATTCCTGAAATTAGTCCACAAAGGAATAAATAAAAAAATTCTACAGAAATTCTTAGGCATTTTCATAGCTAGAAAGTTGTTTCTATGCAAAGTACTCCTTTTAAGGAATCCAACAAAATTGGTCTCATTCTCTTTGGAGCTTTCTACACCGAGTTATGAATTTGCAAAGTTTAAACAACTTTCTGTTTTTATTTTACACAGAGAACTCCTCTACACACTGACAGGTGGGACGTCAGTCCCTTCTTCAAGCTCGGGACAGAGCCCCGTGCACGCACAGAGCCGGCTCATGGCGCGCCTCGTTCTCCACCAATTCTCAACCATTTTCCACGAGGTTTCGCTCTACACGTTCCTCACACCGTGCCCTAGCAGGCGGGCAAGGTTTCCCCGCATGAAAACGCCGGGAAGACCATCGGCACCGGCGGCGTGGCGCCGACGAGTGCCGGCGTGTCCCAAGCATAAACTGACGAGAAAAACTGCCGTACAGTAGCACTGAAGGTCGTGGGGCATGATTCTACACCCAAAACTTGCAGCACATGGCGGGAACATGGCCATGACTGGTGGACCGCCACGTTTTTGCCGGCAGCGGCGAATTCCCGTTGCCCCGCTCAACTGATGGGCGGTTTTCCCATGGATTCGGCTCATGTGATCGTTAGGAGACTAAGTTGCTACGGCTTGAACCAGTTTTGAGATGATCCACCACGTGGGACGAATTTCCCGAATTGGGCTTCGTCGGTTCCTCATACACACCGGCGCCAAAACTCAAACTCTGGCGAGCCGGCAGTGGGAAAGAGCAAAAAAGTTTCGGTATGAGCAACTACACTTCATGACGAACCTTTGTGAGGATTTGATCGCGCCGGAGAGGGTCGGAGTCGGCCGGGCGACGTTGAACCGTGAGGGTGGCGTCGTGTGGACACGAGGAGGAAGAAAATGGCTCCGTAGCCATCGGAGGAAGCCGGCACGGACTGCTGAACTGTGGAAGTTGTCGAGGGTTCGCCGGCGCAGCTGTTGAATGGCTCAGCCGAGCGCCAACGCGGCGGGAGACCGATCGGCGATGGAAGCAGAGAGGCGGCGCCGGGTTCTCTCAGGTGAGCGCGCGAGGGAGCGGTTGTTTTCTTCGGTTTAACGTGCGAAGAGAGTTTGCGAGCAGGGGAAACGGGACTTTGATTGTGCAGCACAAAAGCTTATCGATCAACCACTAAGTGAATTGCACTGCCTTCGGGAGCAAGGCTCAAGCAGCTCGGTGGAGCTCGCCTTACCCCTCAGTGTCACTCCCACACAGAAGCAAAACTGATATGGGTCTCTGTTCACTGACATACAGGGACCACAGGCAGTCTCCCCTCCCACACATCAGTGGCTCTAAAAATTTAAATTCAAAAGTTGCAGCAAATTCCAAAAGTTTGAATTTGATTACCGCGGCGTTAACCCTCGCTGGTGCTCACATTTGAAACGACGGGTTTATTTCCTTTTCTGGCTAGATTTCTTTTGTAGTCTTTCCTTTATTTAATGTTGCCGAACTTCAAATTTGAAAACCTAATTCAAATTAAATCTGACCCGCGGATTTAAATTCTACAAAGAATCTATGCATGCTGAACTTGGGGATATTACAAGAATATTGTGTCTACGGTGGCAGTAGCAACAGGCAATACAAGTACTAACTTCGCAAGTCAATAAACCAATGGATAGCACTTGTCCTTGTTTGTCTCCACCATTTTTTGGGAAATCTCAATAATAGTTTATAAGTTGGAGAATCTTTCATCTTCTCACACAACAGTTATGTAAAAGGAAAGAATGTGGTCAAGTTCCCTTATATCTTTGGAATCAAGATCATTGGGATATAATGTCAACTCTGCTTATGCAGAACAACGTCAATATGTTGTTCTCTTTTCCGCAAAAAATCACAATTTTTTTGTGCTTCATTTTGAGTGCTCACAACACCGCCAACATGATTTTTTAGCCTAGCTGAATTATTCTAACTATTCCAACCTTCAACAACAAATGCTTCATACCCAACCTCCTTTGTAGAGCGTTCGGTCATCAAGAAACAAGGAAACAATATGCTCTATCTGTGGATTCAGTATAATCAAGACAACTACCAAATTCATCAAACCATCCAGGATTAAATCTTATATTTTTTCTACCAATTCTAGTGCTCGGAAAATCATGAGTACGAGCGAGAGCAGCAGCAGTGTTTGTGCGCCTGTGGACTTTGGATTGTGGACGGCGAGCAATCGATTCTTCAGGACGAGGTGAGCGAGCTGCGAGGGATTGAAACGGACGAGCGATTGGACCGATGGAAACAGTCAGCCTTCCAGCGGAAGCTAACACATGGGAATGCAGGTGTATGCGATGAGCTTTATAGGCCATTCGTTGCATACTTGCTTGCTGGGCTGAGTGGTTGGGCCTTGAAATGTTAGGTTGGGCTGATTTTTGTTTTACCAGACCTATGTTGAAAATGAACTATAACAACTAAATTCTTATTTGCACCATGGTGCCGGTGCACCAAGGAACTCTCATGTAGCTTCGCCAGTGGTCAACTTTCTACTATATTTATTTATTGCAAATAAAAGGTGAAGTTTTGGGCTACCTTAAAATCTAAAAGGCTAAAGTTGAAAACAATTAGATATTAAAATCAAGCATTTTAGATCAGATCATGGTGGTGGATATTTTACCAAATTATTTGATGGATTTTGTGAGAAACAGTGTATTATTCATGATCAAACGACTCCTTGTTTATCTCAGTCAAACAAAATTGTCAAAAGGAAAAATTTCATACTAAATGACTCGATAAATGTCATGTTAAATAGTGTTGGTATATCTAAGGCACCGTGGGGGGGGGGACTTCATTGACTTCATGTCAACCGAGTCCTAAACTAGAATAAACAGAAGTGTGTTGGGAGAAAATCATCACTTTCTTACTTGCGAACTTTGGGTTGGGAGAAAATATCTTATAAGGAGTGTGGCACATGTGCGCTCCTCCTCCCCCTCGCTCGCACACCATGCCACACATTGTCTCGCATATAGAATCTCCATATAGAATCTTTTATCAAGACACCATTCATATTGCATAGATTACAATGTATGAGTTTTAGAGGTGTCAAGTTTCTCTCCTCGATTGCCATATGAGGTTTTCAAGGTTGCTTTGGTTGCACAAAACTATGACACTTAGAACATTTAGCGATGATGAAATTCAGAATTAAGTTCATACTAGATAGCTGAAACATTAAACCAAAATTAACATGACATAAACGAGTGTTCAAACTCTCACATCATCATTAATGTTACCACAAATATGGTTCACAAATTTATCGCAATAATCTTAAAGAGAGACATGGAACAAGCCTCCATACTCATAGTCTTACGAATAAATTGTCCATATTGGGACACAACTACATTGTTGGACTCTAAAACTATTTTAAACCTGTGTTTACATAGAAGGGAGCTGCTCAAAAGATTCTTATCATATTAAAAATATGTTGCATGTTCCTCTACTACACGATATTTTTGAAGTGAACTTTTAGATCTATTGTGTCAACACCACGAGCAGAACAAATTAACCCATTCCCTATTAGGACGGGATTCCCTGGCATAGGAACCCTAATAAGTGATTATAGAGATGTTAGAAAAGACATAGATGTTAGCACACGTATCAAACCCCAACATAGTGTTTGAAATATAGAAAGAACTGTAAATAAATTACCGTAGCCATCCATGTTACTAGCAGTCAAAGTGTTGGCATTCTTGAGGCCATTTTCCCTCTTTGGTGTGTACGTTTAGAAAAACATTTGGAAAAAAGTGATCGAGCTCTCCACAAGTTTAATATTCTTGCTAAGTTTTGTTCGATTTCTCCTTCTTGAAGATAGTATTCTTGTTTTGCTTATTAAACGAGGACCTATTCTTCCTTTTATTCTTAACATTTGGTTTTTGCGCCATGGTCATACTAGATTGACCCTCATCTCCTTTCTCTTTAGCATCCTTGGCCCCAACTTTCTCTATAACATCAATATGATATCAAGTTTTCAACTCATATTTCCAGTCTCTTGTGTTTGAGAGTTGTGGTGAAATTTACCATGAAGGAGACAACTTTTCAATAATGCATCTAATCATAAACTTGTTGAGTAAGGCACACTTAAGAAAGGTTGGGTTGTCTCGCAATACACTGTATCTCACGAGTTTGTTCAACTATACATCGATTATTCACCATCTGTAGTCACAAAAGCTTTACATGGTGTATAGTTCATTCACTGCATCTATTGCACCAAATTTAGTATTCAGTGCATTCAAAGCTTCTTCTCATATGTTATGTTTAGGTAAACACCACACAGATGGTTGTGAAGAATGCTCATAATACGTTCTCTCATGATAGAGTTGACTTTCTTGAACTTCCTCTAATATTTATGATACATAGTTACTTGAGGGCTGCCTTCGGTTGTCTATAATATTTTCGGAGTAGTAAGTCAGAGCATGACCTTTACTTGACACCTCTTCAAAGTTCACACTGGTACTTTTTTCTAGTCTTAGTGCATCGGCTAAACTAATCATGACAAATTCAAAAATTGCCTATAGTAAGGTTTTTAAATTGTTAGAAGTTTGGATATTACTTTATTAGTTCCAGAAAATTGATCATGGCATCACTATTAATAAATACTAACAAAAAAGTATCATATATGCAACAATATCCCTGTCAAAACAATAGAACACATCACACGTACCAATCTGTATTAGAGGAGATCGCCGCAATGGTTGCAATAATGACGTCGTCGACGATGATATTGGCGTAGACCAGTTGAAAAAGACAATAACAGAGATAAGGTGAAGTAGCGTCATTGTATTTAGACTGAAGATGACCCATGATGTTGAATGTGAATAGTTGCAAAGCACTCCCTAAAAATCTTATTCATCCTCTTTCGATGCAGGATCACAAGACCGAGTGGTTTCGGAAATCTGCTCCCCTATTCACTGATGCACACCAGCGCTTGGGATGAAGTAGATTCCGGTGGAGACACAAGTAGCAAGAGGAGGAAAAACCTATTCGTGATGACTTGTGTTTTCTGATGTACGTCACTCGCCTCTTTATTTAGTCAATCCGAGAATCCTTGTCACATGGACTCACTCATTTGAGTTGGTTCTGTAGGATCGAAGTACACGTGTAAAGCTACCAGAGGGGGGATGAATGGTAGATAAAAACTTTTCAGCGGAAGCAACAAAACACCCCTCAGCAGAAAACTGATCTGTTAAAGAAACCGTGTGTGCGACTAATCTAAACGTGTTCAACTGTGACAAAACTAGTATAGATTGTAGATAATCAAGTCACGAAGGCGTCACAACAAGAATCATGAAAATCCGTTGAGAGAAAGTCAAGTTACTATCGAAAGATCGAACAAAGGTCAATCTGTCCTACGCGAGAAAAACAGTTCTAGAATACTGCAAAGAAACTCGTGTAGATCAGAAATCACAAATTCAATGACCGTAAACTTTTCACAGATGATAGATAATCAAGTTGTTAAGACAACCCAAAAAGAATCACATCAATTGGATCTATAAAACTCGAGTTATGATAAAACCACCGAAGCAAGGTAGTGCTGAACAGAAACTCGACGAGAAAAACTTGTCTGAAACAAGTCGGACGAACAAGGCACAAAAGTTCCTTTAGAATACGAATTTTATTTATCAAAACACAAAAGGAACAGCCCCAAAGTCGTGCTCTACAAGTTCTGGCCTCCCTTGCTTATATAACCAGCCCGAAGGCCAACTCAACTCAAACTAGGACTCCTACTTGGATTCAAACTGTAACTTTCCAATACTGCTTAGGACTCTTCTATACGCAGATAGAAGCAATCTTAAGACTTCCAAACACCTTAGGAACGTCCCAAACATTCCTAAAACAACTCAACTTCATGTCCCACACGAAATCCTATCATAACCAACTCAAAACTTTCTATATTTGAATCAAACACGACTCAGCCGCAGCCTGAGTCCATAACCTAGTCGGTTGGACCTTTCCGACCAATTCTTTACGTCCACATCTCTTCATCACGCCTTGGAACCATGCAGCCACGTCCATGCACTCCTTGCACACGTGCAAACATCTTCCAACGACGTCCAAGATACCTTCATATGCATTATTCTTGATTCAAACATATTGCGCAACCTCCCGATCAACTCAACCACAATTCCTCCCGAACTTGGTTCTTGAACCTCATCTTCTCCCTAAGACTAGTTCAATGAATCCCGTCACCAGCCATGTCTTGAACTGAAGCAACACCTGCACATGAATAAACAACCAATACTTCCAAGCACAAGTCCTCGACTTGACTCTCGTTAGTTCTGAAACTACAACATTTTAGTGAGCACCTCACATAAGCATGTTGTAAACCATAGCAAAATGATATCAGCTATAACCACCAAAATACACCAAAAACTTAGTAAAATAATACTAAGCAAACTTTCCATAAGAGTAAAGCAAGTTCAAAACATTGCAAGTTAAAAGCAGAACCATTGCAATCAAGCTCCGAACTGATGTGGACATCACTCCTATAGATATGCACAACACTCACATGGTAGACATGCAAGGTCCAATTACTAGAGCTCGAGCACGACAATTGAATTTAAAGGTGAGCTCGTTCCTGAACAATTCTTTATATGTGAATTTTGAGAGTATGTTGCTACCTAATGGATTAGTTATGATTAGGAACCATGGAGAGGACATGGAGATACATGGAGAGGGGTTTGGAGGCGTGGAGGACCAGAAACTATGCCAACAAGAAGTTAGAGACGGAGCCCAACTCAAACTCGAGTCCAACTCGAGCCCACGAGCAGTCCACCTTAAAATGGATGCACAGGAGGCATACAGACTCCGTTTTTGATGTTCTACATATGCACGGAAAGCTGAGAGGATAAAATTTCCAATGGAACTGGCCCCACATCAAAATTCCCTTGGAGTCGACGGGAAACTTCTAAAAAATATAAAGTTTAGAGTCTGTCAGGGTGTTGCATCACTTAGTTTGGCCATTGGGCCTTGTATCGAGTACAAGTCAATTATGTACGTGTCTTAGGGTTAGGTCACGACCCCATCACCCCCTGGTCGTCCTCCACCTCCTTTATACCCCTAGCCGCCGTCACAAAAAGCTGGGTTTTTCTTAGATTATTCCGTCAAGAACAGTTTCACCGTTCATCAGTTTGTGAGACCCCAACTTGAGTGCTTCATATCTTTCAGCAATTTGGTTGCATTGTTTCTTGTTCTTGCTTGTGTTCTTCGATTCGCACGCAAGGATTAGCCTTCTTGGCGAGGTCAACCGTGCAATATCGGTTGATAACCTGAGGAGACATGGTGCTGCGATTGCAGGGTTCAAAACGTGTTGTTCGGAAGCCGGATTGATTAGTGTCAAGTCTCCACCAAATCGAGAGTTATCAGAACCTTTCGGAAGATCGGGACCCCTGGACACATCAAGTGGTATCAGAGCTTTAGGTGCACCGTCAGGTTCGCCTTCCCCTAGTTTCATTTATCTTGAACTCGTCCTATCATCCACGAAAAAGCCAAACAAAAAAATTATAGTCATAGGTTTCCCCATCCCAGACCAGGTTTAGCCTTTTGCACAATTCTGTTTTGGAGTCCGTAGTGTTGAATTTGTGTCCTAGTTCGTGTTTTGTTGCTGGTTTAATCGTGTTTTGTTCCTACTTTGTTATTCCATCCGCTGCATTCCATCGAAACCCTAGCTGCCACAATCGTTATCAAATCGATCACCATAACTATTCATTGTGCTAGGATTATCCTTATTCTTCAGTTTTCATCACATATTACGTGAGTTTATCCTCCTTGATATACGCACACCATCCCACACGTTGTCACCGTCATATCCAATTTTTTTCTCACCACCGTTTCCAATTCAGCTCCACCAAAAACATAATCTTGTGGTGTTGTCTTAAAACAGCCATAAACTTGGCATTGAGTTAAATTACATTGTCAGATTCACTTTGGAAGATTGATTATTTGGCATATAAAGGCTCAACAATAATCATAAAGAAATATATTGAATTTCTGTTGTCCACATCTTCTTTTTTCAAGCGAGCTGAAAATTTGTGTGACGTGTATATTAGTGCTCCTGATTTCACGGCAGGTATAAAAAAATTAAAGAAAAAATATAGAAAAGAAAATTTGTGAAGAGGAGCACAAATATCAAAACTTGGGTGTGTTATTTTGCCTTGTGGTGCAATTGTTCCTGCCCAATTATTGTCCTTATCATTTATACTTCTTGCTGTCTTGTTCATAACATCCGGGATAAGACACGAGTAGGCCAGCAACTAGGACAAGTGTTTGGACATCTATTCAGCATTGCTATCTGTTATTGAATTGTGTGCTACTCACATATATTTGGTCATCAAACTCCACATTCATCCTTTCGAACAACACAAGTTTTTGACCCTTGCAATCGTTGAATCACGTCGTCCAGGTATCCTTTGTCTTGTTGTGGTAAGAAACTTGTAAAAGCTTGGTAAGACTCGACCCATTGCTTTGTGAGTTCCACCATCATTGCGTAGTAGTTGATAGGGATAATCTTATTGTTTTCCATATTATTCTTGCTAACAATGTCAGATAATGTTGATCCTACGGAGTGTGTTTTGAAAAGTGAGATGAAGGGTTACATAGAACAAATGATGAAGTCTGTCAAGGAAGCAATCGCACAAGGGGTAGAAGATTATCTTGCTGAACAGAGAATACCCCACACCCTTGAGAGGTTTGACAAACGCTTAAGCTCGCTAGTTGGAAGGATGGAGACCCACCTACCATTCAGCCATGATGCTACCCACCACAACAACTTTGAAGAAGAAGAAGACGTGTTGTGTGATGTCAATGGAGAGGTGGATACACGTGCTGCGCAGAATGTACATCTACGTCAACGCCTTCGTCAAAACACTCATGGTATGGTAGGAAACAACATGTGCGGTAACAATAACCGCCCTCTTGATGACCCTATTTCTAAAGTTAAATTTTCCATACCTTCATTTTCTGGTGCTTATGATGCTGAGGCATATCTTGATTGGGAAATGACGGTTGAGCAGAAATTTAATTCCCACCTTGTTCCTGAACAACATAGAGTTCGACAAGCCACTAGTGAGTTTAAGGATTTTGCTATAATATGGTGGAATGAACTAGGTACCACACACTTACAACCTGATACATGGGAACGTTTAAAAGAAGCTATGCGTAATCATTTTGTTCCTCCATCCTACCAACGTGATTCACGAAAGAAATTGCAGCACTTAGAGCAGGGAAATAATTCTGTCCAAGATTATAATGCGGAGCTTCAAAAGGGTATGCTACGATGTGGGGTAGTAGAGGACACTGAAGATAAAATTTGTCGTTTCTATGGGGGGTTGAGACGTGAGATACAGGATATTGTTGATTATAAGGAATTTAATACTGTCAACTAGTTGTTTCAGCTTGCTATGCGTACAGAAAAGGAGTTGCAGGCTCGTCAACAATAGAACAAGAGCAGCAGCGGTGCCTCCTACACTCCACGCACGACAACATCTTCGGGGGCGTCCAAGTCATTCCGTTTTGATGCCCTTTCACCAAAACCAGCAGCCAAGCTTCCTTTTGGCAGCAACAACGTTTTAGCAGCACCGAAACCACTACCTGCACGACCTGCGGATTCGGGTAAAAATTCCATGCAGGTACCCGCCAAAAGTGCTTCATCCGTTGCTTCAACAGGACGCACTTCCGGCATTCAGTGCCACCGCTGCCATGGTCTTGGTTATGTGCAAAAAGATTGTCCTAGTCAGCGGGCATACGTGGCTACAGAAGAGGGAGGATACATCAGCACCTCCAATGTCGAAGACAACAATGATGATGAAGCTGCCACGGACAATGATGAGGGACATGTTTTTGGGAGTGAAGACACATCAGCCTACATGAGCATCATTGTGCAGCGGGTGCTGAACACACAGGTACAACAACTTGATAGATTACAACGCCATAATTTGTTTCAGATTTTCTTTGTCATCAAAAACCGGCGAGCACGTGTCATCATTGATGGAGGAAGCTGCAACAACTTGGTGAGTTCTGAATTGGTCAAGAAGCTTAGCTTGAATACACGACCACACCCACATCCATACTATATTCAATGGTTGAATGATTCTGGAATAGCTAAGGTAACACAAACTTGCAGAATTCCATTTTCTATTGGTACATATGTTGATTCCGTTGATTGTAATGTGGTACCCATGCAAGCGTGTTCACTTTTATTGGGTCGACCTTGGGAACATGATAAGGATGCTTTGCACCATGGTAGAAGTAATAAATATACTTTTATGCATAAAGGAAAGAAAAATTACTTTGCTACCTTTGACTCCTGCTGAAATTGTACAAGCTGATAGGGAGAGAGTTGGAATTTCTAGTAGTTCTAAATCAGAAAATCAACAAGTCATTAATTCTGTGTTACCACCAAATAATGAGAGATCTACACCTAGTTCTAAGACTGAGGGAATTAAATTGAAGGGTCGTGTAATGCTTGCTACAAAATCAGACCTTGCTGAAATTTCTGATATATTTGTTGTGCATTGGTGTGCAAACAAGTTTTGTTCTCCATTGATGATATTGCTAGGTCTTTGCCTCCGGCAGTTACTAACTTGTTGCAAGAGTATGAGGATATTTTTCCAGCTGAGATACCCCCGGGACTTCCACCTTTGAGAGGGATTGAACATCAAATTGATTTGATTCCAGGTGCAATTTTGCCAAACCGTGCTGCATATAGGACCAACCCCGAGGAGACTAAGGAAATTCAGCGGCAAGTCCAAGACCTTTTGGACCGTGGGTATGTACGTGAAAGCCTTAGTCCTTGTGTTGTTCCTGTATTTTTGGTTCCTAAGAAAGATGGTACTTGGCGTATGTGTGTTGATTATAGAGCCATTAACAATATTACTATAAGGTATCGTCATCCTATTCCTAGGCTAGACGACATGCTTGATGAGTTGTGTGGTTCTATAATTTTCACTAAGATTGACTTGCGTAGTGGTTACCACCAAATAAGAATGAAATTGGGAGATGAATGGAAAACAACTTTCAAAACCAAATTTGGGTTGTATGAGTGGTTAGTAATGCCTTTTGATTTATCTAATGCACCAAGTACATTCATGCGTTTGATGAATGAGGTCTTGAGAGCTTTTATTGAAAAATTTGTGGTGGTTTACTTTGATGATATCTTGATTTATAGCAAGTCATTGGATGAACATATGGATCATTTACATGCTGTTTTTAATGCTTTGAGAGATGCACGTTTATTTGGTAACCTAGAGAAGTGCATCTTTTGTACGAATCGAGTTTCCTTTCTTGGCTATGTTGTGACTCCATAGGGAATTTAGGTGGATGAGATGAAAATTCAAGCGATCAAGAGCTGGCCAATACCTCAAGCCATCACACAGGTAAGGAGTTTTCTTGATCTTACAGGTTCCTACCAACGTTTGGTCAAGGATTTTAGCACTATTGCTGCCCCATTGCATGAGTTGACTAAGAAAGGTGTGGTGTTCCATTGGGGGAAAGCACAAGAGGAGTCCTTTCACACCTTGAAGGACAAGCTTACACACGCACCATTGCTGCAACTTCCTGATTTTAGTAAGACTTTTAAACTTGAATGCGATGCTAGTGGAGTTGGCATTGGTGGTGTATTACTGCAAGTTGGTAAACCGGTTGCATACTTCAGTGAAAAACTTAATGGTCCAGTCCTGAATTACTCCACATATGATAAAGAATTTTATGCTCTCGTACGATGCTTAGAGACATGGCGTCATTATTTATGGCCTAAAGAATTTTTTATTCATTCTGATCATGAATTGCTAAAGTATATTCGTTCTCAAAATAACCTGAATCGTAGACATGCAAAATGGATTGAATTTATTGAGTCTTTTCCTTATGTCATTGAACATAAGAAAGGGAAGGATAATTTGATTGTTGATGCATTGTCTAGACGTTATAATATGTTGTCCCAACTTGATTGTCGAATTTTTGGACTTGAATCAATTAAAGAACAATATGCTCTTGATGCTGATTTTAAGCATGTGTTGCTGCATTGTAGAAAAGGTCATACCTGGAATAAATTTGTACTGAATGATGGATTCTTGTTTAGAGCTAACCGCCTATGCATTCCAGTTGGTTCCATTCGTCTTTTGTTATTACAGGAGGCACATGGTGGAGGTTTGATGGGCCATTTTGGCGCGAAGAAGACGGAGGATGTTTTGGCCACACATTTCTTTTTGCCAAAGATGAGGAGAGATATAGAGCGGTTTGTAGCTCGCTGCACCACATGTCAGAAAGCTAAGTCCCGTTTGAATCCACATGGTTTATACATGCCTCTTCCACTCCATCCATTCCTTAGGCGGATATCTCTATGGACTTTGTTTTGGGATTGCCTAGGACTAAGAGGGGGAGGGACAACATTTTTGTTGTGGTGGATCGTTCTTCTAAGATGGCACATTTTATACCGTGTCAGAAAAGTGATGATGTTGTACATATTGCCGACCTTTTTTTTCAAAGAGATTGTTCGCTTGCATGGTATGCCTTCTACTATTGTTTCAGATCGTGATGCTAAATTTTTGAGTCACTTTTGGCGCACCCTATGGAACAAGTTGGGTACAAAATTGTTGTTCTCTACAACATGTCACCCACAAACTGATGGGCAAACAGAAGTAGTGAACCGCACTTTGCGCACCATGTTGAGAGCTGTTTTGAAGAAAAATTTAAATATGTGGGAAGAATGTTTACCACATGTGGAGTTTGCATATAATCGGGCAACACATTCTACCACCAAGGTAAGTCCTTTTCGAGTAGTGTATGGATTCAATCCTCGTGCTCCTATTGATATCTTGTCTTTACCTACTAGTGAGAGAACTCATAATGATGCAAAGGAACGTGCTGATTTTATTTTGAAAATTCATGAGGCCACTAAACACAATAATGAAAAGATGAATGAAAAATATAGAATTACTGGTAGTAAAGGTAGGCAGGAAGTTAGACTTGAACCGGGTGATTTAGTTTGGATACACTTGAGAAAGGATAGATTTCCAGAACTGAGAAAGTCTAAATTGATGCCTAGAGCTGATGGTCCTTTTACAATACTTGAGAAGATTAATGATAATGCATATAAACTTGAGTTGCCTCCCGAGTTTGGGGTTAGTCCCACTTTTAACATTTCAGATTTGAGACCATATTTGCGAGAAGAAGATGAGCTTGAGTCGAGGACCACTCCAATGCAAGAGGGGGAGGATGATGTGGACATCACTCCTGTAGATATGCACAACACTCACATGGTAGACATGCAAGGTCCAATTACTAGAGCTCGAGCACGACAATTGAATTTAGAGGTGAGCTCGTTCCTGAACAATTCTTTATATGTGAATTTTGAGAGTATGTTGCTACCTAATTGATTAATTATGATTAGGAACCATAGAGAGGACATGGAGATACATGGAGAGGGGTTTGGAGGCGTGGAGGACCAGAGAATACGCCAACAAAAAGTTAGAGACGGAGCCCAACTAAAACTCGAGTCCAACTCGGGCCCAGGAGGAGTCCACCTTAAAATGGATGCACAGGAGGCATACGGACTCTGTTTTTGACGTTCTACATATGCACGGAAAGCTGAGAGGATCAACTTTCCATTGAAACTGGCCCCATGTCAAAATTCCCTCGGAGTCGACGGGAAACTTCGAAACAATATAAAGTTTAGAGTCTGTCAGGGTGTTGCATCAGCTAGTTGGGCCATTGGGCCTTGTATCGAGTCCAAGTCCATTATGTACGTGTCTTAGGGTTAGGTCACGACTCCAGCACCCCCCTGGTCGTCCTCCACCTCCTTTATACACCCTAGCCGCTGTCACAAACAGCTGGGTTTTGCTTAGATTATTCTGTCAAGAACAGTTTCACCATTCATCGGTTTGTGAGACCCCAACTTGAGTGCTTCATATCTTTCAGCAATTTGGTTGCATTCTTTCTTGTTCTTGCTTGTGTTCTTCGATTCGCAGGCAAGGATTAGCCTTCTTGGCAAGGTCAACCGCGCAATATCGGTTGATAACCTCAGGAGACGTGG